>CM076252.1:13913814-13978814 GCA_038380765.1 Odontothrips loti
GCATCGGACGCCCTCCCTCCCCCTCACCCTCCCTCCGCACCCTAAGCGGTGGGGCTTAAACGTCGCGGAGGTCGTAGAGATATATTTGTATGGCATGAAAAGCCGTAGGGGCTAGGAAGGCGCATGGGGCAGCACGCGGGGGGCGGAACGGGGGTGGCTCGGGGGCGGCACGGGGGGCGGCACGGGGGGCGGAACGGGGGCGGATCGGGGGCGGCACGGGGGCGGCACGGGGGCGGCTCGGGGGCGGCACGGGGGCGGGTGGGGTGCACCATCAGGCGGTGAGGCACGTTCGTGAGGGATTCCGACACCCTCCACATGATCGCCCCTCCCCCCCTTCCACACTGAGAATAATCGTCACCAGTAAAACATAATTTGCTAAAAACTTATGAAAGTATGGCCAGTTTTCCAAATTTCCCTAAAAAATAAGGTGACATAAGCATATAATATTTATAATACTCCGTACTACTCCCATCTCATGCAGCCATGCAGCCATGCACCATGCAGAATTTGCAGCTGAAGCGAGTGTCCTAATCTCTTGTCGGAGTGCTGCTGCCCCGGTCATCCGGGTACACTTTCACTTGGTGCCCATTGTGCTCCCCCACACCGCTACTTATTGGATAGCGATGGTCCATTTGGATGGTAATGAGGGAGGAGGCATTTGTCATGCGCTGCGCTTCCTACCACGTGTGCCGACACCAACCGAGAGGGAGCGAGAGAGACGGAGAGAGAGAGAGAGAGAGAGAGAGAGAGAGAGAGAGAGAGAGAGAGAGAGAGAGAGAGAGAGAGAGAGAGAGAGAGAGAGAGAGAGAGAGAGAGAGAGGAGGCCAGCGGCCGTGGCAGCGATAGCTTTGTGAGCCACACCCTGTAGTATGAACTCACACAGACGCACGGACAAACACACACTCACGCACTCGCGGTAAAACCACGCGCGGTGTGTGCATTGACGTGAAATGATGGAGATAATATGTGACAAGCCGGTGGCAGTGACGGCCGGGGCGATCACTAAACACACACACACACACACACACACACACACACACACACACACACACACACACACACACACACACACACACACAGGGGCAAGCAAGCGCGCATCCCTCTGAGCCTGTGCGCTCGGATCATCACCCTGTATCGACGTGCCCCTTTGTGACCCGCCGCACAATATCGCTCGCTGCGCCGCGCACAAATAGTATTATAGGCGGGGCCGCGTGCACAGTAATCTACTCTATAGTGCTCGATGTGGTGGGAGTATATTAATTTGCAAATTCCAGCGCGCATGCGGAAGCAGGCGCAAGGTCGGATCCAGTACGTGTGTCCTTTGAGGCCCCCTCTCTCTGCCCTATCTACACAGCAACACGTGCTTCTGTCTGTCTGTCTCTCTGTCTGTCTGTCTGTCTGTCTGTCTCTCTCTCTCTCTCTCTCTCTCTCTCTCTCTCTCTCTCTCTCTCTCTCTCACACACACACACACACACACACACTTTACCCTCCCCCGCTTCGTGCACCCCGACCGGCCGGAATCTTTTTGTCACAAAATCGGCCCAATATTGCCGGGCTGTCACGGTCCGTCCCCCCCCCCTCCCCCCTGCCGAGGAGGGATCTGATCAAGTGACACACAAAAAGCATTGACCTTTTTCCTATGTCCTTCCTGTCCCCTGCAGTCTGCTCCCTCTCCTCCCCCTTCCTACATCTCCCTACCCCCTTCTCTCCCCCTTACCCGAAGTCTCTCAGGTGAAAGAAGTACTCCCCGACGTTGGCGTCACCTTGTCGTCGTGTACCGACAACGTAATGGCAAACGCTGCAGGCGAAGGTAGGCGGCCGGGGGATGAGGAAAAAGGGGGCTGGATAAGCGAAAACCGACGTATTCAGGGGGGGCTCCGCAGAGATACTTTATCCCGATTCAATTTCGCGTTGTAGGCCCACAGCGACAGCGTCGGGGGGCGGCCGGGGCCGGCCTCAGCCAGCATCCCGACGGCTGCCCTGGGGCGCATCTGATTTCATCCACAGTCAGTGGTGCCCCCCCCCCCCACCCTCCTCCCTTCTCCCGCGCGGCGTGCTGAAAGCCACGGGTGGGCGCCTCGCCTCCTCCGTGCGAGACGTGCTCTATCTCCCCAGAGATCAAACTAACTGACTGGTGGCGGCGGGGCGGCGGGGGCAGCCCAGGCCTCCCCCTCGGTGTCGCTGTTTTCTACCTCGTCAAGAGCATCAAAAAGCAGTCTGAACCGCCGGGTGGACAGCCGCGGACGCCAAGGTGAACACGGGGAAGGCAGCCAGGCGGCCCTGCCCGCGTGTTTCGGGGAGCCACCATTCATGCTGAATCAGCAACAAGATTCATTGCTTCTTATCGTGGGCAGAGTGTGCCCAAAGTATGCAAAGGAGGTTGGCGGGTTCTCGGGACAGGAGCCCGCCATATCCACGTCGTCAAGCACAAGCCATCTCTGGGATTACTTTTGGCGCACAAAAATGGCCCTACTTCTTGCACAATTATTTTTCCCGTGACTATTCGATTTTGGAAGAGGCAGTTAGTTTTGGTGTGCCACAGAAGACTGACCGTACAGTTTTCGTGCGGAAATGATGATCGGTCAATTTTCGAGCCGAATTGCCCCTTTTTTTTGTGGTGCAAATATCGGCGTGTGTGTGTTTGCAATCGGCAGCTCGCTATAAGCGGGAGAGCGGCCCGGATAGCAGCCAGCACGGTTCGGTCAGGAGGGATGGAAACCGCCGCCGCCTGTGCCGCGTCTGCCACACATTCACCTGCTTATTTACAAGAGAGGCGCCGGCCATCGCCGCCGGCCAACCCGCCCATGTTTTATTTATTTTGGCGTTTTATCATTTCCAGCCGCGGCGGGGAGAGAGGCAGTGTGTGGTCAACGAACCGCTTCGGGTGGGGAGGAGGAGGAGGGAGATGTGGATAAAGAGTGGCAGAGGGACTCTCACTCACTCTCGCCCATCCCCCCGTGCCTCTGTCTATATCCTCTCTCTCTCTCTCTCTCTCTAGCGCTACGGTTTATCGCCCGGACCGCGCGTCGCCTCGAGTCTAACCCTATTATCGCACACGCAAATAGTCGGCCGGGAAAAAAAAATTCCTTCCCGTACTCCGCGAGGCTTTTTTTTTTTTGGTTTTGTGGTAAAAGGCACGGAGTTGTTTATTTTCGGACGGCGCGGTCGTTAGCAGAGTGCAGTAGCCATTCCGCATGGACATTGGGCACGGCTCGCGAGATGGCAATCTGTGCGGTCTGGGTGGACCTAGACTGGGGGCCTGTTCACAAACTATAGTCAACGCTTCAGAGGGCGACGGCGGGGAAGCTCCTAAACCCATAAAAATGTTGTCTTCGATCAAAGTGAGAGCGTGATGCCTGAAACATTCTGGTATTGAACGTTACGTGAACCTGACGCAAGCTTTATCGGAACTTTATGTTTCAGTCCTGGCATGAAGTCTATTCATTTTTGAAACCGCGAGGCTCAAGATAAAAAAAAATTTTAAATCCCTATTTAAATAGGGAGCACCAACTCTAAATGTCGTCCAGTTTCTTAAGGGTTTCGGATGTTTAATTAAGTTTTGATTTTTAGCTTTAATGTTAGTGTTTTGAGGTATCATCTGCTAAAAATACCAAAAAATATCAATGCATGAAAATGTCCGTGCACGAAAGTTTTCGTCCTCAGATTTTTGTTATTGACCGCGTACGGAGCTTCCGTGCACGAAAACTGTATTTTCCGAAAGTGATCTGCTACGGAGCTGTCACACGATTCGCGGACGGTCCCCCAAAGGGGAAGGGGGGGGGGGAGGGGCGACCACCGCTTTTATGGATGCGTAACGACCGGCCGAGCCGCGCCAGACAGAGGAGTCATCCGGGACCGTCCGGGGGGGGGGGGGGGGGGGGGGGGGGCAGTAGTGCAGCATCACACACACACACACACACACACACACACACCGCCGGCCGGCGACCGCATCGGCGGCGTCGTCACGGGCATCAGACCGGAGCGCCTGTGAATCGGAGGGTAGGCAACACGCTCACTCCGGTGCGTTGCAGCCACCTCGAGCTGTCTACCTTCCAGGCGCTCGGGCCGCGCGCGCGCGCACACACGCACGCACACACACACACACACACACACAACACACTTACACACCTCCCGTCACGGCGCAGGGATCAAACCGGGGACCGCCGCCTGTGGATCGGGGGGTAGGCAACGCGCAACACTCCGGTGCGTTGCAGCCCCGTGTAGTTGTCTACCTGCCAGGCGCTACGAAACATTCGCGCTCCTTTGGCGCCGCTGCCCGTAAGCGCCTTCCCCGCTCCGTTACCCACGACGGCTTACCACCCTCCTCTCCGTCCCAGTGGCGCACGCCGCTGCCTCGCCTTGGGGGACCGGGGACGGGGCGCGGGCGGGAAGAGAGCTTCACTCCACTCCGGGAAGCCCTCTGTCGCCAATGCAAATGCGGCGCGGCCGAGGCGCGGCCGAGGAAGGAGCGGCCCCGCTCAGCAGAGTGACGGTGTAGGCGGGACGCGGAGGGCTGAGGAGCGGAGCGGAGGCAGGGTGAGGTGGGTACTCAGCGCATTATACTCAAGTCGGCCCAGATTCGATTGTCGCAGTTTCGGGACGCCAATGATACGTCACTGATAAGAGTGCCATGGTCATCACCCAAGCCTTGAGCAACGAAGGAACACGAAGGTGCTCTTGGCTCTCAAAACTTGGCACGATAATGACGAGGTTTGAGTTAGACTCGGCTTGGCGTCGGGATTCCGAAATGGGGGCACATCACCTTTTCTGTTCGGAGATGAGAAAGTGAGCCTTGTCGTGGCCACGTTACATCATGACTTTCGCATATCAGAAAATGTCATCTGACCTCAGTTTTGGAATCCTAATGACAAGCTGGGTGCAGCCTAGATCTTCGATCTGAAATGAGGCGACAGGTTTCTGGAACAGTCCCTTCACGTCCCTTCGCTGGGTGATGATCATTCTCAGTACATTGGGACAAAGGTTCTGGGACAGGTCCGGCCACTGCACAGGACAACCCCACAAGTAGTACCGATCTGGATGTACTTTGGAGGTGAGGGGTGCCTGTGAGGGGCGGTATGGAGGAGAGGGGGAGCGGGGGCCTCGGATTAGGGGCGTAAGCTGATTGCGGGGACATGGTAAACAGCGCGGGGCCACGCGGAGGCACGGGCCGGCTGGGCCTCGGACAGGGCGTGGACGTTACCTGGCCATTAGGCACAGCGGGCCCCGGCGGGGGCCACCGGGGCCCACCGGGGCTCACTGGGGCCGGGATGGCGTCCGGCTGGCTGAGGGCTGTCGGCCGGCTGAGGGCTGTCGGCCGGCTGAGGGCTGTCGGCCGGCTGAGGGCTGTCGGCCGGCTGAGGGCTGTCGGCCGGCTGAGGGCTGTCGGCCGGCTGAGGGCTGTCGGCCGGCTGAGGGCTGTCGGCCGGCTGAGGGCTGTCGGCCGGCTGGACCGGTCAGACCACGAACGCTCCGTGTGATGCGGCGGCCACCACTTCCTCACTGCGGCTCCCTGCTCCCTTATGTTCCCTCTGTACACGGAGAAAAATAGGTTAGTGGTCCCAACTAATTTTTAAGTTGATTTTCGGACAAGCAGTAAATTTTTGTTGGGAGAGCTAATTTTTTTCGGCGGGAACGAAATTTTAGTTGCTCCAACGAAACGATAGTTACTCCAACAAAGAAGTTCGTTAAGCTTGTCTACTAAACAACTTAAAAATTAGTTGCGACAACTTATCTTTTTCTCCGTGTATGTCGGGCGGCTACAACACACACTAGCCGCGACGTCAATCTTTCGCTGGATGGACTATAAACCGGATCCCGGGCTCGAAACGCACTACTTCTGTATCGCCGCCCCACCGTGCCCAGCATCGAACCTGACTCCTCGCTCGCCCGCTCTTTCGCCACCGCCCTGCATACCGTTATGAGAAGCATAAAACTTCGGCAGCAGCAGGAGCAGCAGCAGCAGCAGCAGCAGCAGCAGCAGCAGCAGCAGCAGCAGCAGCAGCAGCAGCAGCAGCAGCAGCAGCAGCAGCAGCAGCAGCAGCAGCAGCAGGGGGTTTCGCGGTGATGCCGTATCTTACTGCCCGGGGATGCGGGCGCCTCGCAGGTCCATGGTCGCCACGGAAAATTGTGGTAGAGTGAGCGAGCTAGAGATAGATAGAAAAGCATGGGGTCAAAGTGAGAGCGAGAAGCAAAGTCGGTAGGCGAGGCAGGCTAATAATTCTGTATGGAATGGTAAAAAGGGGAGAGGGATACCGTGACACCGGCGAGGGGGGCAGCGGGCGGAAACCGATAAAGTATGTTCGATTTAACGCGGCGCCAGCCGCGTGATAGCACTGCCGAGCGCTAGGCTGTGACCACTAGCGGGTGGAGAGAGAGAGAGAGAGAGAGAGAGAGAGAGAGAGAGAGAGAGAGAGAGAGAGAGAGAGAGAAGAGAGAGAGAGAAAGAGGGAGAGAGAAGAAGGGGAGGGGGGGGGTACTGGCTGACTTGACCCGTTGCGGACCCAACTTAAATAATCATATTTCCGGGTCATATAACAAGCTTCAGCCATCTCTAATTCGCTATCCTTCTGTTTTCTACCCCCCCCCCCTCTTCTACCCCCTTCTGCTACCGAGGACATTTTCTGGACCGTTTCTGATTGGTTTGAGTATCGCATTGCCCCCACCACCTTTCCCTGTCTCTTTTCCTGGAAGTTTGTGCCCCCCTCCAACCCCCCCTCCCCCAGCCCCCTATGGCGTGCTGTATGGGCGTATTGAGACGGGATATCGCAACTTTGTCGAGAAACAAGTCGGACCAATTTAACGGCAATGAAACTCTCCGTGGGTGGGAATCTAATAAGAGCTGCAGCTCTCTGGCGCCACACCCTCCACATTTTTTCTTTTTGGACCTTTTTTTTGTTTTTTCTTCTAGCGTCGTCTCCTGGAGAATCTCCCACGCACGCAGAGCAGTGATGGGAAAAGTTAGAGCCCACGCATCTTGTTCCGTTTTATATTCCTCTCTATTCTGATAAGAAAGCTCTTTTCTCGCGCCCATTTCTCCACGTAGTCATCCGGTCATTTTTTTATTTATTTTTTTAACCCCAAGTTGTAATTAATTTTCATTAGAATCCAAATTCCAACCCATTCTGCTCTTTAAACGCTGGCTGGGCACCTCGCCGTCATGGCTTTCGTCACCAAACCGCCCCTCCTGTTCCTCTCTTTGGACCACGAGAGACACAGCGCCTCGTTATACTGTCCCGCGGCCCGGTGGGTGTGTGCGCTGTGCCTGGCAGAGCCCTTCGGGTGCTAACAGGGGAGGGGCACATGGGCCCAATAGCATGCTTAAAAACAATAGAGCGGGTCGCAGAGCCCAATTAGTAGCAGCTGGAGCCGCCGGAGCCGCTGGAGAACCGCACCGCAGCCAGGAGGGGGGGGGGGGGGGGGGGAGAGTGAGAGAGTGAAGAAAGAGAGAGAGAGAGGGGGAGGGGGGACGAGATACAGTAGGTAGACCTGCGCAGTGGGCCAGCAGGCTAATGAATTTCAGGTCATTAGGTGGCAACGCAGCCGTCGATCCTATTCAATGTGTTCGATTAATATGTGGAACGGCCATGAAACCTCGTCGCCAAACAGCCCTCCTCCCCTCCCTCCCCTTATTTCTCCACACCCTTCCGGCAACATTATTGTTTTTTAGCCCCCGGTTTATTTTCGGTGTGTATCCTCGGCTACAACTAACCACTTTGGGGTGCTGCTGGACACACACACACCGGCCTGCGCACCGAGAGATCAGCACCGCGATATATATTCGCACGAAAAACCGCGCCGGCCGCGAGCTTGTGATTTATAAACCCGTTGCGTTCCTTACCGCCGAGACTCACCCCTGGCCAGCAGCCTGCCGGCGGCCTTCATGGCGGCATAAATCAATTGGAGTATCGAAGCTCGCGGCCGTGTAATCGACCGGCTGCACGGATCCGGGGGCCGCCGGGGGCCGCCGGGGGCTGCCGGGGGCTGCCGGGGGACCACCGCCGCCCGCGCCGCTCTAACTCACCGCGACCCGACTTGATGAATCCCTCCGCGACGTACGCGGCGCGAGGGGGACCAGCATGATGCCCCCACACGAAGAAAAAAAACATTAGTGGTCGCAACTAATTTTTAAGTTCATTTTCAGACAAGCAATAAATTTTTGTTCGGATAACTAAAATTTTGTTGGGTGAACT
Source organism: Odontothrips loti (assembly GCA_038380765.1). Classification (NCBI taxonomy): domain Eukaryota; kingdom Metazoa; phylum Arthropoda; class Insecta; order Thysanoptera; family Thripidae; genus Odontothrips; species Odontothrips loti. The sequence continues at coordinate 13,922,004 of CM076252.1, forward strand.
GAAATTTAGTCGCACCAACGCAACGTCAGTTGCTTCGACGCATAGGTTCGCTGAAGGAGCAAAGAGCAGATTTCTTTTGTTTAGTGACCGCAACGAACCTCTTCGTTGGAGAACTAACGTTTCGTTGGTGCAACTAAAATTTAGTTCCCCCGACACAATTTTAGTTAACCAAACAAAAATTTATTGCTTGACTGAAAATCAACTTAAAAATTAGTTGCGACCACTAATGTTTTTTCTCCGTGCGCAGCCCTCGCAGCCCCTGCAGCCCCTGCAGCCCCCATAGCCCCCATAGCCCCCACAGCCCGCATAGCCCCCATAGCCCCCATAGCCCCCATAGCCCCCGCAGCCCCCATAGACCCCGCAGCCCTCGCAGCCCCTGCGGCCGCTGCAGCCCCCGCAGCCCCTGCAGTCCCCATAGCCCCCATAGCCCCCGCAGCCGCTATGGCCCCCACAGCCCCCGCAGCCCCCATAGCCCCCGCAGCCCCCGCAGCCCCTGCGGCCGCTGCAGCCCCCATAGCCCCCGCAACGCACAAGCCCCCGGTCCAGGGGCCCCGCGGGGAACCGCGGCCGTTTGCTGCTGTGAGAACGGGGCCTCTCGAATTAGCATTCAAACCGCGAGCCGTCACCGCATAATTGCTTCACTTGGTCCGTCACCCCGGCGGCGGTAGCGGCGGTGGCGGTAGCAGTGCCAGTGGCAGCGGCAGTGGCGGCAGCAGTGGCGGCAGCAGTGGCGGCAGCAGTGGCGGCAGCAGTGGCGGCAGCAGTGGCGGCAGCAGTGGCGGCAGCAGTGGCGGCAGCAGTGGCGGCAGCAGTGGCGGCAGCAGTGGCGGCAGCAGTGGCGGCAGCAGTCGCGGCGCGCACACCGCACAGGGTCGTGCCGGCCGAGCCCCCTCCCTCCGGGGATGGCTCCTGCGGGTCATTGTTTCATTCGGGTGGCGTGCCGACACATGGAGGTTGGCCTCCATGGAGCCGACGAGGACTCTCCCCCTACTCTCTCTCTCTCTCTCTCTCTCTCTCTCTCTCTCTCTCTCTCTCTCTCTCTCTCTCTCTCTCTCTCTCTCCCCCCCCCCTCCCCCCATAGCTGATGAGGACCTCGGCATTCCCCAGCCAATGAGGACCTCCCCCAACGTCTCCACCTCCCTCCTTCTCTCTCTCTCTCTCTCTCTCTCTCTCTCTCTCTCTCTCTCTGTCTACCCCCCCCCTTCCCCGCCCCCCTACCCCCTCTCTCGCTGTGTCTCTCCAGCTGATGAGGACCACCACCTCACCTTCCTTCCTCTCGCTCTCACCCGCTCTCACCCGCGGAGTCTTCCTCCCTCTCTCTCTCTCACCCGCTCTGACCCGCGGAGTCGAGTCTTGTCGCTGTCCTCGTCGGCAGCCTTGAGCCACGGAAAAATGAATTCGCCCAGCCAGCAAAAAAAAATCGCTGCTCCAACAAACGTTTTCGTTTTACTCAGCGGACGTATTGTTTGGGCCAGGAAATTAATCGCAGTGTTAATCCGGTGACCCAATTTTTTTTTTTTGCCTTAAGCCCCACAACCACCTTACAACCTCAAGAACGTCCGAAGGTGGTGTCAGTTAGGTGTCAGGTATCCTCTCGCTGCGAGCATAAAACAACAGTTACTCTGTGTGACGACATCACTAACCAGAGGGTATCTAAGGGCGCATCCTTAAGGACGAAGCAGCTGTCGTAGTGGGAGGATTTCGCGTTGCGCCCGGAGGACCCGGAGGACCCGGAGAACCCCAGGGGAAGAGGGCAGTAGAACCCGACGAGCCCCGCACAAGAGAGCTGGCCACATAATACAAAGATAACATTTCCATTCGCCTCTCCCGAGCCACCCATTCAATTTTTCTTGTCCACGGCGCGGACGCAGATGGAGTTGTGTGAGAAGGAGTCAAGCGGCGGTTGGGGGCAGGGCCAGTTGTGTGTGTGGGGGGGGGGGGGGGTACTCCAAGGGCGGCAGTGAGAGAGAGACAGACAGGCGTAGAGTCAGTGTGTGACGAGGAGCGGAGAGCTCAGACGGATTGGAACCTCATGCGTGCCTACACTGCCGACGGATATCCCAGAGGCGCACATGGGGGAAAAAAAGGGTGAATGAGGGAAAGAAAGAGATGTACAAAAAGGAGAGAGCAGAGAGCGCGAAATAGAGAGCTCTGCGAGACGCTTTTCACTGGCACCCTTTTTCGCCGCCTGTCAACATATTCCCTCTTCGCACTACTTTTGATGTAGAAACCAGAGCACAAGCAGCCGTGAGACACTCACACACTGCTCTCTGCCTGTCTCTCTTTCTCTCTCTCACACACGCTCATGGGGAGCCAGCAGACAGCGACAAACAGAAGTATGGAGCAGCCCTTTCAGACGAGGACACAAAGCAGACTTGTCGCATATGTAGAAGCCTTCTCATTACTGCTTCCGGGTAGCTTCACTGCCATATGCACCCGCGACGTGCTCACGATGCATCCCTCCCTGAGAGTCTGAATCCGCAGGGGTTAGCAGCGCCGGGGAAGTAAACAGCCCCACACGGCACAACTGCTGGCCGAACAGGACGGTCATCGCAGGGGGGGGGGGGGGAGAGAAACCGAACAAAGTGTAACGGTGACCCTACAGGAACGCAGGACCCGGGTTACAGGAAGCCTTCGGGAAAACAAAAATAAAGAAGAGAAAATACGAAGGAGAGAACACAAAGCCTTTGCGCGGGCCTTTGGCTGTTGGACAGTTCGTCAAGTCCCGCCATCAAACATGCAGGAGTGCGATTCTAGAGGGCAAACCCATCGCTTCCGTCTTAAGGCTGCACTGCGACTCGGGCTCGAAGAGAGCGCTCTCGCTTTTTTTATATTTTTTATGACGGTCCGTCACGGGCAGGCGGGTCCGTTCCACCATGCGGGTCCGCTCAATATTACGGGGCCAGGCCCCCGTGGCTGTCCGCCCCTCCGGCTGCCTGCTCCGAGCACCACCCCCCGCCCCCTATATTATTCACTTTCACTTTCCCCGTTGACACTGCCTGCTACACTGTCAGATGCAACGCACGACCTTGTGCGGCGCGCCCCAGCTTCATATCCAAATCCAATTTGTTCTAGTGGTCTTTCGGAAATCTTTTCAGAATTCCGCCGCTGAGAAAGTGTAGTCCCTTAACCTTGGTTCAGGCTAAGACTACGTTTTCGTGGGTGAAGCAGATAGGCGTACGGATCCGTCGGAACCACTGGACCGGGCGTGCGGCCAGCGGCAGCCTAGCGGCAGCAGCCAGGCGAAAGAGTCTCCACCGCTTGTTAGCCAGGGCTTACGGCCCGCCCTTTATCTGCTTACGGACGGTCCGTCTGTCCCCACACGGTGCCGACGACAGCGGCCCCCGAGCCGAGCCGAGCCGAGCCGAGGCCAAGCCGAGCCGAGGCTAGCTGACAAGCCGCGAGCCGAGCCGAGCGGTCGGCCGACCGGCCTTCTGCCCTTCCTCTCCGAGAGACAAACATGTTCAATCTGCCGTCCCGACAGCCTCATTAAAATGTAATGCACCTGTCCGGCTGCCCTGCGTCCGCGCGCCGCCGTCCGGCTGGGGCCGTTCTCACCGCTGGCAAAAACTGGACGAGTGCAGGTAAATTTATCACGCCAGGAAAACAATGCATGTGAAAAAAAAGCAAACGCTTCTCAAAATTTGTCAGTATTCAAAACTGACGAAATTGCCAATTATTTTTTTTTGAGGGTGTTATTTTTGTACTGGCTGCGATTTTTTTTCGTCTGTTTTTTTATTTCATCGTGATTTTATTACCTGATTTTACTATCCACAGTTTTCCCACAAACTTTTAAACACCCGGGTAACAACCCCTACGACCCGGCCGTGTGGCAAAAAGGCTGACGTTACATCCACGGAGGTACGTCAGTTATAGACGCCCCCCGCTACTGCGTCTGTCAGGAGTGGAGAGAGGGTATTTTTTTTCACCGCAGCGACGGTCCATTTCTCCGGCTGTTTTTGCCTCTTATTTTTCCTACCCTAATATTCTGCCCATCCGGCTGCTGCCGCTTGAAAGCACGTGGTTCGTGTTGTCGGCAATTGGCCTTGCCATCCTCTTACATTGCCTCCTTCTTATCGTACGGAGGAAATCGTCAAGCCAGATTTTACTTTTTCGCGGACTTTCATTGAGGACAGCACTCCTCCTCCAGTAGACTCTCAGAGACCTTGTGTACACTACTGTGTGCGCAAACGAAATTAGTTAGTAAGACGATGGTGCATAAATGCGAATTAAGAGAGTATGTTGAGTTGAGAGTGTATATCAAAATGTCTGGCTTGCCTTTAGGACTGTAGATTTGAGAGTATTGCAGTCTAGAGAGGTCATAAACTAGACTGGATCGTAGCAAACCTCTTTTTCTGTGTGCGCACGCCCCCCCCCCCCCCCCCGTTCGCTGTGTTTATTCCGCGTCATGCCCCCTTTCAAGAGATAATCACGACTCTTTATTTTCTGGCGCTGCCGTAAAAGTGATAAAGCGCGTGCTTTACGATTTAGAAAAGGGGTGAAATAAGAAAAGCAGCAGCAGCAGCAGCAGCAGCAGCAGCAGCAGCAGCAGCAGCAGCAGCAGCAGCAGCAGCAGCAGCCGCCCCAATCCCACCGGCTCCCCGCTGTCGGCACGTCATACAGACTGACAAACCAACCCGAGACAGCGACGTGGGTAATGGAGCCTGACCTTGGAGTCTCTGTCCTGCGCTGTCGGAATGTCCTCAGAAGGATTTCCACTTATTCCTCTTCCCTCGACTTTGGCGGGCTCTGAGATTGTCGCTGCAGCGGCCGACTCGGCGGGGGGCGCGGGTGCTGCTTGCCAAAAGTCGGAGTACAAAGGGGGCCATTCTACGTCTGACCTTAACGAGCTTCGGCGTGCTGGGCCGAGAAGGGCCGGGAGCGGGGGCCGGGGGCCGGGGGCCGGGGGCGGCTCTTTCTAATCCACTATCACCCTCTTCCCCTTTTCTTCACCTGAGGACTGTGAGTCCCTCTCGCATCGCTCTCTCTCTCTCTCTCTCTCTCTCTCTCTCTCTCTCTCTCTCTCTCTCTCTCTCTCTCTCTCTCTCTCTCTCTCCACAGGTCTTTGGGAGTCTGTCATTCATTACAAGGGAGAGAAAGAGAGAGGGGGGGGGGGGGAGGAGGAGATAGTCAAAGTCCATTGGAGCGAGAGGAAGAGAGAGGTGTGGGGTGGTAAGGTGACGGACAAAGCGCGCACTTCGTGGTGACGAAGACGACAAACCGGATCCCACCGCACGGCGAAAAAAGATTAGTTATCGCAACTAATTTTTAAGTTGATTTTGAGACCAGCAGTAAATTTTTGTTGGGGGAGCTAAGTTTTAGTTACCAACGTAACGTTAGTTGCTCCAACGCAGAGGTTCGCTGAGGTAGCATAAGGCAGAAAAACATTTGTTTTGTGCCCGCAATGAACCTCTTTGTTGGAGCAAATAACGTTTCTTTGGTGCAACAAAAATTTAGTTCCCCCAACAAAATTTTAGTTCTCCGAAAAAACATTTACTGTTTGTCTGAAAATCAACTTAGAACTTAGTTGTGACAACTAATCTTTTTTTCTCCGTGCGGCACCTTGTGCCTCTTCTGCTTTGCCTTTTCTCTCAGCGCCGCATTTTACATTTCCAGGACTGCACCGAATAAGGGGCACTCCATTTAATCTGCGATTCCTCGAGTGCGTTGAAGGTAAAGTCGAAGTAGTTGGCGCTTCTGCGTTGGGTCCCAAAGTCATTCTCAAAGAGTTCCGCATACAGTCACCCGCAACAAACACACTTCCAGCGAAATGAGGCAGGCACAGAGGGCTGCCATCATTCACTTCATGAGGGGTCACCCCTTTAGTTCGGTGAGAACTGCGGCCCACAGCACCTGACCTGGAGGTCTCCTCCAGGGCGTCATTCAATGGCGTCCGGGAGCGATCGAGCAGAGAAAAGAAAAGGATGAGGTTCGAGATGGCCGCCGTTAGTTCTTCACCTCCCCTATGAGAAAAGTTGGCTGCTCAAGTTGACGTCACACGCTGACACGGTTTAGATTGGGCGCAAAGTTGGCGCGCTGTCCCGGCGTTCCTAGTGGAGGCCGTTGGCTAACCTGCCGCAGCCGGCGCCAGTCCCAGCTCCCAAGGATTTACCGCGACAGATTTGACCGCAAGGAGAAAAACAGAACGGGTGAGAGGTAGTGAGCGAAGACGAACGGTGCTGAAGGACTCGTGAGGGGAGAGGGGTCAGGGTCAGGGGGAGGATGGGGAGGAAGGGGTGGAGGGTAGTGTAAGCTCCTTAAAGGGCTTCCCAGCCAATACTCGCACGGGCTGCAGCACGACGCTCGTTCGGGGTTTTGGACTTAGTGTGTGCCACCGCCGCTAAGTGGTTCCCCAGCAACTGGTAGGTGCACTCTGCCTCCAACTTACTTCGGAAGTGGTTACCTCACGCGAAGGCTTCGGGTAGGTGTTCATTTTACAATTTCACACCCATTGCCAATCCGTGTTTTTTTTTTTTTTTTTATTTTTAAATGTCGAAGAGCATGCTGCGTCGACAACCGCGGACAGTGCAGACAGACTTCGGCTCGGCGACTACCGTCCCCTGCTTCACCCGCTTCCGCGCTGGCTGTGTGTGGGAGTGAGAGGGAGATAGAACACCGGGGCTACTACACTACACCCCATCCCTCTTGACACCAAGACACGGGCGCAAAGTTACCGCCCCCAACGCACGCCCCCGCCCCCGCTCCGCCCCCGCTCCGCCCCCGCCGCCGCCCTTGGGGATAAATCTACGGCAGCCCTGACCCTGGCTGTGGCTCCTGGCCTGGCTTGGGAGTACCATTGGTGGCTCGGCTCGGCTCCCCTGCTTAGTGCCATGCCGTCTGCCGCCTGAGCTGTCTGCTGCAGGTGGGTTAGGTGAGGTGGCAGACATGTTGATGGGGTTATTTTGCGCAGGGCCACCCTCGGCGCCAGCACCGCGGCGGTGGTGGCGGCAGCAGCAGCGGCAGCAGCAGCGGCAGCAGCAGCGGCAGCAGCAGCGGCAGCAGCAGCGGCAGCAGCAGCGGCAGCAGCAGCGGCAGCAGCAGCGGCAGCAGCAGCGGCAGCAGCAGCGGCAGCAGCAGCAGCAGCGGCAGCAGCAGTCCCGGAGGGATATGGGCCATAGAGAGAAGAGAGACCTCTGCCCGCTCCAGCCCGGCACCCGGCCCGACCACACCGTCGGCGGCTGTGGAATGAAGCGAGGGCAATCTGTATTTGCCTGAATCACGACTCGGAATTTATGGAAACGGGGCTCCTCTGGAGCACTGAACCACCGAATTACGTCCCCGTATATACCGCCCGGGGCGTGCCGGGGCGTGCCGTGCGGCTGTGCGGTGGCTGTGCAGCAGCTGCCGAGGGATGACTTCACCTACTGGACACACCGGTAAATCAGACGAGCTCCGATGGAAAACGCCACGAAAATTCACCTGTGACAAAAGTGGCCGTACACTGCGAAATTTGACCGCATCAGAATGCACAACTGTGAAAAAAAATGCATGAAACAGTGGACAGAAAGTTCTCTATGCTCTGAACATTTTTTCCCCACTGAATGATTTTTTTTAACAGTGAGGGATGCCGTCTAACGCTGGGTGAGCTTCACAGGTTCAGATCATGGACTTCATAGACTGGATCGTGGACTTCATGGACTCAGAACATGGGCTTTCATAGACCAGCGCCGACTTCACCGCGCACACAATCTCCCACCCGCGCTCACCACATCTGCCTCTCGGCGCTGTCCGCTGACCCCGAGGGTTGCCCTGCCCCCCCCCCCCCCCCTGGCCGGTTGTGACCCATATTAGGGGGTAAGGGGGGCCTGGCCAGAGTCCTGCACCGCCCCGCTAACGGCAGGCCGGGGCTGACCTAATGAAGCCCCAGCTCTCCGGGAGGGGGCGCAGGTGCTGTGGGGCCCAGCCGGCCCAACCGGCCCGGCCACAGCCAGGCGTGTTATCGTAACTCCGTGTTTTTCTTTGATGAATCGCACGGTCTACGGAATGGACCACGGAGCGCGCATGGACACCGCGCTACACGGCAATGAGAGGAGGGGGCAGCATGACGGACGGACGGACGGAGCGACAATATTGAGTGAAATACAGCCACCCCTGTAGTGCGTGCAACTCATTTTTTTTTTTTTAATTTTTGATTCATGTGGCCTCTCTGTCTGTCGGCAGCCGTCGGCCGCAAGGCTCCCTTCTCCAGGGCCCGGGGGGGGGGGGACGCTTCCAAGGGACTGGATCACAGCCAGCTATTGTCCCGTTCTCAGACTGCAGGCAGGGAGCACATGTTGAATGGGTGCGGGCCCCGGCCAGGGCCCCGGGGGCTGCGATTGGGGGGGGGGGGGGCCGAGCCTCGCCATAGAGCCGTCCCCGAAAAGGTCTCCGAGGAAGGCCCATTCCCGGATAAAGTGGCGTTCTAGGGGCTGCTGCTCGGGGGGTTCACTCTCAAGCCTTTATGCAAGAGGGATGGTCACGCTGACCCAACACTGGCGGAGGGAGGGAGAGGGGAGCTTTGGAGCGCGAGGAGCTGAATTTTCACTTCCCGTTTCCGAGAACCCCCCCACAGCGAGTGTTTTGGCACGGAATGACTCCGTAACACGGTGCGCAGCGTTATCCATCGCGGTTCCTGGAAGGTCGACCAGCAGGGGAGGGCGCAAGCGACGAATACAGGGGTGGGTGCAGGGGAGTCAGGGCAGCCACCCCCGCCGCTGGCTGCCGGGACTGACGAGGTGATGACGGGGACAGAGTGACGCCACGCGTGTTTACGTTGTGGTAGGATTGATTTCACTCCGGCTGCCGAGGCTGGGGTGAGGTGGGGGGCCTCACAGCCGGCCGGGCGGACGCGGGCGGGCGCCGACGGGGGCCTCGAGGAAAGCGATCATGCCCGGCATGGAGATGGTGACAGCGGCCGCTGAGCGATGTCACACAGCGCGCCCAGCAGCACAGCAGCCCGGCCCGGCCTAGCTGCGGCCATCTATCATGGCGGGGTGGACGGGACGGGACGGGACGGGACGGGACGGACGGCTGTGGGGCGGTCGGCATTCGCATAGCGCGGCGGGGGGTGAGGCGGCCGGGGGGCGGGGGCCGGGGGCCGGGGGGCGGGGGCCGGGGGCCGGGGGCCGGGGGCCGGGGGCCGGGGGCCGGGGGCCGGGGGCCGGGGGCCGGGGGCCGGGGGCCGGGGGCGGGGGCGGGGGCCGGGGGCGGGGGCCGGGGGCGGGGGCCGGGGGCCGGGGGCCGGGGGCCGGGGGCCGGGGGCCGGGGGCCGGGGGCCGGGGGCCGGGGGCCGGGGGCCGGGGGCCGGGGGCCGGGGGCCGGGGGCCGGGGGCCGGGGGCCGGGGGCCGGGGGCCGGGTCCACGGCCTGCAGCACCGGAGCACGGTTGGCTGCGGCGGCGGCGTTCACGCAGATAAATGATTCCTCGTCTGAGCTAATGATTTCCGTTGTTTTTGGGACAGGAAATTTATTTTTTGCTGGTCCAAAGAAATATTGGTTATCTGAAATAAATTCATGGCTTGTCACGAAATGTTTTTTTTTTTTTGTGTGTGTGTGTGTGTGTGTGTGTGTGTGTGTGTGTGTGTGTGTGTGTGTGTGTGTGTGTGTGTGTGTGTGTGTGTGTGTGTGTGTGTGTGTGTGTGTGTGTGTTTCAGGCCGGCAGCAGCGCCAGCGCGGCCACTTCGCGGCCAAGTGGAGGAGGAAGGAGGCCGGGAGCCGAGGCCGCAGCAGCAGTGCCAGGACGCCCTTAGAAGGAAGACATCGTTCAAGGGCGGGCCGCGGGGAATTCCAATATCCCCCAAAGGCCGCCGCGCTGTGCGTGCTGCGCGTGGTGTGTGCCGTGTGTGCGACGTGTGTGTGCGCGCGCGTGCGCAGAGGCCGCCCCAACCCGGAGCTAGCGCAGCAGAGCCCGGGGCTGGGCTGGGCTGGCACAAAGCGCACAGCCCGCGCGAGGACTTGCTGCCGACGCTCGTAAAAACATGTAACCAAAATGTTGCAACGAGGCGGCGACGGACTGCAGGACGCCGTTGTTGTCACTGGGAGGCGGCGGTGCGAATGTGCCCGCACCGCCTGCCTCCAGGGTCAGTCGCCACTTTGTGAGACAGCCCCGCGCGCTGCTCGGCAGCTCCCCGAGCGGCGGCAGCGGCGCGGCGGCAGCAGCGGCCCTATGGGGCTGCCTACTTTACGGACGACCTTCTTCGGCGCTCGGAGGTTCGGTTCGGGTTCGCCGTCCCAGTCGGTCGGCGTTCTGTCAGCCGACGTGAGCCGACTGCCGCGCGCACTGCGGCGGGGCTGCGGGGGGCGGCGGCCGGGGGCGGCGGCCGGGGGCGGCGGCCGGGGGGGTGGCTGGGGGCGGCCAAGGGCCGCGCCGCGGATGCCTGGATTTTATCACCAGTTGCTCCCAGCGGTGGCCGCTGTGCCGGTGCTGCAGGGCAAGAAGAACGTGGGACCTCCCCGACCACTCCAAGCACAGCAGCTGTCGCGCGAACGATGTTAAACCATCATCATAATTTACATAAGGGTGATCACCATTTTTTTTTTCATTTACAGTGTTTCAGCCCCGGCAGACGCTGCTCGTAGACGCCACAAGATCTCCGGAACAGAGAAGTGTTCATTTGCAGAACCCCTCGTCCTGCTCAGAGATGGGTATTTTTTTTTAATGGATGACCTCACGATGTTTTTGCATCTACAGTCTTAAGAATGCCGATCGAAATCAAGAAACCGCAAACCCACACCCAGATATGTTTGCTCAGTCGCAGAGGGGTGGTGTGTTTCAGAATATGAACACAGCAGTTCTATTGCGAAATAGCTGCAGCGGATGAAGAAAAACAAAACCAAGAGAAAACATACTTTTGCGTGGTTTGTAGGAGGGAAAGACGGCATGTAGCGCCGCAACGGAGGCGACTGAGAGATGGAAAATAATTCTACTCCATTTCATGCCACCCCGCCCTCCGTGTATCCAGGTTCTCTCCCGCCCCCCGGCCGCCCCCCGGCCGCCCCCCGGCCGCCCCCCGGCCGCCCCCCGGCCGCCCCGCCGCTGCGCGGAGCCAGCGGAGCCCCAGGAAGGTAAGGCATGGCAGCGCACGGCGGCCCGTCTACACTGAGTGCGGCGGGGTGACGCAACTGCCGCGCCAACACCGTCCTGTTGCGCGGGTCTGCAGTCATGACTGTGGGGCGAGGGGTGCGGGGGCTCGCCTGCGGGGGTGCGTGAGCCCGGCGTGGCACGGCGTGGCCCGCCGCCCCCCCCCCCCCCCCCCCGGCCCAGCCAGGCTCCCAGCTTATCCTTCTGTTCTATTCTCTTTAAAACAGCAGCGGAAGGGGAGGTGGCCGGGGGGGGGGGGGGGGGGGGGGGGGCAGGTCCCTTCGGGACCCCCCGCAACGCACCCCGCGTCTCTGCAGAAACAGGAGGAGCGGCCAGGGAGGACCAAAGAGGTCGCAGTGGGAGGCGGAGGGGTGCTGCGGGGGCCCGGCGTCGCAGCAGCGACCGAAACGTATCACTATTGCCGTATAGCGTATGGACTTCACCCGGCAGTCCGTGCGACCGGACTTGACGGATTCATTACACCCCAAGTAATTAGGACAAGTGCAGGTAAGTGAATCACACTGGAAGAACGAACAGTCACACTGCAGGTACAAAATTCTTCTCAAAAGTGAGCATTCTTACCAAAACTGACTTGTTATTTTGTTACACACTGTCATTTTTCCCCACTGTTAATTTTTAACCTGACGTTATGCTAAGTTTGGTGCATAAGCTACGCTATTGTGCGTCTTTATGGATAATTTACCAGCTCAAACGCATACGTTTATCCCAACCTGAGGAATGTGCAGAACGATCTGTGGCTTTACGCGCAAATTTGTACACAAGCACTTATTGTGCTGGAATATAGGCTTCCTCCTTGCCTTTCCCTTTCCCTCCGAGGCACCAAACTTGTAGATTAAAAGGCTTGGTCTGTTTGCCGGTCCGTCGGAGCCGAGCGGGAGCGCTGAGAGGCCCGCATGTTCCGGGAACGGATACGGGCGGGGATAATTTCACTCGCCGCGCAACAAGCTAGGCTGTAAGGGTGCCCTGTACCATTTAATACCGACGTCCCCTGTCCCTTTAACACCGGCCCGGAGCGGGGCGGGGCGTCAGGACTCACGGCCAACTCCAGCCGCCTGTGAGCGCCGGGGTAGGCCAGCCCGCACGACACTCGTGCGTGGAGCAGCGGAGGTGGCCTACCCACCAGGCGGCCTGTGCGCGCTGCGGGAGACGTCAGGACGCCAACCACGGATACTAATCATTTTGTCAACGCGGCTGGTAACAATGTCGTCCGTCTGGAGCAACAGTTTCGTCCCTGGACTATAGACGCAGTCGTCCATGGGCATTGGCAAAAATTGTCGATAGACTTATTTTTCCGCGGGACAAAATTCTTTCCGACAATGCGATTTGAGAGTATAGACTCCACACGTGGCCACTGCGCGCGCTCTCTCTCTCTGTCTCTCTCTCTCTCTCTCTCTCTCTCTCTCTCTCTCTCTCTCTCTCTCTCTCTCTCTCTCTCTCTCTCTCTCTCTCTCTCTCTCTCTCTCTCTCTCTCTCTCTCTCTCTGTCTCTCTCCCAGGACCACCGCACTCACACGTGATGAGATTCGGACGACAAGGGGCCACCACATCATATGCGCGGGGACCTCTGAAATATAATGCCTGGCTAAAAATGTGAACCGTCAGCATCGTGCCGGTCCCCGTGACAGCGTGACGTCACATTGTCGTGCGCGCGCCGTGAAATATGTAGGGCGGGGAGAGAGAGGGAGAGAGAGAGAGAGAGAGAGAGAGAGAGAGAGAGAGAGAGAGAGAGAGACAGACAGACAGACAGACAGAGGAAGCGAGAAGGGAGGAAGAGGGAGGTGAGGGATATTAAGGTTTGGTACAGGGATGAGGCCGGGGGGGGGGGGGGGGCTGACGTGTATTTTTTTTTCTGTGATTCATCCGACCTTAAAGCACGCATGGCAGAAACGGCAAAAAGAGGATGAACACACACGCATGCAAAAGACAACATCGACACAGACACGACACGGTTGAAATCAGGCAGTCATTGGCACAGACTGATATAAGAACCCACTATCGGTATCAACCCTTTTTTTATCCCCTTCCTGCAAGGGCACACACACACACACACACACACACACACACACAGTACGAAGAGGTCAGCAGTGCACGGCTGTCAACTTGGAGCCCTATCTCTTTTTCAGAGACGTCGGCCAGTGCGGCATTTTTTATTTTTTTTCGGTCACAATGAAGCTCTGATTTATGTCTACAGCCGTGCTGCCATACCACCACCGCCTCACTGCTGCTTGTGAAGGAGACGAGACGACTTTTTTCCCCCCCAAAGGTGAAGAGGACCTTCATGCGAACAAACCGAGGGGAGCGGGGCACCGAGCGCTGTTCGCGGCTGAGGGAGAAAGTTACTGCGCCAAGATGGCGGGGGGTGCCTGCGAAGAGAGCGGGCCCCACGGGCAGAGAGCGCCCCGTACAGATGGCTGGGATAAAGTAAAAAGTTTCCGAGGCAGCAAGTAGTATTTGAACCTGCGATGGGATCGTTCGTCGCCTGGTTCGCATGTGTACCTTATTTTTCTTTTTTTTTCCTTCCTTCTTTTTGAACTTACAAAACCAAATAAATTGTTCTGATTTTATTTTCTTGTGTCTGTGCTAGGAACGACGACGCGTCTGTTCTGAGGAGCGCTTAATATACTTGAACAGGGTGAGCAAAGAGAGTGCTACGCTACCGCCAACATGGTAACAGCGATGCAGCAAGGAGTTGCTACCCACAACGTATCATTCTGTGGGTGGGTGTCAGAGATAGAGAGAGAGAGAAAGACAGGAGAGAGTGGGGGTTGCGCAGCTACAATAGCCGGGGGGGGGGGGGGGGCGTTTATCAGGTATCGCTGCCACTCAGGTCGGCGTGTCATTTTGCCGTAACGTCGTGTGTACCGTGGAAGCGGAGTAGTGTTGAGGCACCCGGGAGCGGGAGGGGTGAGATGTTGCTGCGCAGTGCTCACTCGTGGGGGTCGGTGCACCCGGTTCATGACACCCACCAACACAACAAAACATGCCGTGTTGTTTTATCATACTTTGTCAAAATGCGTTTTATATAGTTTTGGAGATGACATTTTATGGGTATCAGTCAGAGGAATTCGAGCTCTCGGAATTCCCCCAAGTCTGCCCGGGCCGAGCGCGCTGAGCTGGCCATCGCTTGCCTGGCCGGTTCTGTTTGCGCACTTGTACACTCTATGGACGCCAAAGGAGATCCGCGCTGCTGGTCCAGGCCCAAGGCCCCAGGCAGCCAGTCCGGTCCGGTAGCCGCCTCGTAAGTCGGTCGCTCGGTCTTATTCACTTCCCTTCTCTTTAGGATCAGCGCAGCGAGCGGCGGGGCTTCTGCAAAGGGTCCCGTCTGCTGCCCGCAGGGGTCCCCGGCCGGCCGGCTCTGCAGAGCTCTCTTGGCCCGTTCTCCTAATTAGATTGCTTTCGCGTTTTCTAATCACTGACCATGCCGTGCCCCGTCCCTTCCCGTTCCGCTCCCGACTGTAGAGTCTCTCTTGCCGTGCTGGCCGGGGGCGCGGGGGAGCGAGGGCGCCGGGGAGCGGGGGCGCGGGGGCCCGGGGGTGGGTGGCCGCACGGTCCCTCCCCCGGCCACCCCAAGTCCAGGGTCCTCCACCGTCGTCAAATATTCAGAGTGATGCTGTTCATCGGCTGGAAGCGGTAGCCAGGCGTCTCCCCAAAGCGATTCCGGAACCATCTGGCTGGCTGCGAGCGGATCTGGGTAGAGAGTGCTGTGTCCACCGACCCTGCCTCGGAACAACAGGATATCGTGGCACTTGCAGACATACACGACTAACCCCTTTTTTCTGCGCTGCTGACAAATTTTTCAAACTCGATTTTTTGACGGAACTATAGACGAGAAACCGTTTTCCGTCCACTGAGGTCGACAATTTTGACAGTTTGCTTGTCTGAGCCGCTACAAATCGAAAGCCGTTTGTCTGCACTGTTCGGTTAGCCGGTTGTTCCGAGGGAGCCCAGCTGCACGAATACAGTTTCCAAGGTCATCAGCTTGATTTTTTGGGGTGTTTGTCTTGCGTCATGCCGAACCATGGCAACAATGTCAAGGGTTATGTGGCCCCCACTCCGCTAGCTACGCTACCTACCAGCGCCCTTGGAGCCCTCGTGGCCGGGCCAGCCGCGCCCTCGGCACGCTGTCATGCCGAGCCCCCCCTATCGGGCAGGCCGGGCCCAGGCCGGGGACAGGAGGGGCCACAGGGGCCGACAGGGCCTCCGACGAGGCGATATCGTTTTATTTGCATGAGGAGGATCTGATATATTAACGTCGGGGGATGTCCGCACATATCCTCTGTGTCCATGTCCGCGGGCGACCGTGGCCGGGGGATTGAGTTTCCCTCTCTCTCTCTCTCTCTCTCTCTCTCTCTCTCTCTCTCTCTCTCTCTCTCTCTCTCTCTCTCTCTCTCTCTCTCTCTCTCTCTCTCTCTCTCTCTCCTTTCCGCTCGGTCCAGGTAGAGAAAACACTTATCGTTCGGTGCAGGGGACCGGAGAGATGGAGGATGCTGGCTGCCGTAGCGGGGGCGGCGCGGGGGCGGCGCGGGGGCGGCGCGGTGCTGAGCGATGGTGAAATATTAAACCTTATGACGGAACGGCTTCTGCTCGCCAGGTCGTTAGCATCCGTGCCCTCGGGGACCAGGCGGAGCGCCGCCGCGGGAGGAGACGCGGACGAAGGCGGAGTGGGAGGGAGAGGGAGACGTGATGGAGAGAGACGTAAAACAGGCTGGGCCGGTGGGGCTGACCGGGCGAAGAGACGCACCACGCCGCCCCAACGACACCGCCAGGGCGCCAGGCGGGAACAAATGCAGATACACAACCCAGGGGGGTGGGGTGGGGGGCACCAGTACCGTGCACGTTCGAACAACGGATTCGATACAGTCATAATACTGACCAGGTTCTGGTCGTAGCACGGACGTGAGTGTGTTGGTACGACAACCGTAATTGGTGCTCGGGTTATAAAATAAGAGGAGGAAGGAGAATCAGGGGGTGGAAGAGATAACATGGGGGAGGGAGCTGCAGCGCTGTGCTGTCTGAGCTGCAGTGACACAAACCTTTATGGCGGAAACTGTTTTTGCCAGCTTTCATAGTGCCCATAAAGCCAACACAGTCAGAGCAACTAACTCACAGGCAGGCGCCTCGCCACGCCACGCCACGCCACGCCACGCCACGCCACGCGGGCGGTGCTGCTCTGCCGGCTACAGAGTCCTCGGGCTCAGACTCCCCAATCGATGCGGAGCAGGCTGGACTGGCTCCCGCCTCACGGCAGCGTGCCGCTGCGCTGCTCATCAGCATATTCTAGTTTCGACTCCACAACGACGACTTACATCGCACGGTGAGCGGGCACCGTGTTTGGCTGCGGGAACTCAGGCACCAGCATGCGGCCAAAGCCGTGAGCGGCCACAAGGACCCGCACCGTAAATATTCATTCCCGATACATCCTCAAAGTGTTCCGAGAGAATGTCCCTCAGCAACCCGCCCTAAGGGTTCCAAAGAGAATTTATTCTTGGGACAGAGAATTTCGGAGGTACGCGCAGACTCTGGGCAGCGGGGGCCGAAGCCACAGGGCCCTCTGCACCCTGCATTGTGCGCGGTGCATTGGGTCCGAGCCCGTTGTGTATTGGCAGCGCGCCCTGCCGTGTCTATACCGCATTTGCAGTTATCGGCAGACAACGTCGTGCCGACCGCCATCGTCTACACTCCCCTGCGCGCGCTACCCGGTACACGGAACACTTCAAAAAACGCCGACCGGTAGGTTTCCTGTACTCTGGTGGAAATAGCCCACGAAACGGACCGCATTTATGTTTTTCCAGTGTGATCCTTTGGAGATCAGCGAGACATGGCGGCGCGGCACCCCGACTCGGCGGATTTTGCTTAAAAAAAAACAAAAAAAAATCCAGGTTATTGTTTTGCTCCGATGATTGCCTTGCCCGGTGTCCTCGCGCGTCCGGGACGGAGACTGTCAATGCGAAAACAGAGCCTGTCACCAGCACACCGATATAATACCATGCCCTGCCACGCTCCCTCCGTCTTTCTCTCTCTCTCTCTCTTTCTCTCTCTCTCTCTCTCTCTCTCTCTCTCTCTCTCTCTCTCTCTCTCTCTCTCTCTCTCTCTCTCTCTCTCTCTCTCTCTCTCTCTCTCTCCTCTCTCGCTCTTTCCCTCTCGTTTGCTCGGGTGCTTTCTCCTGTTCTCTGTCCGCCCCCTCCTCTTCACCCTGAACATTTTTGTTCCCAGCAAACACCAAGGCTCCCTCGGACCAAATCTCCTGGGGCTGAGAGGCTCGGCGCACAGCAGTCGAAGGGGTAGGAACGTCAGGGTTCCGACAGACAGCGGTCGGGTAGTCCGGATAATCCGGATATTCTGAGGTATACCGGGGTAATCCTGGATAATCCATGATAATCCTGGGTAATCTGGGTAATCCAGGTAATCGGAGGTTATCCGGGGTAATCCGAGTCCTAGGTAGTACGGGAAATCCAGGTAATCGGAGGTAATCCGGGGAAATCCGAGTCCATGAAATCCTGGGTAATCCGGTTTCTGTTCAGAGCCGCAGGCAGGGCCGGAACGGGGCATGAGAGGCGGAGGGGGGATTCGAACCCATGTGGGGCAGGCAAAACCTCGCGTGTGTTCCGAGTGCCAGGAAAAGCCATCAGTACGAAATGGATGACAACAGATTCTCTCTCTCTCTCTCTCTCTTGCTCTCTCTCAATCTCTCTCTCTCTCTCTCTCTCTCTCTCTCTCTCTCTCTCTCTCTCTCTCTTGCTCTCTCTCAATCTCTCTCCCTCTCACTCCCCGCTTCTGTTTCTCTGTCTCTCTTCCTGAAACAGACGACCTATCGCCCCTGTCACACTACGCGCACAATAATGCAACACAAAAGCCTCTCGTTGGGAAAGGATCCGGGTAGCCGACCATCGACGCCCAGAAAACAAGTCGGTGTGTGAAGGAGTGCAAAGAAACAGAAAGAGAGAGAGTAAGTGAGAGTGTGTATGAGCACTGCCTCCACACACTCACGTGCATGACACCAGCAGGCCGTGATTTCCGCCCACCCTCACACAGCTCCCGGTAAACGGCTCTCTCTAAGAAGAAAAGCACATCTTTCTTCCTTCTTTTTTCTAAGCCGAGGCGCGTCAGGGGGATTAAGAGTGCTTGCTGACGTCATCCGCAGCGCTGACAGCACCTGTCTGCCGCACGCCCCAAAGTTTTACACAATCAAGACAAGCTGGGCGAGGTGAGAGAGGCCTCCGTGAGAGCCGCAAAATCTAACGAGCCGACATGGCGGGAGAGAGAGGGCGAGAGAGGGGAAGAGAGAGAGAGAGAGAGAGAGAGAGAGAGAGAGAGAGAGAGAGAGAGAGAGAGAGAGAGAGAGACCAGTCAGCGCCACGGAGGTCCACTCGTGCGCACTGGGTTGCCTACCCCCTCATACGCAGGCGCCACAAGTTCCTTCCTACAAAGCACTGGGAGTGAAAGAGTCATAACCATGGCCCCAATTTTGGGTCGATGCTGAGCTTGAGGAGGAGGATATGTGGTTTTAAAAAACAAATCCGTTTGGGGCCGGAGCTGGGCTCAGCTTTATTCAGGACAGAATTTCAAACCGATGATTATGACTCATCCTGAAGGAAGCGCACAGCGCCACTGGTAGGCCATCAGTTACGGACTGGATGCCATGTTAGCCCGGCAGCCTCAACGCCACACACTTCTCCTCCTGCCGCAGCGGCTAATTAGAGCTGGCAGACGGGAGAAAGAGTTTAGCTCAAGGGGGTAAAATTGTGTCTGTCGGACTGCGGATTACCCCGGATTACCCGTCCTCATCGTATTACCACGGATTACCCGCGATCACCACGGAATACCCCGGATTACCACGGATTACCACGGATTACCCTGGATTACCCTGGATTACCCTGGATTACCACGGATTACCCTGGATTACCACGGATTACCACGTCCACCTCGGATTACCCCGGATTGCCTCCGATTACCCCGGCTGTTACCCCCTCGGTGCAGCAGCTGCTACGTGCGGACGCCGATTTTCATCCAGCCGCCAAATGTTTTCTCTCCCATCCGCTCCCCCACACGACACGCTGCACTTCTGGATCAGACAGCAGCAGCAGCCGCCCTGTTCCAGCAAAACAGGAAGAAAAGAGTTGCATACCAGGGGAGGGGGGCGGGGGGGTTATTTCTTTCTTTCCGCTTCATCTGGATTCAAGCACACCCCGCGAAACTTTTCTCCGACAACACGAACCAAACGACCCAACAAGCGTCTCTGAGCCACGGCGCCCCCCCCCCCCCCCCCCCCCTGTCCCTGCACTCGCCGCTTGGCAGAGGCCCGGGGGCGCCTCAAATATTTAGCGCCCGGCGAAAAACTTGTTGAGGAGTTGCGCCGTGAATGGCTAACGAAAACTCGTACGCAGTGCTGCGCACAGCGTCGTAGCTCCGTGAGGCCGTGCCGGGCCGTGCCGGGCCGTGCCGGGCCGTGCCCCCGACAGTATCCACAACCTTAGTTTTCCGCGTCGGCATTGCAGCGACTACACTGTACTTTATTGAGACATATCCTGCCGCCGAGAATCCTTATTCCGCCCTGCTGACGACGACGTCTTCCCTCCTCTGGAACCCCGCTGCCGCCGACCGTCCGAAAAACGTGGCGCAAAGGCAGTTCAAACAAATCCGTCAAAGGAGGTCCGGGAAAGAAAAACAGAGGGAGTGAGAGCGGGAGTGGGAGGGAGAGAGAGGGAGAGAGAAGGAGAAATGAATTAACCCCCAAGTAAGTAAGTGGTCGCTCTGAGAGTTCCCCCCAACGAGCGGCGGACGGGAGAGAATAAGGAACGGTGCGAGACCCCCAGCAGAGGCAGTGCGAGAGAGCGCGGGACAGACGAAAAGAGACCATTTTTTTGATCAAAGTTGTCAATTACCGTATTACTTTCCGTTCCCAGCCATTGCTCACGGACTCACAGAAGGCAGCCTGCTCCCGAACCGTTACCCGATCCCGGCGCTCTCCGCTGACTCCGCCGGCTCCTTCTAGCGCGTGATTTGTTTCCACCGTCTGACGCTCTCTCTCTGTCTGTCTGTCTGTCTGTCTCTCTGTCTGTCTGTCTGTCTGTCTGTCTCTCTCTCTCTCTCTCTCTCTCTCTCTCTCTCTCTCTCTCTCTCTCTCTCTCTCTCTCTCTCTCTCTCTCTCTCTCTCTCCCCCCCCCCGGCCGGCTGCACTGGATCCCTGATGAAAACATTTCACTTCGTTTGTACGAACAAGTGCACGTCCAACAACGACTCCTGCACTCTCAAGCACAGAGTGTTTTTAGCAGATGATACATTTATCATCACCTACACCTCAAAAGAAATATAAAATAATGTAAAAAAAAAATACACAAACATTTAGTGTGTGGTCAGAAAAAGACGGCAACGCAGAGAACATCGACTTGAATGCTTTCGCTGAAGTAGCAGCAGCCAGCGGGCGAGGGCTGCTTAAGGTAATCATTCCAAATACCACAAACTCCTTGCCCTTATCATAAAAAATAGACCCCCCCCCCCCCCCCCACACACACACACGATCTGCGCGCAGGTGCGCTATGCAACCACCTGCTGTGAGTAGAACAGAGAGGGATATCGTCGCAGCAGCAGGAGAGAGGGGAAGGATAGGAACGAGCAGCAAGGGCAGAGCAGCGTGTCGTGTTATGAAATGAAACTTGCAAAAAAGGGGGAACGAAAAGGGAAGGAGCAAAGGCAAGGGTGGTGAAAGGATTTTGATATGGCAAGCCGCGTGGCTGTGCAGCCTGCCAGCATGCTGCCAGGCAGCCCGGCCACACACACACACACACACGCAGACACACCCACCCACACACGCACACAAGCCTTCCCCCACCTTCAAGGGCAGGAGATATCCTCCCTGCATGCGAGTCCCTCCAGCCACTGCTGCCCCATCCCTCGTCGCTCGCACCTTCTCCCCCGCGCACCCCTCTCCTGTTCCGCTCGGTTGGCCATCCTGCCGTGACTTTAAGGGTGTTTGTCGCAGAGAGGGGTGGAGGGGGGAGTGTTTATGAGCAGAGGGGGAGGGAGGGGGCAGGTGCTCGCTATTCAGCCAACACCTCATGTGTTTTGCTTCCGGTGGGTGCTCCGTGTGATCCAGCCGCGGCGGCTGTGTGTGTGTGTGTGTGTGTGTGTGTGTGTGTGTGTGTGTGTGTGTGTGTATGTGTGCGACGACATGGCACGCCGCCACGCCTTACATATTAATCCCCAGAGCCGGGCGGCCACGCCGAGGTCAAACTATTCCACGCACACGCGCCCCGTCCAGACCGCATCCATCAGAGACCCTCACTCACACAACCCTCCCGCAACTGAGGAGTGGTCCACAGTGCTGCCTCTGCTGTGCACTGATGATTGTGTTGAATGTGTCGATTTGTCGCATGTTATCATTTGCAAGAAAATTCGAAATTTAAGTCCAACTATGACGTTTTGTGGTAATTTTTGGCCCTGTAATGTAGCTCCAACGGCGGGAACAGGCACTTTTAATTGGTGAGCGAGAGGGGACTCGCCACAGGGATGTTTGGGAAAACAAGGCCAGACACACCCAAAGAGTCTGTCTAGAACCCTTCATGATTCCTCGTTAATTTTCTCTCGTTTTGTCAGCGAGGGTTTTGCACATCTCTGCGCGGCGTGGGGATCACAAAAAAAAAAAAAAAAAGGGGGGGGGGATTCACACTTTGATCACGTGATCATGTCCCGGCGTTCGGTTCCGGCAGTGAGAGCCGATTGAAACCCCCCCTCCGCCAACCCCTTAATTTATTTGAGTCGAAAAACTTTTCCTTCTCGCCACGACTTTCAAGCTCGTGGTAAAGGGGCGCCAGGGCCGATGCCGATCGGGTGGGAGAGGGAAAGTTTCCGTACGGAGTCACCCCACTCGAGCGACCAGATGAGTTTCTCTCACCACAACACGTCGGCGTGAGGGCGCTGCAGTAGCGGCGGCGGCGACTCACCTGAGGGCACAGAGAAACACAGGTCACAGGTCAGTAGTCAGTGCGGGCCGCTGCAGTGTGTGGTGCCGCGCATGAATAACTTCCCACTGTACCTCCCCTCTCTTTGCATATAAAATAATGAATGTCTGTGGCCCAGTGACTGCATGCATAATACCCATCGAAAGCGCACACACGTCCATTATGACGTCACGTCTGATGCGGCACCGCAGCGCGCTGGCAGTGAACCGAGTTACAGCGAGTATTACACTGGCATAACGCTGGCGTAACGTGGCCCTACAGCACAGAGGTAAAAGATTAGTGGTCGCAACAAATTTTCAAGTTGTTTTTCAGACGAGCAGTAATTTTTTCTTTGTTGAGGGAACTTAAATTTAGTTTAGTTCTCCGAACCGAACAAAAATTCACTGCTTGTCTAAAAAACAAATTAAAAATTAGTTGCGACAACTAATCTTTTTCCACCGTGAGGACAACTGTGCAGAGTATTACGCGAGTGAATACCCCTCGACCTGCGGGGCCCTGGAGTCAGGGTGCTGCACAGGGAAGGAATCAGATACCGGCTGCCGATAGGACTGGGCGGGCACAGGGCGCAGAGGGTCGTAGGGCTTGCGGGGTGTAAAGGGCTGGTCCAGGGCTGGTCCAGGGCTGGTCCAGGGCTGGTCCCGGGCTGGTCCCGGGCTGGTCCCGGGCTGGTCCCGGGCTGGTCCCGGGCTGGTACCGGGCTGGTCCCGGGCTGGTCCAGGGCTGGTACCGGGCCGGTACCGGGTGGGTCCCGGCCCCCAGAGCCCACACTGCCTTACGCAGGCCGAGCTGTAAACCCAGGACGACACGCAGGCAGCACCGGCTGCCTGGATTCCATGTTCTCCATCATCTCCTCTCTTCCACCCGGAAGAAAATTCTTTCTCTTACTTCCGTCATTCTTCTCCGCGTCTCCTCCTCTTCCCCCGTCCTTTCTCCCCGTCGCGGTGACGCCCGCTCCGCAAGGCCGTATCGTGTGGCTTCTGTTTACCACCAGCTCATCTTATTTTACGCGATCCTAAAGAATTCCACATGTTCAGGACCTTGTCGTTACCTCCTTCATACCTCACCCCCCTCTACTTCTTCCTTAGATCCCTTTCATTCTCTCTCTCTCTCTCCCTCTCTCTCTCTCTCTCTCTCTCTCTCTCTCTCTCTCTCTCTCTCTCTCTCTCTCTCTCTCTCTCTCTCTCTCTCTCTCTCTCTCTCTCTCTGCCGCCACGAATCCGACTAAAAACACCAACAACGACGGCTCTTAAGTTCGATCTGAAGACGCCTCGTACGCCTACACTGGGAAACGTAATCGAAACGTAAAACGAGTGCTCAGGTATTTGAAGCTAGAGTTGAGGCTCGCTGCTGCTGCTGTTGCTGCTTTTGCAAACGCCGCAGAAGCATGCTCCCGTTACGGGCACACGCTATGCGGACGGGGCCTCTCGCAGGGGACATGCCCGCCGGCGGTCAGTTTTGTGTGTGGCGGCCAGCTTCCCTCCCCCCCCCCCCCCCAGCCTCATCTCAGGCTACCTTCCCCAAGCCCCCTGCCCCCTTTCTGTCTCTGTCTCTCTATGGTTGCCGCACTATAAAGCCTCTTCACAGACCGCGCACAAAGCCTTGGACACGCTCCGGCGGCGTGTATACCCCGCACACACACACACACACACACACACACACACACACACACACACACACACACACACACACACACACACACACATTTACACACGCACGCACACACGCACTGGCCAAGGCGAATAGACAGACAGCCCCCTTCCCTCCATCTCTCTCGCTATCTCTCATGGACATGGCTGAACCCTACCGTACCCCACTGTGCCGTGTCCTATTCGGTCTGCCTTATTCGACTCGAATAGACAATTATTGTCTCGTTCCAGATCAGAGACGGGGTTGTGGGGGTGGGGGCAGTGGAGGAGGCCGCCGAGTCAAACTGGATTCCGGGGCTGACAATATTCTGCCAGCAGTCACCGCTCTCGAGATCGGGAGAAGCGTACTCCGTGCACAATATGCAGGGGAGCAGCGACAAGTGAAATGTCGAATGATGCCGTGGTGAGATGAAAGCGAAACATCAGGAAACATTGCGGTGTGGCCTCACTGAGAGTACACGTAAGAGAGCACTCTTATCAAAAAATTCCAATTTGAAAATGGCTGGAACCATTCCAGAATAACTTTTTACCATGAATCGTCCAGTCATTCTAAAATCGAAAAGTCATTTGGAAATTGTTCGTTTTTAAGATGGTAGTCAATTACAAGAGTTACAGTCTTATTTTTAACGGCGAGGAAGAAGAGTTCTGGGAGGCCAGCGCAGCATTTGTGAGAGTCGTCTTAACCTGTAGAGCGCTGTGGAGCCCGGCAGCTGGGTCCCACCCCCGCGCTGGCCAAGCTGGCCTTGACCGCATCGCCACTAAACTGACCACACAATCGATTACCCCCATCAGCTCGCTCCCAAATATCACTTTCCCGCACTCTCCTTTCTCTTGCGATGTGTGTGTGTGTGTATATGTTGTTTTTTTCGTATTCCATTTCAGGATGAGCAAGCAATGCGATCGTTTTTCACACGAGGAATAATGAAAAAGCGTGCGTAGGGGGGCGTTTTTCACCCGCGCAGCGCTACAGGTAGGGAGGCCAGCGGCGAGTAATCGCGTGTTCTGGTGAAATACGTCCGCCCAATACGAGCCGGGACTCTCGGTGTGTAATGTACGCGATACAACGTATTGCCGTAAGGAACATGTTTCCCTGGGTCTGCGCCAATTAATTGGAGCAAGCAAGAGGAAAATACGTCCCGCATGTACGTGGACCAGTTGACCACAGCATAATGTCAGTCCTGGTTCCCTCTTGTTCCTTGGCTCAGAAAAAAGAAGAAAGGTGAAAATTTCGCTAACCCAGCAAATTCGGACGTTTGAAAACGCGTCTCATATATTTATTTTTTTTGCTGTCAGCGAATTTTTTCTCACTCAGCAATTTTTTTTTGTCTGGATTAACAAAAAAAAAAAAAAAAAAAACGGTGACGCATATTTAGCGAACAATTTTTTTCCGTGTATGTGGTGCCGCCATTATACCGCTGCCGAAGCCGCGTCGGCCTCCGCGGTGCCTCGCGGCCCCTTCGGTGGTCGGCAACATTGTTTCCAGCCGAGCTGCTCGTAAAGCAGCCGCCGGAGGTATGGCCGGGGCCGGGGCCGGGGCCGTTGTGGCATCGGCTGCCCGAGTTGCGCAATAAATGGCACTTCAGCGCGTCGTTTCCAGCCCGAGCCTCCACCGCGGCCTCGGCCTCTGCCCCGGGACGGTGGTAGGGCTGACCTGACCCCGCGCCCCCAACAGCGACACCTGCCGCTGGTCACCTGCCGAGCTCTGCGGCACGACTGCAGACACGGCCGAGCCACTGCAAATACTGTCGCTCATCCCAAGAGAGGTGGCAGTTCTGATGGCAAATCAGAACAATTTTATTACTCTTTTTACTCATGCAAAAACTAATTAAATACATTCGGATTGCTGCTGGGAAGTTCAGTCAGGTGGAACCCAATTTACTGCTCGGTATCAGAAAAGTGGGTCATGACGCCATGATGAGCAGAAGCACTCATCTTGACTCCATCGACGACTCGGCTGGGGTAGGCCTCACTTGTCGCCGTGCGCTCCCAAACGCAATTACTCGCAATTACTTCTCTGTGTTTGTTGCTGCTCCTTTTTCCTTTTGCCGTCGTGCTATCCGTTTTTTTTTTTACTTCCCCTTCTGGTTCCGTTATTTACCTTTTATTTTACGCAGATTACTGTTTATGGGCGAGTGAGCGAGCGAACCGAGGCCAGTCAGTCGGGCACTGGTGAAGAGAATTTCACAGCCGTTCCTTTTATGCCAGGGAGAGAGGGGGGGGGGGGGAGCAGCTTCAGTCTAACCATACAGTGAGCGAGGAGCTTCCAATAGGACTTACGCAGGTTATGAGGATTTACGGATTTACTTTCAATCAGCATTCACACATTAGTAAAAGCAAAAAAAAAAAAAAAACGCTAATGAAAAAATTTTCGTCAGAAATCTCAGGAATGAGATTTCTTGAAATAAACTAGTCACATTCACAGTTAAAAGATTAGGAATATCCTTGGTATTATCTACAGTCCTACGGAACTTTTAGATACTAATTTTTCAATATTTCCCAAAAAGTACGATAGGAAATAAAAATACTAAGAGATCGTTCGGGATTTCCCAGACTCAGTCTTAAGCACAGTGTTCAACCATAAGGATTAATTTACGGTATGAAAACACTATTACTTGGACAAAATTGTTCCGTTGACTCTGAGAATGCACGATGATTCTCCCGGTCTTTTCACCCCAAGATACGCGCCACTTTTGCGTTTTTTTAAATTCTTCTTCTGTAAATGCGTCTTCTATTCGGGAACTAACGTGCAAGCGCTCGGTGCTTCTATGTGAGCGGCGTGGCGTGGCGTGGCGTGGCGTGGCGTGGAGGTCCCGTGCCAGCTAACGACTGCTAACAGCCCTCTTCTCGGAGCACTCGCTCGCGACTTTGCTCTGAGGGGCCTCGGCTGGGCCGCCCGGCGCTATCCGCTGCCAGTGCAGCGGTGGCAGCAGCAGCAGCAGCAGCAGCAGCACCAGCACCAGCACCAGCACCAGCACCAGCACCAGCGGCAGCAGCGGTAGCGGCAGCGCCAACCATTAACTAATTTCTCGTGATTTACGACTCACCGGCCGACCAACCAACCTCTCGGCCCGACGCGGCGCCGAACCGAAGCCACGCTACTGCCGGTCGAACCCCTCTGCCGCTGCTGCCGCACTACAGTGTCTGCAGCAGCGGCAGCAGCGGCAGCAGCGGCAGCAGCCATCTCCGATCGCCATCCATTATAGCGCGTCAACGCGTCGACGAGAAACGAGAGCGAGAGTGAGAGGGGGAGAGAGAGGGAGGGAGAGAGAGAGAGAGAGAGCGAAGGGGGGGGGGGGGGGGGACCGGTGCAACACGTGTGAGAAAGTGTTGTAATGTAACGTGCCACGTCAGAGCAGGGCAGCAGGGCGACTTGGAATGTGGTTTACGCCCGCACGCTGTTCGACCGCTCCGACGGACTGAGGAGTAGCTCCGAACATACCGGGCAGCCGGCCATTAAAACCCTATCACGCCAGTTTTCCCGTGAAATGACTAATTCTCAGGTTTGCAGTGTCTGCGTGCCGACGTGTTTAACAATGTATGGGGTCTATGCGGGAGGGGCCCCTGTGTCTGCGCGCGTTGCGGCATCTCTCTCTCTCTCTCTCTCTCTCTCTCTCTCTCTCTCTCTCTCTCTCTCTCTCTCTCTCTCTCTCTCTCTCTCTCTCTCTCTCTCTCTCTCTCTCTCTCTCTCTCTCTCTCTCTCCCTCTTTCTCTCTCTCCTGAGACACACAGACGGCAGAGGGTGAAACACCTCGCCAGCAGAGCTCCCAGAGAATTAGCATACCGCCCCCACCCCCTCGGGGCACTAATGGCGTGAGCCCCATTGAGCATTGCCAGGACAGCGGCACGGCAGCCCCGGTAAGAAGGTGTTAGGGAGCGCGCGGCGGACCTTCTGTGGTCGTCTACAAATTCCGTAACGGGCCTGTCTCTGCTATCAGCAGCCTGTGTGTGTGTGTGCGCGCGTGTGTGTGTGCGCGCGTGTGAAGCGTCCGGACCGACACTCCGTGACACTGTCAGTGCGAGGAGACCCAGGAGCAGAAGGGGGTGGAGGGAGGGGGGCACCCGGGTGGTAGCGGGAGAGGCAAGCGTTCGCGGAAACAAAGTTGGACGGCAGAGGGTGTACGTGTTGCGACCCTTCCACCCCCACTTCTTCTCCCTATCCCCTCCTCTCCACTCCCCTCCCTCCTCCCTGAACCGTTTCCCTGTTAACAAACTGAGTCAGTGTAATCGTCTTGCCGCAACAAGGCCCCGTGTACCTGCCGTGCCGTCGGCGCTGCCCGGCGCTGCCTGCCCTGCTCACAACTCCTTTATGCCCTCGCTTGTTCATCTCTGATCCCATCTCTGCATCTGCTCTCCCTCCCCCCTCTTAGCGCCTCTCTGTCCCTCTCTCAACGCCTCTCTCTCGGGGCACACAGTGGCCCGGCACACAGCCCGGCACACAGCCCGGCACACAGCCCGGCACACAGCCCGGCACACAGGAGCGGCAGCCCGGCACACAGCCCGGCACACAGCCCGGCACAGCCCGGCACACAGCACCAGCCCGGCACACAGCCCGGCACACAGCCCGGCACACAGCCCGGCACACAGCCCGGCACACAGCCCGGCACACAGGCCCGGCACACAGCCCGGCACACAGCCCGGCACACAGCACACGGCACACAGCCCGGCACACAGCCCGGCACACAGCCCGGCACACAGCCCGGCACACAGCCCGGCACACAGCCCGGCACACAGCCCGGCACACAGCCCGGCACACAGCCCGGCACACAGCCCGGCACACAGCCCGGCACACAGCCCGGCACACAGCCCGGCACACAGCCCCGGCCGGAGTCTGCAGCGGGAAGGGAAGGGGGGAGTCCGCACCTCGGCGCGGAAATTTACGGCTCGGTAATGCCGCGTGCGCAGGACTTATGACCCATCGCAGGATGAGTGATTCTCTCCCCACCGCCGGGGTGAAGGACTGCGGGACCTCGGCCGGCCGGCAAGCTCTGCTGCTGCTGCTGCTGCTGCTGCTGCTGCTGCTGCTGCTGCTGCTGCTGCTGCTGCTGCTGCTACTGCTACTGCGCTACTGCTGCTGCTGCTGCGGTTGCGACTGCTGGGTGCAGGGCCAATTTCTCACACATTTTCTTACAAAAGTATCTCCACGCGCAGTTTTGGTTGAAAGCGAAGAGGAACTTCACTTGAAAACATAGGTAGACACTAAAAAAAGAATGATAAGAAAACATTAAAAAATTCAAAAACACGGAAAACACTGTTTTAAAATTCAGAGAAATTACAGAGAAAAATCAGCGTGTCCGTGTCCTATCCAACTGAACTGAGTAGTTTTCACAACGAGTTTCACATGTTTTCTGGGTACCGCACCCTCGGATCGCCGAAGTAATCGATGTGACACTGAACACCAGCCGCTCCACTCGGCTCGGCTCGGCTCCGCTGTCAGCAAATGGTCCATAATGCCACGCGGACAACATACGGCCCGGCTCGTCTCGCCCGCGGCCGCCGGGCGGCAGAGATACGTGTGTTTCCCGCTGACGCAGTTTTAATCTCGCCTCTCTCATCTTGCAGCCCACAGCAGACACCCTCCTCCCCTCCCCTTCCCTTCTCACCCCCTACTCCACCTTCTTTCTCATATTTTCCACCCCCTTCCCCCGCAGAGGATGCCTTACCACCCCAGCTTCACCCCCCCCTCCCCCTCCCCCAACCCCCAACCCCGCCGCCTTCCCCGCTTCCAACAGCACCGAAAAGTATGCGCAGGTTTAAAACTTAAATTGAAAGCCACTAAGATAATGACTATTATTCTTATCTCCCGATGAACTGTGAAGCAAACTTTTCCCTGAACGCGCCCCTCCGGCTCCGCGGACGCCGCCAGCGTTTCGCTGCTGGCGCTCCGTGGTGGGTCAGAGCGCTGAGCGGCAGCACAGCGGCAGCACAGCGGCAGCCATTAGGGCCTTATCAATTATCAGCTTTCCTGTACCCGGTAGTTGTGGGCGCAATTCGAAGGAAACACAAATATTATCACTTAAAAAAAAAACTTAAAAAAAAAATCAGGAGCTCAAAAACGCTTTGCAAACTACATTACACTTTACTACACTGTATAGTCACAGAATTTAACGGTCCGCTGCACCGTTTCAAAATCATAGTAACTCTACTGTTGAGTTTGCAGATTAAAATGTAAATTGAATTGTCGAAGAAATGTCGGCCTACATCAAAATTCCTTGGTCGATTCAATTTTTACTTTTCTGAGAGTGTAACCCAGCCGATTTCCTCCTTATGTCTCCTTGTGTTGCGGTTCCCGCGGGGATCAAAAGCCGTCCGTTCCAAGGGCACACACACACGAACGCTCACACACACCCACGCACGCTCACACACACACACACACACACACACACGTCGTGACTCTTCTGTCGGAACGCATCGACGCGCCACGTACACACACCGTCCCCAGAGGAACGCCGCACAGCCAGCAGCTGTCACAAACATCGCGGAAGTAGTGCGTCTGTGTGTGAGTGCGAGAGAAACAGATTAGAAAAGAGAGAGAGAGAGAGAGAGAGAGAGAGAGAGAGAGAGAGAGAGAGAGAGAGAGAGAGAGAGAGAGAGAGAGAGAGAGAGAGAGAGGGGGGGGAGGAGGGCGGTTTCGTGAAAATGTGAAAGATGAGAGTACGCCTGCAATTCTTCCGCCACCGCTGCCGCTGGTCCGTCAGTGAGAGAGGCGCGCTGCTGTTGACACGTGTGTACATACGGCTCCCCACGTGCGGGTTTCACAGCGCACTTTTATTTCTCATCTTCTGGAATGAGTCCCCCGCACCTCTCCCCCTGCCCTCGCCGCCGCCTCGCTCCGTACTACGTTTTCGCTTTGCCACGTTGAACAATAACGGCGGGTGGTCTGAGGCGTGCCGAGGGCGTGGTCTGGTATTGGGTTTGGGGGGGGGGGGGGGGGGGGGGGGGGGGGGGGGGGCGTCGAACCGCTACGAACCCTTATTACACCCAGCAACCAGCCACCGCCATTCACACACACACACACACACACACACACACACACTCACACAAGAAAAGCCTGCTGCACCCACAAATTACAATGCACTGATGGAATTAGAATTTCCAAAACCTCATCTTTGCACAGCCAGTGGCAGCAGCAGCAGCAGCAGCAGCAGCAGCAGCAGCAGCAGCAGCAGCAGCAGTGGCAGCCGACCACCTCGTTGCAATCACCAGCCTGCTTGTTTGTGCTGTGTAGTAATATGTTACAACAACAGCGAGAGAGGAGAGAGAGAGAAAAGTGGTAGGGGAGAGAAGGGATAGCGGGAGTGAGGGAAGGAGAGAGGAGGCAGGGCGAGAGTAGGTGGGGAGGGCTACGAATGAGGGAGTATGAAAAGAAATAAAAAGAGAGAAGAGTGGAAAGGCGTTTGCGTGTTACGGATGAGATACAATCGAATCAGCGCGCGAATACATAATCGGGCACGAGGAACAGAATGAACAGTTTGCGGGAAAAGGGGATCACGCACGTCGCTCGTCCCTCTCTGCCAGAGTGGCGCTGTGGGAGCGCCGTGCGGGTAGGCAATGTCGAAGCAGGCGTGCGCAGCGGGCATTGCCTACCCACCAGGCGCTGCCATCCTATCACCTGGTTTTCTTTCTTTCTACCGCACCATCATGCACCGAGAGAAATACGAGTTAATTTGGTTGAATTTAATACGTGTTTCCCTTCTCTTGTCAAAACAGCTTCGGTGAATTCCAGAAGAAGTTAGGCAAATTTTGCCTTTTTTTCCATAGGCATTCAATCATATTCCACGAACTTTGTCTGAATTTCGGCGGGGTTCGATTTAGTCGTATCTATACCATCAACCAGGGGCTCCCACCCCTTCCAGTTGAGACGGAAAGTGCCTCTTATACTGCAACCAACCAACCGACCAACCTCCCCCGTCGTCCCCTACCCGGACTGTGCGAGCGAATCTGTGCCGCGTCGCCTCGCGTCTGTCGCGATGTCCGCGCCAAATGGAGGGCGGTAGGGGATGGCCGGGGGTGGCCGGGGCCGCTGGGGAGGGCCTGTCGTGCTGCTAAGTGGCCTAACCCGATACCGCCGGCGTCTCCCTATCCTCTTTCCAGCGGGGCCCCTCAACAACAACAACAAGGCCCGGAACAACACTACTTGGGCAGGGCCCCGCCTCGGCACAGCCCGGCACAGCCCGGCACAGCCCTCCGAACACTCTAATTGCTTGCGTTTGCCACGCTGGGATCACGTGGTCCTGGGGCCGCCCCTTCTGCCGGGCCGTGACGTCATGTTAAGGAATGTGCTCCGGAGACGGACCGCCGAGTTGAGTTGACAGGGGGAACTGAACTGGTGAGGCAGGAGATTTCAGCACCGCGAAGTGTATCGCTATGCTGTTTTCATCGGTTTCAGTGTTTTCTTTCACCCAGAGAATTTAACTTCCTGATTTAGATCACGAATTCCTCGATGCACGCAACTAGACATTTTCGTGGCACGATTTCAGTCTTCCGGCTCGGTCCAAAAGAATTAACCTAGTGTGGCAAAGGGATACGACGAGGGAGGGAGCCTGGTGAGCAGCGTTAGTACCGCCCTGCCCGCGTGTGCGCACCAACTCTGCCAGCTCCGCACTATTGACACGCGGGGCGCGGCGCGCGGCACACGTCAAACTACTTTTATGCAAATCCCACCTTAACTACATATATACATACATATATATGCAGGTCAGGCCGAAACGCTCATAACGGAGCGGCTCTTAATGAGGGAAGTTTGCGATGCACCTCGGCAGCGCACCCACCCCTCTACCCCCGCCTCCATCCTCCTCGCACGTGTGCTACGCTCGCCAGGCCAGCTCAGCTCCGTACCGCCTGTTGTTGCTCTCACTGTCACATCTTTCTCTGCTCTCTCTCTCTTTCTTTTTCTCTCTCTCTCTCCCTCCATCTCTCTGTCTTTCTCAAGTGGCTGCGTACGGAAGGCAAGGAGGCGGGGGGAGGGAGGGGGGGGACGACGAAGAGAAAACACAATCAATTTCGCTGGACGCGGACCCTTCGCGCCCCGTTTTGTGAAAGTCGTTGCGGCGGCAAATTGGTAGTAAATGAAAGGCAGGAGCCCCCCCCCCCCCCCCCCCCCCGCTCCCCGCCCCCAACTCTTCGGTGCAACTCCAACGCGTCACGGTCCTCTCAGAAAGCACGCCACCCTTTCGGGAGACGAATTCCCCGGAACACTCGCCCAGCACCGAGGCGGATTCACATCACCGTCCTGGCTGCGCACTCCTACAGCCGTGCGCGATGGTGACTGCCCCCCCCCCCTTACCTCTCCCCCGCCTTACCTCTCCCCCGCCTCCCCTCTCCGCCTCCTCCGCAACCGCTGCCACCGCATCAGCAGCCCTCCTGACAACGGGCGGTCTGCCTACCTGCCAGGCGCGTCGCACAGCTGGCTGTCATCAGGCGTCTGCGCGGGCGGCATACTGTACGCGAACACGCACCAGATACAAACACACACACCCCCCCCCCCCCCCTCTCTCTCTCTCTCTCTCTCTCTCTCTCTCTCTCTCTCTCTCTCTCTCTCTCCCTCTCTCTCCCTCTCTCCCTCTCTCTGTGCGGCGCGCGTGACGACGTGTCTCGCTTCCACTCGGCAGAATCCCAGGGCAAATCAGACAGGGCCATAGGACCAGACAGTTCGCGAAGTTGTGTTGCTGTGACCAACGTCATGTAACCGCGAAGAGGAAGGGGGGAGGGGGTATTATACTCCCCGCTAGGGAACGCCTCACTCTGTAAATAGTAAACACAGAAATTTTTTGTGTTACGATAGGCAAAGATTAGGTAATCTGATGTACTGTGCCCCGTACAGCCCCGTACTGTACATTGTTTGAAGGCAGTCAATCAGTATTTACGTGGTATTCCGTAGGCATTTAATCCGAGTACCACACCGGTAATACCACGAAATATCGCCCAATACCTGTATTAGTCTGTGCACCGAAATCAGAGAAAGCACCCCCTTAACCTCGCCCTCGAGATGGTT
The DNA here is from genome assembly GCA_038380765.1 of Odontothrips loti. Classification (NCBI taxonomy): domain Eukaryota; kingdom Metazoa; phylum Arthropoda; class Insecta; order Thysanoptera; family Thripidae; genus Odontothrips; species Odontothrips loti. The sequence goes on from CM076252.1 coordinate 13,955,677, forward strand.
GGGGACTCTCCAGGTTCGAAACTTGCCGCATTGGTGACAGGGAGACCAGATGATGATCTCCGATTCCACGGAGAGAATATCTCTTTCGCCTCCCCCTGGTCTGGAATCTTCTCGTGCCTCTGGGCCCAGCTTCCATTCATTGATTCGCTATCCGGCAACAGAAACAAAATAAAAACCCCAACCTTTCTCCCGCCCTCCTTCTCCCCCCGCCCCCCCCCCCTCTCTCTCTCTCTCTCTCTCTCTCTCTGTCTCTCTCTCTCTCTCTCTCTCTCTCTCTCTCTCTCTCTCTCTCTCTCTCTCTCTCTCTCTCTCTCTCTCTCTCTCTCTCTCTCTCTCTCTCTCTCTCTCTCTCTCTCTCTCTCTCTCTCTCTCTCTCTCTCTCTCTGTCTCTCTCTCTCTCTCTCTCTCTCTCTCTCTCTCTCTCTCTCTCTCTCTCTCTCTCTCTCTCTCTCTCTCTCTCTGTCTCTGTCTCTCTCTGTCTCTCTCTCTCTCTCTCTGTCTCTCTCTCTCTCTCTGTCTCTCTCTCTGTCTCTCTCTCTCTCTCTGTCTCTCTCTCCTTCTCACATACATCTCCCTTTTTTTTTTGCCCGGGCAAAGAGGCGACGTGAGAAGATTAAAAACTCGATAGGCCCGCCGCTGCCCAGTTGATGCTATCTTTGTAATGGCGGTCTGCCCCTGCCGACGCCCTCGCAAGTTGCGCGTTTGCCGAGCGTTTGCCATCGGAGTCCAACTGCTCAGGACGGGGCGAAACAGAGGACGAAAAAAAAAAAGGAAAATAAATTGCGAACAGCTCGTGAATGGCGGCTATTGTGTTAATAAGGCGTTCGCTCGGAGCGCAGAGAGATGCCAGCGTGCCGATACCATGACGATTCCGATGAGGAAAACAGAAGCTGTTGATCCTTTTCCTCGTTTCTAGCGTTGGTATTACCACGGAGACAGTAAGAGTCGGGGGCAGTTTTCGCGACGTCAGGTGAAGCCGTGCACAACACTAATTAGTAGCCTTCCGCGAATACTATTTCCCAATTTCGTTTTATTTTATTTTTGCCCCTAGGATAATTTGGGGTGCATCAAAAAATGTGAATCAGTGTAAAGCGAAATTACACCCCTTTGAAAAGTAGGCATTTTATCCGGTACATGCCATTTGTGTGTGTGGCTTTTTTTTGCCAGCTGTGAGTCTTCTGATTCTTTTGCATCGTGTTTTTTTTGTTTTTCATCTGCACACGCCATATATAAATAGCCTGCCGTGGTGTCTGTCCGCACACACAACGACGCGCCGCTCACGTGCCGGCATGCTGTCTGTGCCGTTACAGGCGTTACAGCCGACTCGCATATGATGTCCCGCTGGAGTCGTCACTTCCATATCGGGAACCCATCGGCGGCGAGCAGCACGGGGCCGTCTGTACTGCCGGCCCAATCGTCACCGCGGGGGGTACCTGCCGGCACGCCATGCACCGAACGATGCGCAACTAGCAGTGCCATCGGAGGGAGGGAGATAGGGAGAGAGAGAGAGAGAGAGAGAGAGAGAGAGAGAGAGAGAGAGAGAGAGAGAGAGAGAGAGAGAGAGAGAGAGAGAGAGAGAGAGAGAGAGAGAACGAAAAGTCGTAGCAGATCGTGCGGCACGCCACTGCCCTCCTGTAAATGTGACCGATAACCGATAATGGGGGGCTCACCGCCTGCTCGTACCCCCCCTCCCCCTACTCACACCACCACCCGGATACCAATCCGAACCCTCTGATCCAGCCCTGGCTCGGCTCCTACCTCTAGCTATGCGCCTCTGTAACGTTTCGTACGGCCAAATACCTCACAGCAACGAGGCACTGGCGTCAGAGACGTTCCTCCCGATAGTCCGTGGCGCCTCTCTAACTATTTCCACTCGCAACCCCCTCCCCTCGGTCAGAACCAACCCCTTAAGGCTTACCTCCTCCCCCTGCTGGCCCGAGCCTCAAACCGCGCTGCTACAACAGCGAATGGACATATTGGTTGGATCGGGCGGGCGGGCGGGCGCACGCTGTTTACCCGAGTCAAACCAACAGTCAGACCACTCCATGCCACGGCCATGCTCGGTAGTTCGTCCGAGCGAAATACCAGCCACAGGCGGGGAGAGGGACAGGAGGGAGCGAGAGAGAGAGAGAGAGAGAGGGGGGGGGGGGGGGAGGGGGGAGAAGCAACAGGGCCGTGAGCAGAGGCTGGTTGCTACTCTCTGTGTACAACACGCGCGTTCCCGGTTTGTTAATTATCCTTTTCCCCCCCTTCTGTACGGAAATCCCTTTCCCCATTTCCGATTCTCCCCCCCCCCCCGTCCTCCCTTTTGCTCCCGGTCTCACCTGCCGAAGGGTGGGCTCGAGGGTGGGCAGTCGATGGACAGGCGGCTGGTTTAGACTTCCCCCGGTTTACTCTGCGTTGAAACAAGACACCCCAAATGACACTGCTTTTTTAAAAATTTTTAAAAAAACACGATTTAAAACAAAAAAAAATTAAAAAGGGGGAAACGTGTAGTCGTTGTGGCATTATTTGTCGTTTTACGATGAACAACGATAGCTCTTTCTGCTTAAACTAACGTCGAGGTAAAGTTTGTGCAGGCCTCCGAACACGTATCGTATCGGATACAAACTGCCCCCACCCGCCTACCTATCGCTTCTTACCTGCTGACGAGAGCCAAACCCAAGCACACACACACCAGTACACACACACACACACACACACACACACACACACACACATACTACACACAGTCCCCGCCCCCGGGGAAGGCAGAGCAGGGCAGCGCAGGCACACCGAAGGAAAATGATCCTCATTTTCCAGCCGAGGAGACGATTTCTCACCGGCAGAGTTGTGTCTAACGGAGCGGGGACCCCGCGGTGTGGGCAGCGGGGGAGGGGGCCACGGGCGGGGGTATACAAAAAGCGTTTTTGTTCGCGGCCTTCCCCCCCCCCCTCCCCTGCCACTCTAAGCCCCAAACCCACCCCCTAACCTGTCTCACAGTCTGGTTCCCTGCTGGCTTCGGCCCCACAGGGACCCTCTCCGGCTGCCGGTTCCTGTCGAGGTACACACACGCACGCACGAAAATAAATAATCAGCGCTTCTAGCACTGAGTAGCCCTTGTTCACCAAACCGTGGGTGTTTGTAATAAATTCAACAAACACACGACATCGGCCTAAAACACTATGCACTATGCAGACTTTTTTAGTTGAAAAAATATCGAAATACTCCCCCCAACCCCTCCCTCTCCCCCTCCCCTCCCCCTTGCGGGCGCGTCTCTCGCCCCGGCGCGCGCATCAGACTGGCCTGGTTTTGGCATCGGCCGGTAGCGAAGCAAGGAGCCGCCAGAAACGTATCCACTGCCTCTCCGCCCACAACGCAGCGTGAATTCGAATCGAGAATTCGAAACGAGGTCCATTTTTCTAGTAATACTATTACGGCTGAAAAAAAAATCAAATCAACGAAAAGGTGAGCTTTGTTTTCTAACTTGATGATTTAATTTAAGCTAGAATTCTGCGAGAGTGGCCCGTGTGTGGCGGCACGCTCTGCGGAGGGTCGTCTGGGCTGCAGGCGCTTCTCCACTAATCTAGCGTAGCGCCCGCCACGCCCGCCACGCCCGCCACGCCCGCCACGCCTGCCACGCCCGCCACGCCTGCCACGCCCGCCACGCCCGCCACGCCCGCCACGCCTGCCACGCCACGCCTGCCACGCCCGCCACGCCCGCCACGCCCGCCACGCCCGCCACGCCCGCCACGCCCGCCACGCCTGCCACGCCCGCCACGCCGCCACGCCCGCCACGCCCGCCACGCCCGCCACGCCTGCCACGCCCGCCACGCCTGCCACGCCCGCCACGCCTGCCACGCCCGCCAGGCGCCCGCGCCGTGACCAAACTTTGCTCACGTAGGGGACACCTGTGGCCATGCCCGTGGCCGTGCGCCCACGGTGGGGCGTGGAGGGGCGTGGCGGGGCGTCGTGGACCACTCCCCCCGTCGGCCAAGGCTCTTCCGTACTTCACGGCGGCCAAACCCAGAGGGAGCGGGATCGTGACGGATGTGTGTGAGCAGCAAATAACGTCCGGCATCCAGGGTCTCGATTCTGGCCCGTTAAACATTTTGTTACCACTTCCATTTTGTTTCCTTTTTGTTCCTTCTTTCATTATTTTCACTATTTTTTAATTTATATACCTTGCCTTCTCTCTATCATCCCATCCATCTAATTTTGACAAGCACCTTGATGGGTAACATTTTACAAAATGAACGGCAGAGGCGGGTAGTCATTACCAGTAACAAAAGCAAGGGAACAGCAGCCACTCAGGCCCTCCTCCAGGCCCTCCTCCAGGCCCTCCTCCAGGCCCTCCTCCAGGCCCTCCTCCAGGCCCTCCTCCAGGCCCTCCTCCAGGCCCTCCTCCAGGCCCTCCTCCAGGCCCGCCCCTGGTCCGGCTGCCCAGGCGCCACTGTGCCGTGCCAAGGTCAGCCTGCCCCACCGCAGCCCTGCAGCCCGGCCCGGCGGTAGCGACACCGCATCGTCAACTACAAAGGTTGCTCGCGCCGGCAGTGGTGCGGTGCTGGCTCTCCTCTCTCTTGCTCGCCTTCAACAAGTACCCGCCAACGCTGGGGTCACGTACCACGCGCGTTCCCGCCGGTGCCCACGTAGCAGAGGGACGCCGCGGTCCTCGGTCATCCTTCAGCCATCCCCCGGCCCCGGCCACCCCCGGGCCGCCCCAACGACCCTCTGGTGCTGCTTGTGCTGCTGCTGATCTTGTGGCACACTCTCTTTGTGCTGCCGGCCAGCCCGCTGATGAAATACAGCCCCTCCCCTCAGCGGCCGCCGCTGCTGCACCTGCGCCCCCTACCACACCCTTTCCGCTCCGCCCTTTCTCTCCCTCCGTCTCTTTTCTTTCTTTTGCAGCGCCACCGCAGCCCTCTCTTTTCTTTGTTACTCACACGGCGCGGCGCTCGGGGAGGGGGGAGTGGGGGAGGCAGGGCGCTACACCACGGCGGGGGACATTCAGTACGACTTACAGCTTCTGTAAGTGGGCAACGTAAACTGCGCCGCTAATCCAACCCCCCGCCTCCCTCACCCCGCCTCACTTACGCACCCCTGCTGATTAACGCTCTGTCCCCAGCCCCCCCCCCCCCCCCCTCCCCCCTCTGCTGCAATCCCTAGCCGCCGCCCTGGTCCGCCTTTTCAAACAGGATAGCGCACGGCGTGGCGGGGGAAAACTTTGTCCATCTATCTTATCTGCGGAGCAGACACCCGCTGGTGCAGCCCCCCGCAGCCCCCGCCCCCCCGCAGCCCCCCAGCCCCCGCAGCCCCCGCAGCCCCCGCAGCCCCCGCAGCCCCCGCAGCCCCCGCAGCCCCCGCCCCCCCAGCCCCCGCAGCCCCCGCAGCCCCCGCAGCCCCCCGCAGCCCCCGCAGCCCCCTGCAGCCCCCGCCCCCGCAGCCCCCGCAGCCCCCGCAGCCCCCGCAGCCCCCGCAGCCCCCCGCAGCCCCCGCAGCCCCCGCAGCCCCCGCAGCCCCCCGCAGCCCCCGCAGCCCCCGCAGCCTCCCCGCAGCCCCCCGCAGCCCCCGCAGCCCCCGCAGCCCCCGCAGCCCCCCTCGGGGCTCGCGGCATGCCGGCGGCGCGGCGCCGGTCCGTCGTCCGCACGCCCCCCCCCCTCCCCCAGAAACCCAGAAACGCGAATAACCCACGGTCCATACTTTTAACCGGCTGTGTGCGGATATTACGAAATGAAATGTAAATTGACAGCAAAACCAAAAAAAAAAGGAAAAAAATGGCGAGCAATAAAATACTGAAATATAGTACTGTGCGGCGCCATTATTGATTCGCCCTACATGGGGACAACCTCGAGCCAGGCAGGAACGAGGGGTTCCAGTGTACCGTACCAGCGGTACCCTATGCCTTAGGCTTGGTGTACCGGGGGTCCTCTCAGCCAGGCGGGGTACAACAACCCGACACCGGGAACGGCCCGAGAGTAGTAGCTCGCACGCTATGGAGGCGCGGTCGTGCGATCAGGTCGGCGCCACTCCGTCTCCAGCACCGTCCTCCTCGGCGGGCCGCTGCATTGTGTGTGGGGCCGCTGTCAGAGGACGACTCCACGCAGACCAGAGGCCGGGCCGGGCCGGGGGCCGCCGTCTGCCGGAGCGGCGGGAATAGAGTTCCGCAGCCGCTGCCCTGCGCAGCCCCCGGCGGGGCCAGGCTCCTCCCAGGCGTTTATGGTCCGGTATTGATTGGCGTGTGTATGGAGAGCGCGATGGGGGACGTGTGTGTGTGTGTGTGTGTGTGTGTGTGTGTGTGTGTGTGTGTGTGTGTGTGTGTGTGTGTGTGTGTAAAGGGGGGTGGGGATCCAGACCACAACGGTGGTGACGCGTCGTCCGACCACCGCAGCAACTATCTTCCACTAGCCGACATCACCTCGGTGCGTGGTGGTATACACACAGAATGTGAAACTTTCCGGCAGGATTCCGGAGAATTTCCCTCAAATCGTGCTTCAATGTTGATTGGTTTTCAGATGAATAGAGTATTCCGCAGAAGCCCGAAACGGATGTAAGAAGTCGTAACGAAGAAGAAGGAAGCTGGACAAAGTATGAGAAACCAGGTTTCCGGAACCCCGCTCTTCTTTAAAAAAAATAATCGCTTGATTTATCATACCTTGTCTTCTTGTTTGCGACTTCTCACTTCCGTTTCGGGCTTCTCCGGATTACTCTATTCGTATGGTAAGACACCGGTGGGAAAGAAATGTAACTCACCGCGGTCGTCACCGTATGACATGTATAGCAGGTCGTCTCCTTCGGCTCACCTGGAAAGAAACAATCAAACATCAGTTCACGTTTCCACGATCAACATGGTCGCGGATGGTAGTGTACAATTTGAGAATTAGGAAAGCGTTTCCGCGTGGCACGAAAGCCTGCTATGGAAGTGCTGCCGAACTCCCCCTCCTCTCTCCCCCCCCCCCCTCATCGCTAATCGTGCATGGACCCATACAAATGAGAACTAATGGATCATCATTACTACAACCTCCCTCTTTATCCCACCAGCACCTCCTTCTCTCCCGGCCTCGCCGCCGCCACCAACCCTTTTCGCCCGCGTAGATTTGGGGAGGCCCTTTGAATAGTGCGGCTGTACAGCGTACAACAACAAGCCTGCGCCGTATCCCGTTGTTTACATTGATTCCCTTGGCATCCGAAACAAGTAGACTAGTTTGGAAGTGATTTCACGGGGACCCAATAAGAGTTTAGTAAACTGCCTAACAGTGCAGCGGCACTCGGCGTACCGGTACCCTCTCGGACTCCTCGGACTGCATTTGCTAACACTGTCACGGACGCTATTGCTGCTTGCCACGCTCCTTGAACCCCACAGGCGACAGAACCAGCGCTCAAAGGGCGGAATACTCGGAAGTTCAAGAGGGGCAGGTTGGGGCAGAAACAAGAGGGATAGAGAGAGAGAGAGAGAGAGAGAGAGAGAGAGAGAGAGAGAGAGAGAGAGAGAGAGAGAGAGAGAGAGAGAGAGAGAGAGAGAGAGAGAGAGATTTCATGCACTACCCCTCTCTTATACCGACATCACTCGCACACTTCTCTCTCTCCTCTTCTTCTCCATTCGGCCCCCACCCCCCTTCTTTTTGTGACAGATAAAAGGGTTTCACCCGTATGGCTTTTCCACCGCGATAAACTCCTATCCCAGTTTATAGCGGGACTACCATACACACATCGCAAGAGCCAAAGCCTGTATGTGGCGCTAGTGTGTGTGTGTTAGTGTGTGTGTGTGTGTGTGTGTGTGTGTGTGTGTGTACACAGGGCGCTACAAAAAGCTACCGGCTTTAGGCCCTGACAGAAGTGGCCCGCCGCCCATTGGACCAGCGGGGGGTTCCGCGAACGGTAGGAACAAGGAAAGAGGGGGCGGGGGGCAGATAAAGGATAACGCTACAAATTTTGTAACGCTCAGCTCGTTTGCAAATGCCAGCGGGCGGGCAGCGGCGGGTGTCAGCGGCTTCGGTCCGACCGACGAGCCTCCGCTGCTCAGGAAAACCAACGACGCAAAGATATACTGGTGGTTGTGGGGGGGGGGGGGGGGGAGTACGGTGCGACTGTGTCGTTCCTGTACCTAGAATTCTCCATACCCTATCACTTTCTTCCGTTCCGTTCGATCCGTTTTGGGGAGTACCACGGCGAGATTTCTACTTTCCCACATTTTGCGGCGAGGGCAAACCGGCGGGTGAACTTCAGAATCCTCCGTTCTGAGGACGTTTGGAGATGGCGCGAAAACGGGCCGTATACATATGGTACATATACGGGGAAATGCTCTTTGTCGCACTGTACCTCCCTGATCTGTATCTGTGCGTACAGCGGTGCCGAACACGGCCCTGTGGCCCTGTGTGTGGTGCACTCATCACACACGGACACGAACTTTGGGGACGTGACCCACTTACCAAGACGCCCGCTCCGATCAGGTGAGAGCCAAAGGGCGGGGCGTAGTGCTCTCGGTGCTCATTGTAGTTCTGCGCGCGTGTGCGGGCCGCCGGCCCGGCACTGAAATGTGCACCGCATCACCCCCCCCCCCATTTCTACCCCACTCCCCTCCCCCACTCCCCCACCCCCTCCGCAACGAGCCCCAGCACCTCACGTAGGAATGTGCGGCTGCACACCAGTAAAAAAGGCGGGAAGAAGGAACACTAACAAAGAGAGAGAGAGAGAGAGAGAGAGAGAGAGAGAGAGAGAGAGAGAGAGAGAGAGAGAGAGAGAGAGAGAGAGAGAGAGAGAGAGAGAGAGCTAAAACACAGAAGGGGGTGGATTGCGCCAACGAATTTTACTGACTTTGCGACCCAGTCAGCGGGGCGTGAAAACGCCGTATAAAGCCTCTCGCTCAGTCTGCCCCGTCTGGTATTTGAACCCCGCGCGGACGAAAGCATCCAAGAGGAGCCGACAAGTAGCCTGGGGGTCACTCGGAGCGCTCTCATTTCCGCGTGGATGGCATCGTTACAGAGACTTTTCCTCGTTACACACTCTGCCGTAAAGCATTTGGTACGGAAACGTCCGTCAACTTTCCTAGAAAGGGGCAGTAGTGGTGCGGAGAAGTGGCATGCAAGGTGTACGAACGGTATGCAACTAAAATTTGGTCCTCCCAGTACAATTTTAGTTCTCCAAACACAAATTTACTGCTTGCCTGAAAATCGACTTTACTAATCTTTTTTTTTTTTTTTTTTTTTTGCTCCGTGTGCTGCCTCACTTTTAGCTCGGAGTGTACCTGCTGCCGGCCCGGGAGGTCTGCCTACCACTGCCCCGCATGAGCGCGGGAAGGACTAATTTAATTTTCCCCTCTGGATTCACCGGGCGGGGGCCGGGCAGGAGTCCCGGGTGGGAGCGACCGGGCCCTCACTATATATATGTGCTGCCATTCCGGCGGCAGCAGCAGCAGCAGCAGCAGCAACGGCAGCGGCAGCAGTGGCAGCAGCAGCAGCAGCAGCTGGGAGCGCACACAGCAGAGGGCGGAGGTCAGAACAGCATAACACACACACACACACACACACACACACACACACACACACGAGGGACAAGCACCCTGGGAGCGGCAGGGCAGGTCCCTGCTGCTGCATATGAGTTACCGCCAGCAGGGGGCCAAGGGTGCGACTCCAACACGCTGCTGACACCTCTCAGCAGGTACGCGGAGTGGGGGAGGCCGACTCCACTGCGGTAGTCAAGCAGGCAGGGCGCGGGGCGCGGGGCGTAAAGCCGGCAGAGCGGTAGTATACGGGACGGTCAGCCTAGGACTGGGCGGTTAACCGCTTACATAGCTATCGGTTTCGGTTATTGGATTAACTAATAGGGTAGTTACTGGTTTACAAAATAACCGAGTAATCGCGAGGAACCAGTTATTGACGGTTAACTGACGATTAACTGAACTGTTACTTAGGAAGAACCGGCTAATAAAGTAAAATAGTTGCCCAGTTTACTAGTTACTGGCTGATTAATCGGTTAATCGATACCTGGAACACCGCTTGTTCCAATATAACCGAAGAACCAGTTATAATTTCAATAACTGCACAGCCCTTACAAGGGAGGGCCACCAAGTGTAAATTAGCAATTTGGCTCATACTTTCAAAATCCATTGTACTATCATAGGAATGAATGACCGTCACAGAGTTTTCGGCGTAATTTGATTTTTAGACCGTTTTTGGGAACATCAAAAATCAGAAAAATTCAAAAAAAATTCAAAAAAATTGTTTTTACCAAAAAGTTTCTCTACTTCATAAAACGTCGAGATATCACAAAATTTTCAATTTTTGAGACACTTGTTTTTTTCTTCTTCACTAAACCCGCGTACGGGACTTGTAACTTTTTTTGAGATTTTCAGAAAAAGTGCGATTTACGCGTGTTTCTGCCAAACGGCTCATCTGACGAGGAAAATGAATCACGATCTTCACCTTTTGTTCTCTTCGTGTTTTTGACTTCTGCAAAGGATTTTATTCATATTCACTGTCCTCGTCAGATAAGGCGTACTGCTTGGCCCAGATCAGGAATATCATATACCGTATAAAAACGGTTCTTGCGGTCTACACCTGCACCTAACACGAAAAGAACAAAAGGTGAAGATCGTGATTAGAGAAAAAATTATATTCATTTTCCTCGTCAGATAAGCCGTTTGGAAGAAACACGCGTAAATCGCACTTTTTCTGAAGATCTCAAAAGAAGTTACAAGTCCCGTACGCGGGTTTAGTGAAGAAGAAAAAAACAATTGACTCAAAAATGGAAAATTTTGTGATTTCTCGACGTTTTATGAAGTGGAGAAACTTTTTGATAAAAACAATTTTTTTGAATTTTTTTTTGAATTTTTCTGATTTTTGATGTTCCCAAAAACGGTCTAAAAATCAAATTACGCCGAAAACTCTGTGACGGTCATTCATTCCTATGATAGTACAATGGATTTTGAAAGTATGAGCCAAATTGCTAATTTACACTTGGTGGCCCTCCCTTGTTAGAGCCAGCCGGAGGTGGGCGGGGCTTGGCGGGGCTTGGCGGGGCCGCCCCCGGCCGCCCCCGGCCGCCCCAGTCAGAGCCGCCCGTGCCGCCCCTACGTCCATTAATGATTCACAGTCTAATCGCGGGCGAACTAACTCTGTGAAACACAATGTACATCGACGCTGCAACTTTCTTGCCGCAGAGGTGCGGGGAGGGTGGATGAGGGTGGGTTAAGTTAGGGCTAGGAGTGGGCGTGCTCGCGTCCACTTCGAGATTCTCGTGACTCATTCAGCAGACAATTACCAAGGTGGATTGACCTGCGGAGAACCGGAAGTCGTGGAAATAATCGGTATGGATCCGCTCAGCCGAAACACAACACGCCACCTGTTTCATATTTATTTCGCCGTTTGTCTTGTGTCCTGCCTTGCTTCCTAACCAGCAGGTCTCATCATTTCTAATAGAAACGCCAAGATCTAGGATACTGTGACTATACATTTTCTTGATGACGTTATTTTTTTTTAACTTTTTTTTTTATCTTTAAAATAAGAACAGAGCATATGATCTTTTGGGCAGGATCCTACTTCGCCAGGGTGACGAGCGTAAAGAGGTGTGCGTGGGTGCGGGTTGGCGGCGGCCCGTGTCCAGTGAACTCCACCCCCCTAGGCCTCGGCGCCTCGGCCCGGCCCTGCCAGGGTCCCTCCGGCCCCCGGTCGCCTCAATTGCCAAAGGCTTAGCCTCATCAAGGATCCACGCCGCACCACGCCAGGCTCCCGAGCTCCCGTCCCGCACGGGGTATTGTTTACTCAGGCACCCTCAGCCGAAACCGGTTGAGGCTGGCGACACTGATGAGGTGTCTGGCCGAGTGTTTGGCACGCACACACAGAGTGGCACGCGCGGGCAGGTGCACACACAGACAGGTGCACAGGCGTCAGCACGCGCCGGTTAAGTGAGGGGTCACCGCTACAAACGGTCGCTTGCCGTGCATGTGGAGACCAACGTTACGAGACGGGCGGGGCCAGGCGGGGTGGGGCGGGGCCAGGCGGGCCTCGGTTAAGGGTGGGCTGAGCTCATCGTGCCCACAGAAGAGTGCACGCTCAGTAGTTAGAGCTGACAAGGAGCTGCCAATTCGCGGCGCGTCCTCGTCCCGTGGGCGCACCCGCCCGGCCCCCACTGCCCCCGCCGCCCCCGGATGCCGTGATTAGATCAGCAGTATTCCGCCCGCTCGGCGGCGACGTGCTCATCCCCTCGGGGTGCTCTGGCCGGCCCGCCCCCGGCCCGCCCCCGGCCCGCCCCCGGCCCGCCCCCGGCCCGCCCCCGGCCCGCCCCGGCCCACCTCCGGCCCGCCCCCGGCCCCGGACTCCGGTCCCGATGAGGTCCGCTGCCTGCCGCTGCCCGCCGCCGTGTCCTCCGGGGTCCTCCGGGGTCCTCCGGGGTCCTCCGGGGTCCTCCGGGGTCCTCCGGGGTCCTCCGGGGTCCTCCGGGGTCCTCCGGGGTCCTCCCGGGGTCCTCCGGGGTCCTCCGGGGTCCTCCGGGGTCCTCCGGGGTCCTCCGGGGTCCTCCGGGGTCCTCCGGGGTCCTCAGGGGTCCTCGACGGTCGCTGACGGCCACCCCACGCCCAACGCGGCGGTCAGCATACTGCACAGCGCCCATCATGCAGCCCCAGCAGCCTGCCCCGCTGCCCCCGCTGCCTCCGCTGCCCCCGCTGCCCCCGCTGCCCCCGCTGCCCCCGCTGCCCCCGCTGCCCCCGCCCCCCCCAGAAGGACGCCGTCGAGCAGCGCCGCAGGAGGGTCTCGCCGCCGCGTCCTCCCGGTCCGCGTATTATTGATTTCACGTCAAGGCCGTAATACCGCTGCCGAGCGTTATCCTACCTTTCATCGACGAGGAAGCGGCGGGCGGACAGAGAGAGAGAGAGAGAGAGAGAGAGAGAGAGAGAGAGAGAGAGAGAGAGAGAGAGAGAGAGAGAGAGAGAGAGAGAGAGAGAGAGAGAGAGAAACGGGGGGGGGGGGGGGGGGGGGTCCTACACAGCGCCAAGGCAACTCCAAGGCATCGCTCCGCGTCGCCCCCGTGCTTCATGGGCCCCCGGCCCCATCAGCCCCCGCCCCGGCGACCCGCAACGGCCTGGGCTATAGGCCCACGTCGTCGTCCCCCACCGGCCGCCGCCCCCGCCGGTTCCCCGCTGTTGTTATATGGCAGGGAAAACGACATAAAGGCATTGCGGGGGGCGGGAGAGGCCAGGAGAGGCCATGCCGTATACCCGTGGCTGTCCCCGGCGCTCCCTCCTTCTCGTCGCGCTATGCAAAACTTTGTAGCGCGCCGTCACAGCGATGTGAGCGGTGCCATCGCCTCGGCAGCCCGCCCCGGCGGTGGTGGCGCCTGGTGGCGCCTCTACTCAGCTGGCGGCGCCGACTGGCTCGGCTAATGCCACTCCTCGGTCGCGATGTCCCTTTCACCGCTGCTGCCACCACAAACGTTTAGTCTTCAATGCATTCGCCTTCCACAGAGTGTCTGTCAGCCTCTCCCGTGGTTCTGAAGCCCCATCCCAGGGACTCATCACAGCACAGCCTCGGCGCCAGGCTCTGGCGGCCGCCGAGGTGTCCGCGATGATGCCTCACGTAGTGCCAAGTCACAAGGCCCGACGCCACCTCCGGGACCCGGGCCTGCGCCGCGGCGTGACGAGGGTCCCAGATAAGGGTCGTGGTTCGAATACCGCTGGCCGCATGATTTCGCACATTTCTATCGAAGAGTCCTTTTTTATTTTTGCTCCGTGCAGACATGCGTTGCAAAGTTTACCGTGGCAGTAAAACGCGACAGAACCCGAGACTCGGAGCAGATTTTCAGTTCATAAATCCAGCAGCCTCCTGGGATTTTATATTCTTCTTTCAGAGGGGCTGCGACGTTTCGTTGTCGTCGAAAAAAAAAAAGATTTCGTTCTCTCTTTTTTTCCTCGTTTGCTGCTAGATGGTAGGTACGAAATTTGGTGGGACCAAAAACATCACCCCCCACTGGAGTGAAAAAGCTCACAGCAGGGAACCTTTACCTTCCTTCAAGGTGAGACGACTGATTCCAAGCAAAGCTGGCCGAGTGTACAGACAGGACTCGTGGCAAGAGTTCCGCAGGACCTACCGCTGAGAGGGCGGCAAGGTCAGGTGGCGTGCCAGACTGCCCCGCGCAGGCAGATCCTGCGAGTGCGAGAGAGACACTTTCCCTCCTCCCTTTCAGGCCTGCGGTCCACACGCCACCTCACCTCAACCTCCGTCTCTCTCGGCACCACTTCTTGTTTGGTCCCGTACAACAAGCCATTAGGTCGAAGAATTTTTTTTCTGTTTTTCTTTACTTTTTGAACACATCAATCAATTTATTTCCTGTTCATAATAAGCAGCGGCACTGTGCTGAAATTGCAAGGTTCCTTGGTCCGCTCGAAGCCAGAACGTGTCAGCACGGCGACCGGGCCTCTTCAGCTCAGTCAAGAGGTTGGCGGGAGCGGGGGTGCGCCCCGATGGAGATCCCCTAAATTAGGGGAGGGGTGAGGTGAGGCGGGGGCTGATACGGAATGCACCTAGCCCTGGGGCTGGGCAGGGCAGGCGGCAGGGAAGGGCCGAGGAGCTGACAGACTGAGGGAAGAGAAACTCTCCCAATGCCTGCCGGCCCGGCTCAGCCTGAGCTCCGCCTATCTGTCCTCGTGACAGCGTCAGCACGCGGGAGAGTGAGGGGGAGAGAGAGAGAGAGAGAGAGAGAGAGAGAGAGAGAGAGAGAGAGAGAGAGAGAGCGCATGGCGCTCGGCAAGGCACTCTTAGTGCTCGCTTTACTGCGCGCCTTTGCGAAACGCATTACACGACGGAGAGCTGGAGAGAAAGCCATCAGTAATTGTTATGGGGTGGTACTTACTCAGCAAACTATAAAAAGGGGCCGAAATGCTTGTGCTGTTGCGTTGTGAAAACCGGGGTGCTCCAAGGTAACACTTAAAACGGCGTCATCGTTGGTGTTCTGGGTTAGCAGGTTAGTGCTTGCATACTGGTCGTGCCGGAATACGGGGAGTGAAAGAGGAGGAGGGTGCGGGGAGGGAAAAGGAGTTGGCCACAGAAGGAGGGAGAAAGAGAGAGTAAGAAAGGGGGTGACGTGGGGCGAGACGGCAAACTCAATAAGTCAAATCTCCCGGCGCGGCGGGGGGGGGGGGGGCAGCAGGGCACCTGCCACATCCGAATATAGTCCCCCGCGTGTTTTTGCTGTCACGATACTTTTTCTCCCTCTGGGCAAGCAGTAAGACGCGGCAGAGAAATACAGGGAAAGAGAGAGCAGGAGAGTCTGCAGTTCATTTTCACACGCGCCCCGCCCCCGACTACCTCTGAAAGGTACTCGTAGGGATCGTAACCGTCAATGACGAAGGACAGAGAAGGGAGAAAGACATAGAGAGAGAGAGAGAGAGAGAGAGAGAGAGAGAGAGAGAGAGAGAGAGAGAGAGAGAGAGAGAGAGAGAGAGAGAGAGAAAGAGAAAACGAGAGAGAAACAACAACTTCTTCAATGACCTTATTCCGCAGTGTGATGACTTTTTCCAGGGTGGCAACAACCCATACTGCAGTCTGGGTTCACCTAAGGTGAACCTGACCTCACTCACTCCAACACTGACCTAACCTGTCAATGGCCAACGTGTCAGACCATCTTCGGGCCTGGCCTTCAAAAGAATAAAATCCGATCTCTGAGTGAGACCTCCGGTCCAGTCCCATCCCACATTCCTGGTTTTCACCGCACTGCATCCTTTCCGGCATGCAGCCATCTTCTTTGCCTTATTCCGTGCTCCACGCGATCCTCCCTCTTCCTTATCTATCCTACCCACCTCCGCCTCTGCCTCTGCCGCCGTCCGCCTCCAACGCCTGTGTTCTTCGGGACCGAGTCGCCGGGACGGCGAAACAACGTATAGCGCGAAAAGGCACGCAGGTAGGTGGCCTCCTGGGCCGGCAGGGGCTGGAGGCCAGGGCCACCCCCTCCTACCCACGCTATCCAAACCACCCCCTGCCTATGCTACAGCCTACATCCCACAGCCTCCGGGCGGCATGCTCAGACCACGATCCCCAGACGACCCTCTTAACCCACAAATCCACGAAACATTCCCCCGAGGAAGACCACCTGGCCTCTGCCTGCTTTTGCTGCTCAATACACCCTCCGCTCACACCGACGACGCTCTAGTTGACAGGGCACACGAGACGTATGAGGCCAGGTGGGCGGACCGGCTAAGCACGTATTGGCAGTCGTTACGGCCTCCAGGCTTCCCCGCCCGCCGGCGCCGCCTACACGACCCATTCCCGGACGCCGACTGAATGCTGACCGCCAATCTCAGCGAAATTACTGCTGCCGCTACCGCGCCATACAAACAGAGTGAATGGCTGGAGAGCCCCTCGGGGAACAGCCGGGCAGCCGGAGGCAGGGTGGTCCCCGGAGACACCCGAGGAGCACTGTCGGAGCAGCCGGAGCAGCCGGAGGCACTCCATGCCGAATTAATCATTCCTCCTGGCCAGCCATTACACGGGAGGGACGCGACACTCCGATACCGGCAGGGGGCAGGGCACGGCCTGCTCCAGGGACTTACACCGAGGAGAAGAGCTCCGAGGAGACACCCCTCGCCTTGTCCCGCCCGGGTCGTGCTCCGGGCCCCCAGGACTCCGGCCCCCAGGACTCCCAGGACTCCGGACTCCCAGGACTCCGGGCCCCCAGGACTCCGGGCCCCCAGGACTCCCAGGACTCCGGGCCCGCAGGCCTCCGGGCCTCCGGGCATCCACGCCTCCAATCCTCCAGATACTGACCGCTGCCGACTCTTGTCCATGATAATCCGCCTTTCCCGATTCACTAATGGCAGTCCTCAGCGCCGGGGCAAACAGCTCGGCCCGCCCCGCCCCCTCTCCGAGTTTGCTTTTGATTAGCACGAACTGATTCAGACGCCAGCAGCAGCTCTCCGCTCAGCGGTTATTCGAATGCCAGACCAACAAGTGTGTTTCCAGCACCGGCGTGCCACTCTGTGTGGGCGTGGGTCGGGCCGAGCTGTCTGCCTGCGAATGCCGCCGGGCCCGGCTGGATCGGAGGAGTCATATCACCGCGCCGCCCGCACCCTCGACCCGGGCGCCCCCGGCCCCGCGGGGCACCCGCCGTGCCCCCGGCAGCCCACCGCCTCCTTATGGTGACCTCCCTCCGAATTTACGGCCGCTTTCATCGTTTTCTGATGCGGAGGGCGGAGGCCCCCCCGAACCGAACCGAAGCTCTCGGCCCCGCAGACTCCGCCCGGACCAGACCAGCATAGTGAGGACACGTCCCGGGAGCCCACGGCCCAGTCCCGCGGGGGCCCGACGGCTACGCGAGGACGTGCCAAAATCTTGTCCCCACCGCACCCTAAGGAAGAAGACGTGAAAAAAATTACACTGTAAAAAATATTGAAGCGGAGGTTACATATTTTCTACGGAGCGTTTATGACGGACTGAATCCGTCACGCCGTTTTTTGGCTTGAAGCAGGGAAATATTGAGCAGAACGTGAATTACGCGGCGCTCTTTCCGCTAAGACGGGTCCTTTCGTCCCAAAACCTAAGTGCGCAAGAGTTCACCCAGAAAATTGTACTCTCGATCCCGGAAAAATCAAGACCATTTGCATTGAATCTGGTAAAATGTTCTTGGTCCAAGTGCATGATTACTAGATTCAATGCAAATGCTCTTGATTTTTCCGATATGATTTTTGATTTTTCCGGATATATCGAGAACACAATTTTCTGGGTGTTCTCAGATTGGAATAAAAAATACGGACCTTCCAAAATTCTTTGTCGTGATATTCCGACAGTGCCTGCGGTCATTATTATGACATGCGGAAGCAAAATAGCATCCCCTGGCCTACACGGCAAAGCATGAACCGAACGTTTCTTCGCCTGACTCTGTGCGGGAAGCGTGCGATGTGCCAATACTGAGTGTGGAACCAGCAGCGGCTGGCTGGTGATGTGTGCTTTACACGCTGAAAGCGGCTCTTTCTCGGGGCGGCCTGTTTAATACGGCAAAGTAAGTGGACCGGGTCGATTGATATCCAGCTCACTGACTGGAATGACACCCAATCTAAATTCGCGAGAAAGAGTAAGAGAGAGAAGGCGAGGGGGAAAAGAGGGAGCAGGGGGAGGGGGTGCTGAGGGGAAGGGTATAAGGGGGGATTAATGTTGGATTGGGGTCCGTTGCGAAACAACACGGCAAGAGTACGGTTTACCCACGGGAGCCGCTACAAAATGAAGGGGTGGTCGAGATTCTGGATTATTGAACAGTCGGCTGAGAGAATGCCACGACGAACACCAGCCAAACAACTCCTTATGTATACCACTTGCGTGCAGGAAGCTTGCTTTAATAATCTATATGGGCGTTTCGAAAACAGGGGCTCGATTGCCGTGGCAGCTCGTAGCGCAGCCCAATCATTACTGTAATTACGTGCGAGTTTTATACTTTCGTCCCCGGTTCGGACGGTTCTCTGAGTGACACTTGGTACAAGCCTTCAGTACACACGCACAAACACAAACACACACACACACACACACACACACACACACACACACATACACACACACACACACACACTGTATTTCCTCTCACACACATACAACGCGCGAAAATCTTGTCAGTAAAAGTGAAAGAGTAAGACTCTGGGGTTCAGAGGACGTCGAAGTGACACGCAGTCGTGAGTGAAAGACGCACGGAGCGAAGGTGGAGATATCTGGGTGGGCGGAGAGAGCGCGGAGAGAGCGCAGGAAAGGGGCGGACGCGATGCACGATTTAGCCCTGACGAGGCGGGGCTACATAAAACTCTTTATCACTTGCCCTTCTACTCTGAAGAGGCTGCATGCTCTCTCTCTCTCTCTCTCTCTCTCTCTCTCTCTCTCTCTCTCTCTCTCTCTCTCTCTCTCTCTCTCTCTCTCTCTCTCTCTCTCTCTCTCTCTCTCTCTCTCTCTCTCTTTCTCTCTCTCTGGTTCGCACTCGCCTGCCTTCCTCCTTGCTCTCTCGTCTCTGTTCATTCCCTCTTGAGAGTTGCAAGTCAGTTTACAGGAGTCCTTCGCGAGTCGCTATGAGTATAAGAGCCCCCTCCGCCCTCTCTCCCCTCCCTCGCCCGCCTACGTGAACCCTCCACCTCGGCCGCCTCTTGGCCGCCTGCTGCTGCTGCTGCTGCGCTCACCGGCGCTCAGTATGACTTTACATCGCCTCCCGTAGCCCGGCCGCCAGCGCCGCCGCGCCGCGCCGCTGATGCCGGATAAATTATTCGCCCTTCCAACCATTACGCGATACATCGGCTTCGAGTTAATGGAAACGGAAAGCTGTGCCGCTGCTACAATGTGGCTGTGGTGGAGCCTCGGGGCGTGGCCGAGCTGCGCCGCTTCACACGCGGCCTCCGAGGAGACACGCCCCGCCTGCCCACGCTGTCACTGAAATTGTCGAAAAATTCCAGTGAGACTGTATTTTCATTTATGATTTTCAGAAATTATATCGGAAGTTTTTTTAAAAAAAAAAAAAAAAAAAAACAAATTAGGCGAGGTTTTGTGTATTTGGGCAAGTGTAATCAAATGAAACCGTAAAAACCCACCGTATCAAATAAATACGAAATAAGTACGGAACATTTCGTGCGACCATTTTTAGTAATCATGTATCGGAAATTTTGAAGAGGATTTCTTGAATTTTGAGCCTTCTCGCTTTGCAGTGTATTCAGGGTGATTCAGGGGCGGTAGTTCTGGTAAAACAATTTCCAGGTTCCGGCCGGAAATTTGTGCCGAGGCGCGTGTAGTGTGTATTTGTAGCAGTCTCTCGTGGAACAACCGACTGGTTGGTTTTGGAGCGCGGTCTACTCCGGCAGCAGCAACAGTCGGTGGGCTATCGCGTCGCTCCGCTCCAGTGATGACGAAAGCCTCCACGCCCTTACACACACTCACACAATGCGGACACAGCGGCCGCACACACGCCGCACGCACGCGCTGGCCACGCGCCGGGCAGGCGCTCGCTCGCGTGGAACACGTTGGTCCTGGCCACGCGCGTAGACTACCATACTGATTGCATGGCCCATCAAAGCAATCGCGCGCAGCCCACAACGCAATCTTTCTCCCTCTCTCTTTCTCTGTCTCACTCTCTCTCTCTCTCTCTCTCTCTCTCTCTCTCTCTCTCTCTCTCTCTCTCTCTCTCTCTCTCTCTCTCTCTCTCTCTCTCTCCGTCTCTCTCTCTCTCCATACAACAGACACGTCCGGACAATGGAAAAAACAAGAACGCAAAGCGAAAAAACAACACGCGCGTGCACGTGATACAAGTGATTTTTTTTTATGCCCTCATCGACAGAGCAGCGAGCGACTGCGTTACCTTTCTACCGTCCGCACGGCAGCGGCGTGGACTAGCGCCTGCCAAGTGCAGGGTAGGCAGACCGCAACACAGGTGTGCACTGGCGTGGCCTACAGCCCGCCCGGCAGGCGCTCCCCCCACACCGCCCCGCCCACACGTCTCGCCGTGACTTTGGTGTCCGAGTGTACGAGTGTCGATTTGTTGCTTCACACAACGGCAGCTGGCCACCAGACCGAGGGTTGACTCTCTCACCTCATATTTCAACCCCCCCACCCCCCCACCCCCCAGTTCCCCAAGGACAAGCAGGGTAACATCGCAGCAGCTTGTTGATCCGTGTGCTGCCCTCCCACAACGACCCAATTCAATCTCAGCTCCTACTCCATCCCACTCACTCTTCCACTGCTCTCTCTCTCTCTCTCTCTCTCTCTCTCTCTCTCTCTCTCTCTCTCTCTCTCTCTCTCTCTCTCTCTCTCTCTCTCTCTCCCCTCTGCCTCGTGTTCTGCTCTATTTCCGGTTCGTCCAAATCCGAATCTTCGCCTCCACAAGTACGTTGGATAGGGACGCACGTTACCCGTTGAGCACCCTACTGGATCGGAAGCTCCCCGCTCCCCGCTGCCGAGCTCTGCCGACTGGTTATCGAGTACTCCCTGCTTTGCGCCCGCATTCGTTCGCAGGGGCGGTCAGTGAATTTGGGTGGAATGCCATATCTCCGTGGCTCATCGCTGTCGAGCACATGGTGGAGTGGCGCACTCGGGAGCAGGGCGTAGGCTGTAGGCTGAGTGTACCGTTCAAAAGTTGTACCATTTTATCCGAGGCCTGGGTCCGCTGTGATGGTTTTTCATCGTGATTTTTTCTTCTTTTTTTTTTGCCCACACTTTTCCATATCCCACGGCGTATGCTTTTAGACCGAATTTTCAGTAATTTTTTTTTTTAACAGTGAAGTTGTCACTGCGTAATTTGTGAATGGCCTCATTCTTCTCGCTTTTCTTCTTTCTCTCTCTCTCTCTCTCTCTCTCTCTCTCTCTCTCTTTTGCTCGCTTTGGATGTAGGCGCTCTGAAACTAGGGCCAGATACCGGAGATGCAGCTGGGCGCGCGGGGCGCGGGGGTCGCCCGAGGCGGCCGCCTCCAGCCAGGCCAGTCGCGGCCCATCCCAGAGCGATAACTTGGCAGTGAAAGAGACGCGAAAATAAACACGGCCCATAATGAACGGGACGGGAGAACGGCGATCTGATACGGCGCGGGGGAGCGAGTGAGATAGGCCGCGAGAGAGATGTAGACAGAGAGAGGAGAGGGGGTAGGAGAGAGAGAGAGAGAGAGAGAGAGAGAGAGAGAGAGAGAGAGAGAGAGAGAGAGAGAGAGAGAGAGAGAGAGAGAGAGAGAGAGAGAGAGAGAGAAATCGGTGGCGAGGACAGAGACAGAGAGATGAGGGGGCGAATGAGAAACGGCACAGCGCCGTCGGGGAAAGAGGCGGGAGGGGGTAACAAGGCAAGGGGGGATGCAATTACGGCCGGGACCTGCGACGGACAAAAAACACAAGGATAGGGAAAGGGTGAGGGTGGGTTGGAGGGGGGGGGGGCGAGTACGGAGGTCAAGAGCAGAAGACGGCGTCGGCGTGCGGTGGTTTTGTTACGAGGTGGCATCGCCAGCAGGGCTGCCACCACAGCGGCCGTGGGCTGCAGAGGAGGTGCCGGCCGGTGCTGGCCAGCCTGCTGCCCCTCGCCCCCTGGCCGCCCCCTGGCCGCCCCCTGGCTGCCCCCTGGCCCCGTGCACGCTAATGCTGGCTGGGCGGGTAATTAGCCCGGTGATGAATGGAGTCACACCCACGCGTCGTCACGTCCCGCGCCACGGTCACGGTGTGAGAGTGTGTCTGTGCGTGTGCGTGCGTGCGTGCCCACAAAGTCAGAGCGGTCATCACCGTGTGTAACACGAATGCGGTGCAGAGTAACGAGGTATTGATCGTCAGCACTCACCGCCCGTCGAGTGGCAGTGGAGTGGCTCAAACTATTGGCCAAACATAGATTATGGTTGCCAGCACCAAGCTGACAGGGCAGTCCGACTACTTAATCCATGACGAGCGCGTCCGCGATACTGCGGCTGCGAGGCAAAGCTAAATGTGTGGGTGGGTAGTCTATGGCGCCTGCTGGGTAGGCAGCCAGCGGCCTCAGCATGCAGGCGTGTCATGCGGGCTGGCCTACCCTGGCACTCACAGGCGCTCGGTGCCGCCGTAGGCGGCTCGAGGTGAAAGTCGGACCTTTCCTGGATGGACGACGCCCCAGGGGGTCGCTCACAAACGACGCAAATGCCTTATTCACAACTGTCTGCGCTAGAGGTCGAAGGCCTGAATTATGATATTATTTTTTTTTTGTTTGAAATTGGATAGCAGTAAAACGAGTTTGTGAATCCCGTCACATCTCTGTGTGTTATTGTGTGTAGGAAGGAGGGGAGAAGAGGGAGGAGACGCCACCAGGGTTTAGGTGATGAGGAGTGGCAGCAAAGTCGGTGGTAGCGGTGCGGTGGGGGGGGGGGGGGGATCAGGAAGCGAGGGATGGGGACACTGAATGTGGGGCGAGACAGGGGAAGGATAGAGGGAGGGGGGCGAGTGGCGAATGTAGGTGAGTCGGACAAGAGGACGCGGAGAGAGCCGTGGGTGGGGAGAGGCGCTGCCCGGCGCTGCCTGGAGTGGTGTGAAGAGTGAGAGATGAGTGTTGCCCGGTTTCGCTGATGAGTGACACCCGCCTCCCCGTCCCTTTTCATACCCCCACCCCATCTCCCCCACCCTTTAAACTAAAAAAAATGAAAAACCAAAAAAAGGGGGGGGGGGGGGGGAACGCGGAGACGTGGGTGCAGGCATGGCACACATGGCATGGCTTTAGTAATGCTT
>CM076252.1:13983814-14098814 GCA_038380765.1 Odontothrips loti
CGCGAAACCGGCCACCAAGGTAGCTACCCTCTCCCCCCCTGTCCTTTTAACCCCACTAACCCCCTTGTCGCTGTGTACCCGGCGCTCTGCCCCCCCCCCCCCCCCCCCCCCCGCCCCCGCCGCAGCCGGCCGTGTAGCCAGCCTCCTCAACGCGCCCGCCGCCATACCCGTTATCGTCCACCTAATGGCCTCGACAGGCCTGTGTCTGGCCTCGGAACGACACCAACGGCCCGACCCGCACGCACACACACACACACGCACACACACGCACACACACGCGCGCGCACATGACACGGACACGGTGACCGGAAAGCAAAAAAAACTCTCAGTAATGAGATTTAAAAAAAAATAATTCAGAAATGATGTCAACACGTCGCTTTAAACGATGGTTGTTTTCTTTTCCAAACTCTCGTAGTGACAAGCATAGGGCCATTTCTTCCTAACTCATCTCTAACGTTTTCGATGTGTTCGCTCTGCTGCTGCAGTGCGCACGGAGCTAAGCCTCGGCGCCGCCGCTTGTTTGATCAACAGGTCACCCTCACCCGGTACTACTGCTACAACCACCACCACCACCTCTGGAGTCACAGCAGGGCATAGGAGCAAGGCAGCGAATGCTCGACTAGGGCAGACTAGGGTGCCTTACACTTGCTGGCCCCATGCCAGAGCGGCTATATGAGGGGGGGGGGGGGGGGGCACGACCAGGGGACCAGGGGGTGGGCGGATCCATAGGGGAGGGGGAGGGGAAGGGGCCTGACCGAGAAGCAGTAAGCAGTCCGGTGAAGAAGACGCTCTCGCTTAGCTGCTGTGCTGTTGCCCCGGTCTAAACGTAGTTTACCGAGTGGAGGGACGGAAGGACAGACAGACAGACAGGCAGACGGACAGACAAACGGATAGACAGACAGGCAGAGAGGCGAGAGACGGCGTTGGGAGCGCGAGGCGGGGGAATGGGGGAGGGTGGGGGGAACTCGTGGACTACCAACTTTTCTGACAAACAGTACGACAGAGAAGGCATAACAATGAGGGGGCGGGGCAACAGGAGAAAGAGAGAAGGAGGGGGAGAGGGGACAAGGTAATGGCCGGCAAATCTGTTTTGAGATGATTGAAGTTGTTGGCGTGGGGCGCGCTGCCTGCGCCCCGCCCCGCCGCCCCGGAGGCCGTAGGCGCCTGGCTAAGGGGGGGGGGGGGGCCGCTTTGCCTGCCTGCCTGTTTTCCAGACCGGAAATGGAGCAAAACACATTTGCCGAGCAGACGACACGGCAGGAAGCAGACGACACAAACGAGACGGGTCGCTAACAGGAGATGGGATGGCAGGGCTGGGAGCGGGAGCCCTTCCGAACCCACCTGGCTGCAGACCGTGATGGTAGGAACGTGTAAATGAACGCCAGCGCGGGTTTCGGATTCAGCGGCACGAAACGGCGAGGGGGCGCGTTCACAAAATCACGTCACGCCAAAGCCATGCTTCAATCTTTCATCACGACTGCTTCACGTTTTCTCGCTTCAGTCACGGATAAAAAAAAATGAGGTGTCGCAACGAATTTTTAAGTTGATTTTCAGACATGCAGTGAATTTTTGTTCGGTGAACTAAAATTTTTTGGAGGCAAAAATTTATTGCTCGTCTGAGATTCAGCTTAAAAATGAGTTGCGACTAATGACTTTTCTCCGTGGTTCTATCCACACGGCTGAAAGTGCCAACGAAATGATTTTGCTGTGAAAAACAAATATTACCCAGCCTGTTGATTTGTTTCACTCACCTTTGATGCGGCGGGCAGTTGGTCGTGGTGTGGTGTGACGTGGCGGAGCGTGGAGGGGCGTGGTATGCGGCGGGCAGGATGAGGTATACGATGCACCAGTGCGAATATGAAAACAACCCCTCACTGGTGCGCTGCTTTGTGTGCCGACCAGTAATATCGCGGACTACTGCCCCTTTTGTGCGGATCAGGAACGTCTGTTCGGACCGCAAGGGAAACCCTATCGACGTCACATCAGATTCCGCGTGCGGAACTGAATTTCTGATTAAGGCTACAAAATACTGCACGAGGCTGCGGTGAACAGCAACCTCCACCCCGGGAACACAACCGACCCCCTTTGCCGCTTGCCAAAACTTAACCGGGGAATTTATTTCGGCTGACAGGGAAAAACACACAACAATCCGGTGACGAGCGCAATAACGAACTGCAGCATAACATACTGAGCATGGAAAGGATATGGGTTGGTGATCATGGCCAGGCACCACGAGCGCGGCCGGGTGCCCTGGTCGAGGTACTTGAGGGCGATGGGCACGAAGCCCGGGTACTTCTGGCCGTCTCCGATCACGACCGGGCCCCGCTCCTCCTCTTCCTCCTCCTCTTCGTCCTCGTCGTCCTCGTCGTCGTCCTCCTCCTCTTCCAGGTCGTCGTCATCCTCGTCGTCATCCTCGAAGTCGGAGAGCGCGGCAAAGTCGGCCTCGGAGCAGCCCTCGTGGAGGCCGGCGTGGGGCGGGGGCACGGGCAGCCCCTCCACCGTCAGCGGGGCCCCCGCCCCCACGGCCCCCGGGGCGAGCGCCGCCCCCGAGGCCCCCGCTGCCCCCGCGGATTGAGGCGCGCTGGGCATGGCCCCATGGGCGTGGGCCCCATGGAGCCCCATGGGCGTGTCGTGGGGCCGGGGTAGGGCCCCCAGACAGGGGGCTGCGGGGGCCGAGGCGGTCAGGGCATGATGCTGCTGCGACGATGCAGCCTGGCCGGCACCGTCATGTCGTCCTGCAACAGGCAAAAGGGGACCAATCAGGGGAGAGCGACGGAGAATGGCGGCCAATCACCGGCAGCGGCGCAACCCCAGCGCGAAGAAGGGGCGCCAATCAGAGGGAGGTACGGTACGGTGGATAGGCAACCACGACTTGGCCATGCACGCGAGTCGTGCGGGCTGGCCTACCCTGGTGCTCGCAGGCGTTCGGTGTCGCCATTCGCGTGGATTTTCGGACATACTTCCCCCCCCCTCTCTCTCCTGCGCCCCCTTTCCACTTTGATTTATGAACTTGTCAACGAACCGCCCCAAAGACATCGTGCTATATCGAGGCGCTGTAAGGCATGGCGCCGTGCTCTTAGGACGCATTGAATACCAACATTGCGGTTGGGAATTCCGCAGTCAAAATGAGAAACATTCGACATTCCTTGTGCAGGGCAGCTCTCAAGGGAGTCTGCGGCGTCGCAGGTGACGTTCTTGAAAACAGCTCACGGTTCCGCGGTAAAGCGTGTCTTCTTTTCAAATCATTTCCATTCATACCCACGGCTTCTCCGTTTCCCTGCGCGCTTTGTGCTGGGCTGGAAACGGGGGTGGGGGTGGGGTGGTGGTGGAAGGGGAGGTTTGTGGAGGGCCAGCAGGAAGCCAGAGGATTCCACAAAGTCTGTCTTCAAGGAATCAGGAATAATACAGGGAAAGGAGGAAG
This sequence comes from Odontothrips loti, assembly GCA_038380765.1. Lineage (NCBI taxonomy): Eukaryota > Metazoa > Arthropoda > Insecta > Thysanoptera > Thripidae > Odontothrips > Odontothrips loti. The sequence continues at coordinate 13,987,236 of CM076252.1, forward strand.
GAATGAGGTAACGTCTGTCAAGGCCGTGGGCGGGCCGGGGGGCGGGCATGTGGCGTGCCACGGATGAGCAAGGCGAGGAGGTGGATCTCATCTGGTCTGAAGAGGAAACAAGGACGGATGAATTCGTCATGAATGTTATGTAGGGGGCAAAGAGCAGACAGAATAGGACCTGAGCATGAATTCAGAGCCATGTGTTCTGGACGAACTCATTTTTTTATTTTTTTTCGACCCCCTGCCTCCCCATTTTTTAGAAAATAATGCGGAAATTCCGACGAACATAATTGACACTTTTCTTGCGCTTCGTGGTATTCTAAAATACTGAGTTTTCTGCAAATGCACAAAACGCATCATTCCAAAAAAGATAAAAAAAAACAATCCGTGCATAGAATTTACCGTGCACAAAACACTCTCAAAAATGAGGGCATGGTTGAAGCAAAATCTAATTGCTCAGCATAGTGTATGCTCGAAACACCACAATTTCAACACGCATAGTATTCCCTTGATTAAGGAAACAATAAATTTCTTTACTCAAGGATAATAGATGCTTGTCCCATTCGTTTTGTGATATTTTCTTTGCGCACCGTGTTTTCCGCAGGAGCTCATATTACAGTTGTCACGGTTCATTCCACCGAAGCGGCAGACTGCACCACCGCTACTGACTACCAGACAGGCGGACGCGCAGAGTGGAGGGAGAAGGGAGGCAGTGGTGGTGGTGGTGTTGGGTGGGCAGCGTACGTGTTGTATTGCCCATAGAGCAGCGAGCCACCGCAAAGTGGCCAATTCCATCCAACAACTGCGAGGGGGGCTGCGATGGCAGGGTGGCTGGTCAGCTGATGGTCATCGGCTGGTCAGCTGATGGTCAGCGGCTGGTCAGCGGCAGCCATTCGGACCCCGCCGCAGGCATGGCCGTCTCGTTGTGGCCGGAAACGCTTCTGCCGCAGTCGGCCCTCTAACTCGAGCCTTGGCGACGTTGTGTGGCGTGTTATCGTTCGGACCGCAACCAAACGGGGATTCTCACATCGTAAACACTGAAGCCAAGCATCTGCTGAAGATGCCAAATTCAATATCTATCCATCTATCTATCGGCTGATCCTCGGAGGATCCGGAGGCAGTGGGCCGGTGTTTTGGGGGTTGAAAAGAATGCGACTGAGAGGTAAGTGCCGCGCAAACATGAACGCTGTCCACCGCTGCCGCCGGAAGTTTTGCGCTGAAGGCTGAACCATCCCGTTTAGTGGAGTTTCCACAACTAACTTCCGACTCTGCTGCTGCCGCTGCTGCCGCTGCTGCCACTGCCACTGCCGCCCACGCAGATCTAATTTACGTAAAAGCAGCCATGCAGTATCGGGTCCCCAGGACTAATCACACGGGGGTGGTGTTATCGGGAATTTCGGAGGAAAATATCGAAAATTTTGAGAGAAGAGGACCGGCGGCGCCCCCGAAGCGACTGTGCATTGGACAGTAACTAGGATGGCCACGGGATGGTGGCTGCGGTGGGGGGGGGGGGGGAGGCGGGGGGGGGGGGAGCTACAGTAAATCACTGCTGCTTTGATCGGCGCAGGCGGTGGAGTGGCCGCGATGGGGCAGCCGAAACCGCCATCAAGTATAAGGCTGAGGGCAGTGCGAGAGAGAGAGAGAGAGAGAGAGAGAGAGAGAGAGAGAGAGAGAGAGAGAGAGAGAGAGAGAGAGAGAGAGACCCCGGTAGCCGCGATGAGCGACAGAGGAGCCGGGGGAGCCATCACCTCTGACCGTTCGGCTGCAGAGCAGACTGCTCTGTGAGATGGGCAATCGCAATCCGAACCTGCAAAGCCAGATCCGGGCCGGATCCGGGCTCCCCTTCCTCTGTCTCTAATAGCTGTCTCCTCGCTCGCTCCCCTCTGCCTCCCAGCTCTCTCTATCTGTCTCTCGCTCGCACCGGCGGTGTGAATTGATTGGAGAACGCAGGCGGCTCGTTGGCACGGAGCGCGGCGTGCCGCGGTGAGACTGGCCCGGATAATTAGAATGGCTGTTTATACCGCTGCAGGGGGGCCGTGCACATACCACGTAACGCTACCACCACTGGCCGCCGTGTTATCTCCGCTCAAGGTGATAAAAGCCTGGGCGCTCGAGCGCGGGGTGTCCCTCCCCCTTCCCTCCTGGAGCAGTACTCCACATGTCAGAGGGAAAATAATTTTGCCTTTTTGCAATTTTTTTTGCGCATGCTACTGCAGCAACGATTTCGATACTGAAAAAGATAAATTACTTTGCCCTCTGCGGCCAGAAAAAAAAATCTGCCCTCATGGTTTTGACCACAGTGTATGGCAAAAATTTGGACAACACTGTCTTTTTAAACTGAGAGTGGATGAGAAACGCAGTTACACAACTCGCGGGTCCTCCCTCACCCGTTTGCCCATATTGTGTGTCACCTCTCGGGGCATTCCCTGTATTCGGTGGTCAATAAATTCTAAATTCCTGCGCGCTGTCTCCCGTAGCTGACTATGTCCCATACCTCCCCCACCTCCCCTTTTGCGAAAATCGGCCCCGGTCTTCCTGCTCCTCAACCCTCCCTTCCTCCCTCCCCCTCACATTCCTCAACCTCATCTCTGGGGTGGCCGGTCCATGCATAATTCAGGTCCATGATCGCTGCGTATCGCGTAAACAGCCCCCCCCCCCCTCCCAACCTCCCCCCTGTGCCTTGGCCGCCTTGGCGCGGTAGTCAATGGGAGGAATGGAGCAGCAGAACGGATACATCGGGAGCCGTTTCCTTCTCGCCAGAAATTGGAAATGACGACGGCGGTTAGACGTCGGTCGTCTTTAACACACGATGACCGGACATAAATATCTGCGCAACGCCAGAAACCTCGAGGAGTCTGGAACGCAAAAGTTTGTTAAAGAATTTCAAACACGAAAACGTTTGAAAACAAAATCACAAGACTTGGCCTAAAAATATTATGTAAAACTACAATATTAAAAAAAAATCGCAAAGAAAACACAAAAGGTCGAGCAAATTTCATAAAACCTCACAACAAAATAATCAAAAAGTACACGAAAAATAAATATAGTAATTCGGTGCAAAAAAAATCGTAGGGGTGTACGACACAGAAAATTCAAGGTTTATTCCCGCTCGGCTGGAACGTCAAGGATCGTCGTCGGAGGCCCTGAAGGCGGCACGGCCGGGCACGGCACGCCCGATAGTTATGGCGCACTGTGACTTAGCGACAGAGTGTGTAGCCACCGCCGTGGCTTTTTCAACTCTCCTGTCCGTCCGCCTCAGCTCTGTGAGTGTGTGTGTGTGTGTGTGTGTGTGTGTGTGTGTGTGTGTGTGTGTGTGTGTGTGTGTGTGTGTGCGCGCGCGCGGGCGCGCGTCTGCACCCTCCGCGGGCACTGCATGGCAATAAGTTTGGGAGTTGTCGCGACTTACAGGGAGCTTTGCCTGAGCCCCGCAGCTTACAGAGAGAGGAGTCCTGAGTCTCCGGGCTGAGGCTGGAGGCTCGGGGTCCGGCCGCCTGGCCGGTCTCTGGTAGTTGTGAAGAAGTCCGCCCCAGCAGCGGCCCGGCCCGGCCTGAGGCTGCTAAGCAGGTACGCGCCGCTCTGTTGCGGTGAGGTGGGGATCGACCGTTTGTGTCGGGGGTTCAAATACCAGTTGTGGTGCCGAGCGTTTTCGGTGCGTGCCGAGCGTTTTCTCTGAGAGAGAGAGAGAGAGAGAGAGAGAGAGAGAGAGAGAGAGAGAGAGAGAGAGAGAGAGAGAGAGAGAGAGAGAGAGAGAAACGACATAGACTTTTGCTACCTCTTGTTGTTGCAGCAGGTATATCGTATAGTGAAACGGGAGCAACTCTTTGTTTGCCGGAATTCCCTCTATCTGCTGCTACTACGCACCGACCGGTGCTCCCGGCCAGATACACGGCGGGAAGGGGTGGGGGAGAGGGGGAAATGGAATGAACCAGGCTGGAGGAGGGGGAGGGGAGGGGGTGCGCTGTATGCGAGCTACATAATATATGAACACGTCCGGTGTGTGTGTGTGTGTGTGTGTGTGTGTGTGTGTCGGTGTGTATGGTGTTGCAGCGGAGAGCTTGCTATCGGGTGAGTCTTATACGAAATAATGAAGGCGACTAACATGGAGAGAGAAGAGAGAGAGAGAGAGAGAGAGAGAGAGAGAGAGAGAGAGAGAGAGAGAGAGAGAGAGAGAGATAGCAAGAAAGAGAGAAATAGCAGACTGAGAAGAGAGGGGAGCAAATCACGGCCTGAGTCAAGCCACAACGCAAGAGAAAGCAAAGGAGAGAGAGAGAGAGAGAGAGAGAGAGAGAGAGAGAGAGAGAGAGAGAGAGAGAGAGAGAGAGAGAGAGAGAGAGAGAGAGAGAGAGAGAGAGAGAGAGAGAGAGAGAGAGAGAGAGAGAGAGAGAGAGAGAGAGAGAGAGAGAGAAGAGGAGGAGGAGAGCGGTAGCGGTTCTGCATATTCCAAGGCTCAATTTCATGGCGGCGCGCGAGACGGCGCAGCTTTTCATTCCGGGTAAAAGTTTAAAACGCAGTGCACCTGGGACTACCTCACCGGGCGGCAGGGTGGAGGAGAGAGGGCGGAGGGGGGAGCAGAGTGGCAGCCAGACGTCGGCCGTGTCCAAGTAGAATGCTAAAAGCCCGATTGTTACTATTTCTTGGATTTTTTAAATAATTTTAAAATGTATTTATTGGATTTATTTTATTGTCTCATTATTTATTTATTTTCTGTTCCATACCACGTACCATACCACGTTTCTGTTCCCTTGGCCCAGCTCCAGGCTATACATTTAGGGTCATGGACTCTGATTGTTATTGACGTATTGACACCGGCCTACTCAGCCAGGTGATTCCACAAGCACACACCGTCAACACTGCAGTTCCAAACTGGGATGGTTTCCAAACTGTGTGTTGGGCGTTCGATGTAGTTTCTCTGACGTGAAAACCACCGCTCAGCCTGCAGAGGTGTAGTTTCTTTCACTGCTCACAATTGCTCTACACTGAATCAGTGATGCAGAGAAGCCGTACCTCTGATGAACACATCACATATGTGGGTCTGACAATAGGCGCTATACAACAGCTTCGCGAGTGATGAAAGGAGCCAGTCACAGGTGTTTCTTATCGCACAGCGAGTTACACAGTAAATCCTTATGTACATTTTGGTGCATAGTTCCGTACAAAATTAAGCATGCAGAAGCTTCCGCACACTTTTTGTGCATAATTCCGTGCAGAAGTGTTCGTAACTCCGCACAAAAATGTGCATAAGGTTGTGCGTAAGCACTCCGTATGCTTAAATTTGTACATAAGGATTTAGTGTACAATCATCACAGTTGACGTGAGAGTGGAGGCTTGTTCGTGTGGCTGGGCTGGACTGGGCAGAAACAACGGCGCTGCGTCCCGAGGAGAGCGGAAGACAAAAATTACGTGAGCAAATTGTGGTTGCAAACCTGCTGTGTCCGGCACACGAGACCACACATTGCCGTCGTACATATGCCGCACCGCGCCGCACCGCGCCGCACCGCGCCGGGGCGACGCGCTCAATAATTCGGCTCTGTCAATGTGTGCCGCGCAGGGGCGTGAGGGTTTAGGCCCGTGTGAAAGAGAGAGACAGGTGTGTGTGTGTGTGTGTGTGGTGTGTGTGTGTGTGTGAAAGAGAGAGAGAAGAGAGAGGGGGGGGGGGAGTAGGAGCCTTTCGTTTTGATTATACCGTGGGACAGAAATATTCGTGACACACATTTTCATCGTCATTTCAAGCCAGAGGGGGAATGTGCGCTGCTGTGGATGAATGATTGAATGAGTAGGCGTTGTGGGTGTTGTGTGTGTGTGTGTGTGTGTGTGTGTGTGTTTGTGTGTGTGTGTGTGTGAAGAGAAAGTGAGAGAGAGAGAGAGAAGAGATGAGAAAGGAACGTTGATGGAGACAGATCAAGAGAGAGACAGAGGTCCCCCACGTGCCCTTGCCGGATCCTGACCTCCAGCCGCTGACGGCTACGCTATCACAGGCGCGGCATAATGAAGTTGCCAGTGTCTTTGATGACAACAAACACACGCGAGGGGGAGTGAAACTCATACCAGCCTCACCTCCGCCACCCCCAGCCAGGTGCGTTACGGCCTCTCAACTACACAAACGTGCACCTTTGTGCGCTATAGGCAAAGGCTTCCTCTGTCCGTGTGTGTGTGTGTGAGCGTGCGTGTGCGTGTGTGTGGGTGAACACGCGGTAAAATGTAAATTGGAAAACAAACGTTTTATTTCCCGTAACGCGGTGCTATCATATGAAAATGAAATGCCGCCGCGAATAGCGGATAAGGGAATATCTCTCAAAAAATAATGACGAAAAAATGATAGCATCCCCCATAAAAAAAAATATATTGCGTGTAAAGAACGACGGGCGTAAAAATTTTCTGTACACTTTCCTCCAGAGCAGCGGTGCTTTTATTTTCTCTTCTTTACCCCTACCGCCTCCCCGCGGCCCCGCGGCAACCGTCGGCTCGGGCCCCACGCTCATGGAGCGCACAGCTCATTTTATTTGCTCTCATTCCTGCCGCGAGATTGTTGTGCAGCGTTCCGTGCATTCCAGGCCTGCGACAGAGAGTCTGTGAGCCTCAGCCCACCGGGAGCCCACCGGGACCCAACGGGGGGCACCAGCCCACCAAACTTACTGCGGTTCATCGAAACCAACGCTCGGGGAGGCGAAGCAAGAGCACAGAAAACGAACTGCTTCTCTGGAAAACGAAATCTAATCGTCTATAATATTATCACAAAATGGCAACAGCTATTTTATTCGACCCAACCTAATATCAGAGCTGTTTAACCAAAGTTGGTTTGCAAGCTCGCAAACAAATTAGTTCTCAATACGAAGCGAGAGATTCTTTGCAATAGAAACAAATAAGTTCACAAACTACATTATGCTGCGAAATTCTTCGCGTTATAAAAACCGTGCAAGCTTTTATATTTCATATATGGTCATAATATTCTTTAGATTTACAGTGTATCGGTCGTGGACTTTCAGAAACGAAGATTGCCCTGAACACGGGACACGTTGCACCTCAGCAGGTTTCCGGCCGGCTGGCAGGCCGCTGGGCCACTCGGCCACACCTCGAGGGGGCCCCGGCCAGCCCCGGCCTGGGCCCGGAGCCCCTGTCGGGGTCGTGTTCCTAGAAGTCCTTGATCCTCGCCTCCGCCCTCGCCCAAGTGCCCTTGCTAATAACAAGGGCGTGGGTTCAAATACCAGGCGGGCCATCGGCAGACGCTGCGGTTTTGTCACCCATCCATTCCGACCCTACATTTAGTTTAATGACACGGGCGGCCGCGCCCCCCTGAGCCCCGGGGGCGCCGTGGGCGCCGTGCGCAGCGGTCGTCATGTGCCCTTTAGTGCGCAGCGGGGCGCGGCGGGGCGCGATGAGGTGTGAATAGCGATGACGCAGGCCTGCGAATAAAGGGCGCTTTACCCGGCCGCGCCCTTCTCGCCGCGTATCCACACGTCAGTGCACGGCACACTCTGCAGAGGCAAGAGTCAACCGACGGCGTTCCGCTGCGACCTGAGGAAAACAGCCATCGGTGGGGTGCGAACCCGACAGAGTACGTGTCCCCTGGGTACGTGTTCCACGTCACTACTCACACTAACTGGCAAGAAACACAAGTTTGGAATACAAACAGAAATGTTTTCGAATTTTAACACACTAACCTGTTGCATGTTACAAACTAAAGTTAGGTAAGGTACGTAGCTGAGAGTGAATTTTACCTCTTTCTGATCGAATTTTGCCAGCAGCGAGGGATTTTTGAATTTTGTCATTTCCCTCGTTAGCCGCCCTGACATTCGCTGCTGCTGCAGCACCGGTCTGCACCACACCACACCCTGCCGTGCCACTCGTCACTTCAACAACGTGCTCCCAACGGTCAGAGCGACACGCCTACCCCCCCCAAAATTTGAAAATATTTTCTAAGGTCAATTTGACCACAGTAGGATCCTACAGAATTTAAATTTCAAGGGAAACGCTGTAACTTTTCCGGTTTTTGAGATATCAGCGTTTTAAGTGCGAAAATAAATCAAAATCAGATTTCTGCGAATTTAGGACTAAAAACGCTGATATCTCAAAAACCGTAAAAGTTACAGCGTTTTCCTTGATATTTAAGCCCTTTAGAACCCTACTTTGGTCAAATTGACCTTAGAAAATATTTTCAAAAATTTTCTGTAACATTGATTTTTACTGCTGTAAGGGGCAGTTATGCCCCATTCGGGTGCCCTGGTCGGCAGGGGGCACACGGTCCCTAGGCGAGGGATGCATCACATGACAAAGTCACTGTACACCCAACGTCATGTGCAATCACGTCCAGTCCCTTCCCAACCATTCCAATCATCAGACACCGAAATGATTCCGAAAAAAATTCAGAGCGAGAAAAAAAAGCCTCATGGCATGTTTGACCGCTGTTGACAAAACCTATGTCGTCCCGGCTTCCGCCAGGACCCTGCCTTCAACTTCGGTGATCTTACGGGAACCGGTGCTTTACGGCTGCTAGTTGGCCCCGGGACACAGCACTAGAACCCGCTACCCGGCTTGCGCCGGACGGATCTCCCGGCAACCCCTAGCCCGCGCCTATGCGCGAGGCCCCCTCCGCTAACCACGGCCTCCGGGACTCCATCATACTGTAGTGCCCTTCAACCGCAGTCTGGTTTGGCCCCACTCATCGTGGGAGTCCGCCCCTGCGAAGATTTGGAGGACATAGGTTCCCTTCGTACACGGCCGAAGCCGCTGTACTCTACTCGCTACGTACCGAGTAGCGGGTAGCGGCATGTCCGCACCTGCCAGATTCAGAGAGAGGAAAACAGAAGCTTCGAACCCTAGAAGCTCTGTACATCCCCCGAGTCTCCCCACTGGATTTCTCCAGAGGCACAGAACGCCCCCCGGGCGGGACCCTCGAATCTAGGGAATTGAACCCTAGACCCTCGGGACCGGGGGTTTGTGCCGGCGGCGCCTTAGCCCGCACGGTCGCTTGGACAGCCATACCTGTGCCGCGTTCGGAAGTATTCTCTAGCCACTGTCCTCTGAGCTGTGTCACAAGAAAAAGTTGAGCGACCGGCAAGATTTGAACCCCGGACCTGCCGATCGCCGGCCGGTCCGCCTACCCATCCGGCTATCGAGCCGCGATGGTGCGCGCAGCGCGCTCCCGCCACTCTAGCTCCGCAGAGCAGAGCAGAACATCGAGGAAAAAAATTGGAGGCCGGGGCCGCATTCGAACCTGGGGTAAAAGGGACCACTTACCCCCCCTGAAACTGTACCCCCCGGTACACCATCCCTAGGGGCCATGTACCCCCCCCCCCCCCACCAACCGACTCGGGGTACACTATCCCTAGGGGCCATGTACCCCCCGGGGGTACATGGCCCCTAGGGATAGTGTACGGTACGGTGTTCGAAACCGAGCCTTCAAATTTCGGCCCCTAGGGATGGTGTACCCCCCAGGGGGTACATGGCCCCTAGGGATAGTGTACCCCCGAGTCGGTTGCTGGGGGGTACACGGCCCCTAGGGATGGTGTACCCCCGGGGGGGGTACATGGCCCCTAGGGATAGTGTACCCCGAGTCGGTTGGGGGGGGGGGGGGGTACATGGCCCCTAGGGATGGTGTACCGGGGGGTACAGTTTCAGGGGGGTAAGTGGTCCCTTTTACCCCAGGTTCGAATGCGGCCCCGGCCTCCAATTTTTTCCTCGATGTTCTGCTCTGCTCTGCGGAGCTAGAGTGGCGGGAGCGCGCTGCGCGCACCATCGCGGCTCGATAGCCGGATGGGTAGGCGGACCGGCCGGCGATCGGCAGGTCCGGGGTTCAAATCTTGCCGGTCGCTCAACTTTTTCTTGTGACACAGCTCAGAGGACAGTGGCTAGAGAATACTTCCGAACGCGGCACAGGTATGGCTGTCCAAGCGACCGTGCGGGCTAAGGCGCCGCCGGCACAAACCCCCGGTCCCGAGGGTCTAGGGTTCAATTCCCTAGATTCGAGGGTCCCGCCCGGGGGGGCGTTCTGTGCCTCTGGAGAAATCCAGTGGGGAGACTCGGGGGATGTACAGAGCTTCTAGGGTTCGAAGCTTCTGTTTTCCTCTCTCTGAATCTGGCAGGTGCGGACATGCCGCTACCCGCTACTCGGTACGTAGCGAGTAGAGTACAGCGGCTTCGGCCGTGTACGAAGGGAACCTATGTCCTCCAAATCTTCGCAGGGGCGGACTCCCACGATGAGTGGGGCCAAACCAGACTGCGGTTGAAGGGCACTACAGTATGATGGAGTCCCGGAGGCCGTGGTTAGCGGAGGGGGCCTCGCGCATAGGCGCGGGCTAGGGGTTGCCGGGAGATCCGTCCGGCGCAAGCCGGGTAGCGGGTTCTAGTGCTGTGTCCCGGGGCCAACTAGCAGCCGTAAAGCACCGGTTCCCGTAAGCCCCCCCCTCCCCTCCCCCTCCTCCTCCTCCTCCCGCCCCATCCCCTCCGCTGACCTCCGAAAACGGGAAAATAATTACCCCTTGTTACATCGTCAGAGCGCAGAGTCCGTGCGTTCCCCACCGCAACAACCTGCTGTGCCCCCTTCCATTTTGTGTAGTTTCTTTTTCCATCTTTTTTTAGCTCCCCTCCCGCTTTCTTCTTTTTAGTTCCGTTGACCGGATACACACACACACACACACACACACACACACACACACACACACACACACACACACAGAGCTACGCTCCTGCGGCGTCGGTGCTGCAGAGAGTGGGCCCCATTGTCTTCGCCCTCCCTCTCGAATCCCCCTTCACTTCACCCTGCCTGCAACCCCCCCCCCCCCCCCCCTGCCTCTCCCTTTTCCCGTCTTCCCATGCTCACTTGGTCAATTAGTGTCTGTCAGACTGTCCAGCTCCCTCAACCCTCCTCGCGTAGCCCCTTTGCACGAAACCTACACACAGGCGCAGAACGCACACACGCAGACGATAGAGAGAGAGAGAGAGAGAGAGAGAGAGAGAGAGAGAGAGAGAGAGAGAGAGAGAGAGAGAGAGAGAGAGAGAGAGAGAGAGAGAGAGAGAGAGAGAGAGAGAGAGAGAGAGAGAGAGAGAGAGAGAGAGAGAGAGAGAGAGAGAGAGAGAGAGAGAGAGAGAGACCGACCTGCCAAAGACGACGTCGTTGTCGTCGCCTGGATGTGTGGCCGGGAGAGGAAGGGTGTTTCGAAGTGTGTGTTTGAACTTTGTGTGTGTGTTTGTGTGTGTGTTTGGGTGGTGGGCCCCGGTTGGGGTACTATTGAGCCTACACTGATAGCCACGCACACACGGAGGCAGGGCCTGGGACGACATCGTCACGCAAACACACCGCAAATACACGCACACACACGCACGCACACGCACGCACACGCAGACTCCTCGCACGGAGCGTGAAGGTGCGACGCGTTCCGTGTACCGAGTGTACCGTGTGTCTTGGCTCTCTCGGTGTCGGGGGTGGTGGAGCACACTGTCGGGATCAGAGCGATCCCTGCTCGCACAATTAGATCGAGAGAGAGAGAGAGAGAGAGAGAGAGAGAGAGAGAGAGAGAGAGAGAGAGAGAGAGAGAGAGAGAGAGAGAGAGAGAGAGAGAGAGAGAGAGAGAGTAGGGGTGGGAGGGAGCCCAACCAGCCTAACGCACAGACAGAGATAGAGATACCCAGAGTACCCAGTTAGCCTAGCTGGTACACCTGGGAAAATACCTCTATGATTGGGGTGGGCGGGGCGCCGGCTCTGGTGGGCTCCTGTATCGCTTTCTCTCTCGGCCTGCTCCGGCCGCTGACCCCTGACCTCCGTGTGCCCCCCGGAGGTCACGCCGCGTCACGGCCAGGCCGATCACGGTCACGGCTGTCTGCGAGCCCATCTGTTATCATCAGACGGGCCGTGAGGTTTATCGAGCAGGCATGGCACGGCACGGCACGGCACGGATGGCCAGCCGGTCTCAGCCGCCAGCCCGCCAGACATCGAGCCAAGTTCCGTCTTCCTGACCCCTCAACGCCAAATTATTTTGGCCAGCCAACGTGCCGCGGCTTTGCTAGCCACTTGCTGCTCACTTGTGCAGAGGAGCGGTGGGCGTTGGTCCCGGTCGGTCCACCCTCTGGGCCGGGCTCGTGGCGGCACAGCCCCGGGGACTGTGTGCCCCCTGCTGACCGCCTTATGGGGGCACACCAGCCCCGGGGACTGTGTGCCCCCTGCTGACCGCCTTATGGGGGCACACCAGCCCCGGGGACCGTGTGCCTCCCGGCTGACCAGCTTTAACTGCGACTGTGAACTTTCTTTTTTACTAGCAGGATTTTTACAGTGCTTTTTTCGATCGTTCTTTTTTTTCCTAGAGAGGGAGAGTAGCATCCGCTCGAGCACCCTCCGACCTGTTGATCCTCGGCAGCAGGCGGTGCAGTTTCAGGCAGCACGACGGCTTGACATCCATCAAGGAGGTTGCCTTTCCGCAGCAGCAGCAGCAGCAGCAGCAGCAGCAGCAGCAGCAGCAGCGGCAGCCCTCTGAGACGCAGCGATAACGCCCCATCCACTGTCCCGGGATTGCCCTGGACGGTAACACGAACCAGAACCATCGCGTTGGTCGCTTTGGCCGGCTTTTGCTTTTGCCTCCACCCCCTTTCTCCCGCCGGCAGGGCAGCAGCGGCCAATCAGCACGCTTCGGGTCTCCATTTCCCGTCGCCGTCCCAGCGGAGACCAGAAACACACACTATTCTTTCCCCAGAGCATCCTGACCCCAGCTCACGTTCCCCGTTTTGCTAGAGTGTACAGCATCGCGCTCTCTCTCTCTCTCTCTCTCTCTCTCTCTCTCTCTCTCTCTCTCTCTCTCTCTCTCTCTCTCTCTCTCTCTCTCTCTCTCTCTCTCTCTCTCTCTCTCTCCCTCTCTCTCACTCCACGCAGCGGGCCACAGCCAAGGCCGCGACTGCAGCAATAAACACCGGTCCTCCCCGGGGTCGGCGAGAAAACACAGACCGCGAGAAAATAACCAAAACCTGGGCCAGCAGCACACGGCCGGGCGGCCGGGCCACCGTATGGACGGGAGCATTAACTAGACAGGGACTTCCGAGGGACTTCACTTGGCGCGGTGTGTACAGTAGTGCGTGCCCAAAGAGCTAAAATAGGAAAGAAGTGCGAAATAATGGTCCTCACGTCAGACAGAAATACCATACAGATAGAATTCTCAAAAAAAAATTGAAAGTCAGGTTTATACGAAATCCTTAGGAATAACAAAAAATCTAAAGGGGGAAAAAAATGAAACAAATTTTTAAAGAGTCGCAATTATTGAAATCGGGAAGGGAAGGGGCAGCGATGCATCTTGGTCCGTGGACCACCCCAACCATAAATCCCAACCAACTACGATGAACGGCAAGGCTATATATAACGAAGATCGGGCTTGTTGAGGTATCGTTCGGGGTAGGCAGGGTGGAGTCGGGTCTGTCACCAGACGGCTGGGTCTGACTTCGGCCTGACCGTCCCTATTTTGTTTCGCCAATAAAATCCGTGGCACGCCAACAGCGGGCCACGCTGGCTTCGCCGAAGGCCGGCACCCCGGGCTCAACCGGCCGCCAACTTACGGGCCTGGAACCCCAACCGAGCCGTACCCTGCCGCCGCCCACCACCCCCGGCGCTGTGCTGTGCGCTCGGTCCAATAGTAATAATAGGACTACGGGCCGAGACGTGCCACAGGTAGCCAGCGCGGCGGCGGCGCCAGCAGCAGCAGCAGCAGCAGCAGCAGCAGCAGCAGCAGCAGCAGCAGCAGCAGCAGCAGCAGCAGCAGCAGCAGCAGCCCAGAGACGCCCGCCCTCAAATTGAGTCACGAATAATTTCAATTGCTTTTCGGGGCCGTTCACAAATTAAGTAAGCCCCATTTCGATGGGTACGAAACTGCGCTACGACATTAACAAAGCGTACACTGTCAAAAATAATCTCGTCACCGAAATTTTGTTGGAGAAGATTCATATTCGTAGTTGCAGGCCGAAATTTTTCGAGAAAAATTTACAAACTTTGAAAGTAAGCCAGTAAAGTCTCAAAATTTGATCTTACTGACAATTAAAGTTCAAGGCTCAAGTGTAGTGCAAGTTAAATATAAACATTTTTTTTTGACACTTTTAAACGTCAATACATCGCCCTCTAAGGACCGCGGCGAGAGTCGCATCATCTCGACACGAACCGCGCGCGGCCGCGATAATGTTGGAAATTAAGTTGCGCGTCGTGGGAAGTAAGTTTTGGATCCGCGCCGACGCCGCCGCTGGGCCCTCGGCTCGGCCCTTCGGCTCAGGCCTCGGCCCCTCCGGCGTCCTGGAGCACAATATGGAAAGTAAAATGGTTATCTCCCGCATAGCTGAAATCAACGCGTTGTCCGGGGGAGAAAGAAAGACAGAGGAAGAGCGAGAGGGAAGGAGATCTACTGGCGTTGCCGCCCACCGCAAGTTTGTGGTGGCAAGGGTCGCGGCCGAGCTGTGCAAGGCAGTGTGGCGCACGGGGAAGACGGAAGAGAATGAATTTGCTGGCGTTTCGCCTTAAATGGCAGATCAAATTACGGCCGGCCGGAATCAAGTTTCCAAAGTTGGAGGGGGGAGATGCAATTTAGCTTCCGCGGGCGGGGCGGGCATTCGCTCCCCGCGCCACTACGGCGTTCATCCGCGGCCCTCCCCTCCCCTCCCCTCGTGGCCGAGTCCGTCTGTGTGCCTTTTAATATCGGCACCGGGCCGGGCAGGGCGCAGACAAACAGCCTCTAAACGGCTTCAGCTCAGCCACATTTTCGCCACGACCCGGCGACGCGTCAAGCTTATGGAGTGGTTCGGAAGATTACCAACTATTTTCTTCGCAAAGTTTCGATCCAAAACTTTTACATTGCGAGCAAAATGGTTCGTAAGAATGTTCGTACACTCTCAAATAAAAACTGCCGTTGGTCCTGGCGGGTCCTGGCGGGTCCTGCTGGGTCCTGGCGGCTCCCGGCGGCAGGCAGCCAGGTCAGGCGCGCCCCGCCCGCCCTACAGAAAAACTGGCGCCCGTCTTCGGCGACTTGGCGGCCCCACCCCGGATTGGCCGGCGGCCCGCCGGAGGGGGCTTCGAGGGGGGAGGGGGCAACAACTGAAAGCGAATTTCGAATGTAAATGTGGCCGCCAAGTTTTACGCGCGGCAACCACAAGAAGAAGGGAAAAGTAGTCACCCCCCCCCCCCCCCCTCCCTTCTCGACAAGGTTTGCAAAGAGGGGGAGGGGGGCACAAATCAGCACTGCAGATACGAGGGTTTGGTATTTTCCGGCCTCCGAGCGCCAACACCCCCACCCCGGCAGAATCCCCCCCGCGACGGTCGTTCGGGGGAGTGGACGGGGTGAGGTCTTTCTCTTAGTGGCCGGCGGAGGGGGGGGGGGAGGGGGTGCTGTCGGTGGCAAGCAGGGCAGTAGTCCGCTAGTGACAACTTGCTTGGGGAGGAGGTTGGGGGGAGGGGGGGGGCGGGTGCTGGGGGTGTTGGCCGGCTAGGCGTCGTCGTCTCCACTCACGCCAGGATGAAGGGAGAGGGGACGACGGGCACGTTTGTGTTGTCTCTCTCTCTCTCTCTCTTTCTCTCTCTCTCTCTCTCTCTCTCTCTCTCTCTCTCTCTCTCTCTCTCTCTCTCTCTCTCTCTCTCTCTCTCTCTCTCTCTCTCTCTCCGTCTGACCGCAAGAAATGTGCCGCTCTGCTGTGCGAAGCGGTCAGGGAGGGGTGGGACGGGGCACGATGTGGGGCAGTGGTGCACGGGGGGAGAGGGAGGGGGAAGGCAGGGGGGGGGCAGGGGGGCGACAGTGTGGTGGGGCCCCCGATCCGTAGCGCCTCTTCCAAGTTAATCCTCGGTACAAGAATCCGCTCCGAACGCACTCGATGTGACAAGCTGTAGCGGCTCGGCGCGGCGGCGCGCAGCAGCAGCAGCAGCAGCAGCAGTAGCAGTGGCAGCAGCACGACAATCTTGGCCTACATACCGAGTGCGCGGCGGTGGCGCAGCGCCCCTCCCCGCCCCCTCCCCGCCCCTTCTTATCCCCCTTCGTCTTTTAGTGAGGCGAGTACGTGTCTCAGCCCCCCCCCCTTCCCCCCTCTCCCTCGCCGATCCTCCTCGCTCTCTCGCTCTTCAAGTGGAACCGGAGCAGAGAGGGCCGCACGGCGTGTCGTGGCGCGCTGAGAGACAATGGGGCCTCTGCCACTCCCCGCCCCCCCCGCCCCGCCCCGCCCCGCCCCGCCCCGCCCCGCCCCGCCCCGCCCCGCTGCCGCAGCGCTGAGGGTCCTCAGGGCTCTACCCCCCGCCGGGCACCCATAGGCCTGTGCACGCCTCTGCAGGCCGCGCTGCCCCCGGCGGCCGCCCCTCGACCAGGATCAGCCCCCCGTCAGGCACGACCCCGTCAGCGCGCGGAGCCGACGGCAAACACAAGCGCGCCGACACACCACGGCCACCAACGAGGCCACCGGCGCGGTGCGCGTCCGTAGCGCGGGCTCCACGACGCCACGTCCTGACACGTGCCTGCCACGCCCCCGCCACGCGCCAGCACACAAGGACGTCGCGTGACGATACGCCCTTATGCTGCGAAATCAACATGTGGAGTGGGATCCATTGGTCGTGGCGCCCCCTCGCTGCCCGCTCTCTCATCCCACACACCGTTTCCTGCTCGGAAGGGAGGAGAAAAAGGTGAACAAGAGATGAGTGAGAAAGTAGTGGGCGAGCTGACGAGGGGAGGACGCGGGGAGCAGGGACATGGCCTGCTTGTTGTCTGCGCCACTGCTGCTGCCGCTCGGCCTGAAAACTTTTGGTGCGAGCTGGTTCTCTGCGTGGAGGGGGTGGGGGGCCGCGGGGGCTGTGGGGGCCGCGGGGGGCCGCGGGGGCCGCAGGGGGCCGCGGGGGCCGCGGGGGCCGCCAGCGAGCGGCAGCACGGCCTCCCCTCCTCCCCGCCGAGCCCAAAGTGGCCCGTACCGTCACTGCGATCAGCCCGCTGCTGCTTCCAGATTCTGGCAGGCCGGAGGACGCAGCGAGGGGACGGTGTAAGTTTTACGCTCGTCACAGGCAAGGTTTTGCGAGGCTCGCTCCCCAGTGTCGTGTGTCCACAAAGTATAAGCCGGACACAGCCCGTGTGCGCAGCGTGTGCGCAGCGTGTGCGCAGCGTGTGCGCAGCGTGTGCGCGCGCCCGCCTGGAGAAAGTAGCCGACTTTTTGCCCGCCCCTGAAAAGCGACCGTACTTAGTGTTCAGTTGAAAAGGAGTAAGTCGAGTTTAATGCCGGGACCTGTTGCCAAACGGCGCTCGGCTGTGCCTTGGCGGTGCCCTCGGCTCTGCCCGGACCGCACCGGGTTCAGGGCCAGGGTCGCGGCTGGGCCAGGCGGCTTGCAGGGGTACAATTGAAGGGAGTCCCCTGCAACAAGTGTGTGACCCTACGGTGCCTGCCGACGCCCCCTGCCGCCGCCCTGCCGCCGCCCTGCTGCCTCAGCCGCGGCCTCAGCCCTGCGCGCCTGCAGTGGCCGGGGTAGGCCAGCCCGCACGACACGCGTGCATGCCACAGCGCTGGTTGCCTACCAGTCGGGCGCTCTGGCCTCCGCACTGCGCAGTACTCAAGTGTGGGAGAAGTGACAGATGTGTCCAGTACGGTGGCCTCGGTACCATATCCGGTCAGGAGTACGGTGTGTTGCGTGCCCAAAAGGATCTATGGTCGGTATTTACACGGAAGCAAAAAGATCAATCGATGATCGAATCTCAGACAAGCAAGTTTTTAGAAGCCTGAACTATAAGTGACAGCTACGGTGTCTTCCTAACAAATCTACGTAAAGTTCAATGTGCACGGATCAAATAAAAACCTTGCAGTGCAGCACTAGGGGGATCGGGGCGCCATCGTGGGTGTTTGACGAGACCGTAAAGATGAGTTAGGGGGTCTCCTCCGGCTCCCTTCGGGCCCCTTCGGCCCCTCACGACCTTGCCGTGCGCCCTGCGACACGGCCGAAGGGCACGCGGGGTGAGAAAGGATCACGACGATTTGGCGAACGATCCTTGACCCTCTCGGAGGGTGTGCCCTACGGTGCCCTACGCCAGCCCAGCCCAGCCCAGCCCTTCCGGTTATGTCCGGCCGGTGCTGGTGGCCAGGACTGGCTGTGAGACTGATGGTGCCACTGCCGGGGCCAGTGCAGAGGTACTCTGGGGCCCGGGGCCCTGCGTGCATACGCACCGGACACAAACTACGTAACGCAGTTTATGGAAAACGTTGTCACTTATTCTGATAAAGGTACATCACGAAAATGTGTGTATATTGCACATCCATTGCCATACAAGCTCCAAGCATCCTGGGAGTGTGTGTCACTATTCCTTTGCCGCCTCGGGTAAGTGCAGGCCGGTCAAAAAAAAAGTCGACCTGCTTTACTTCACTCTGTCTCGTGCGTTCCAACCACGGCTGCCGGGGCCTCGTAACACCCTTTTAAACACGCGGCCAATAGCAAAATAATAACGAGCAGCGAGCGAGAGAAAGAGAGAAATCTCATGAATAAAACAGGCGGCCCACCGCATTAGCCCAGCAGACACGGATATTGCCGAGAGGGTGAGAAAGCTGTCGCTGAGTAGCACAGCCTTGAGAGCAGCACGTTCGGGAGGAGAAGGGTGAGGTATCTGCGGGACAGGCTTAGATATTCAGGTATGAGGGTGAAAAGAAAAAGGATGAGAAATGAGTGTTTTTCATTTTACCCGCGTGTGATTGTTTCTCCCTAGCATGATTTATTTACCTGCACTTACCCTGCCAGTTATGGCCGCGGCCGCCGGCAGGGCAGTGCGGGTCAGAGTAGGGGGTGGGAAAGTTGAGCGGCCGAGGACGACATACTTCCCTGGGCTGTACTCTGCGGCTCAGAGACGGGGAATATTACTGTAATGAAACAGGGCGGAAAAAGAACAGAGAGAGTGTGTGTGTGCGTGTGTGTGGGTGTGTGTGTGCGTGAGAGGGAGAGCGAGAGAGACGGATTTGATTCGATTTGATTTGATTTATTGATTGAAGTACAAGGGGACTAGAAGTCCCATATGTGTACATCTTAATACAGTTTTATAAAAATAATCAGTAAAGACTTAACACAACACCGTAAAATATTGGTTAATACAGAGGGAGACAGAGAGAGAGAGACAGAGAGAGAGACAGAGAGACAGAGAAGAAACGCGAGAGTAAGGTTGGCAAGTTTCTTCGATCTAGGCGCTGGATCCGCCCCCTCCCCCTCCTCCCCTGGAGCCTGCAGCACTGCTGTGAGGGTGGCCCGTACCCAGCAGCCACCACCGTGGCCCGTCCGTGTGTGCTCTGAATGAAACCGTTTGTTGCGGTGGGCTATTGTGTTCCGAGGGGTGGGGACGGGAGGGTGAGGTCGGGGGGTTGGGGGAGCTTCCATCGACGCCGGCGCCACTAACTACTGCTGACCTCCTGCGAACCATGAAAAGAACACGCGGGCGCCCCGTGCGGTGTGTGTTCTCTGCTGCTGCTGCTCTCTCTCTCTCTCTCTCTCTCTCTCTCTCTCTCTCTCTCTCTCTCTCTCTCTCTCTCTCTCTCTCTCTCTCTCTCTCTCTCTCTCTCTCTCTCTCTCTCTCTCTCTCTCTCTCTCTCTCTCTCTCTCTCTCTCTCTCTCTCTCTCTCTCTCCCTCTGCCGTGTGGCTGCCTGCCAGGCTGCCTGCCTGTCCTGCGGCCTCGGACAATGCATCCCGCACCGCAGCAGGCCGCAGCTCTGCTGCATGGCGCTGCTGGCTGGCTGGCTGGCTGGCTGGCTGGCTGGCTGGCTGGCTGGCTGGCTGGCTGGCTGGCTGGCTGGCTGGCTGGCTGGCTGGCTGCTGGCTGGCTGGCTGGCTGGCTGGCTGGCTGGCTGGCTGGCTGGCTGGCTGGCTGGCTGGCTGGCTGGCTGGCTGGCTGGCTGGCTGGCTGGCTGGCTGGCTGGCTAGCTGACCGCCGCTGACCGGCCGCGGCCGCAAAGTTTTTGGCTGACTGGGAGCCGCAGTATAGTGCAGCAGTGCACGCAGCGGGCCGGGAGACGGCGCCGGCGGTGCTGAGCGAGGCATCGCGGCGGGGGGTGGGGGTGGGAGAGAGAGAGAGAGAGAGAGAGAGAGAGAGAGAGAGAGAGAGAGAGAGAGCGCGGAGCCTGTCTTGGTACAGTGGGTCGTCGGACTGCCGAGCTAAAATCACTGACTCCGTGTATGTACTAACCCCCACGCCGCTCCCCGCAACACACCAGGGATGCTCGGCTCTGTGGCACGTAGGCATTTCTGATTTTGCGTGTGTCCGTCTGTCTGTCCGTGCGTCGCTCTGTCTGTCTGTCTGTCTCTCTCTCTCTCTCTCTCTCTCTCTCTCTCTCTCCCCCTTTCTCCCTCCCCACCAGCTCGGCCCTCTGGGAGAAGGGGTGGCCGGAGGACCACAGTTGATTGATGATGCTGCTTGGAATTAATAGACGGCCGCTGCACCCCGCTGCCCGGGCCTGCCTCCGCCCGTAGGTGCGCCTCGGGGAATATTAGTCGTTTGTTTTGGTCTGTGTTTTCGGCACAATATTTTGCCTCTTTCTTTTTCATTTTGCCACATTGCAAATTTATTTCAGAAGAACCCTCTCAGTCCCAAGTTTTATTATCCTAAATGGGGTTGACGCACGGAGATGTGGAAGCGACTGCCATCCTGGTTCTCTCCTCATCCTCTGCGCCTCAGTCCTCTCCTCCTCCGAGTCCATCTTCTTGCACGTGTCCCTTACCTATCGGGCAGAGGGCATCGGGCAGTGCTGCGGGAAGGGCTTGGAGGGCTCGGAGCGGAACCTAGGGGCCAAACCGCTCTTGCAACGGAACGATTGGAATGCCTGTATATATAGCGGGGGCAGGTGGAAAGGCAGGCCGAGCAGCCAAGCCTGGCCAAGCCCCACGCAAAATACCACCGCGCCGGGCAGGAGCGGGCAGCGGAGGGGGGGGGGGGAGGTCTCTTGAAGCGTAGCAGAACTCCCTTCGCTCAGCCTTCGGCAACAGCAATAGCACCCAACCAGACGGCCTGTCAAGCCGCACTGCTCGCCTCGCTAGGTAGCCTCTGCTGCTGCTGCTGCTGCTGCCTCGCTAGCTAGCCTCTGCTGCTGCTGCTGCTGCTGCCTCGCTAGGTAGCCTCTGCTATGATGCTGATGAATTCGGAGAAAAGGCGAACCATGGCTCACTCATTTCGCTATACTCTACAACCGCAAGAGTTATTTGAACGGACTGGTTCTTTGAGTTTTGAGGGGAAATAAGTTTGTTGTGTGGGAATGATGAGCGAGGTACAAGTACAGGGGGAGGGGTGGAACACAAAGGTACGAAAATTTTCAGACAATCGCAAAGATAGCGCCGCTTCATTTAAATACAGAATTTTTTCTGCGGCGTACAGAGAGACCCTCTCTGTTCTTTCGCGCTGTGTAAGTTCAGCCCTCCAGGCGTCTGTCAGTCCAGCACAGTCGATGGCTGTTGTTGGTCGCAGCTTCCCCTCTCCTTCGTCCTTTCGCTTCTCTGGGATTCACCCCCATGCCACCGTTCCATGCCTTGGGGGCAGTGCCGGGGCCCCCCGCGCCCTAAGCATCCTGCCCTGTGACGGAGGGGAAAGGGGGAGGGGGTGGATGGGAAATGGAGGGGGGGGGGGGCTGGCTGTACAGAGAGGAAGGAGCGCGCTGCTCCAACGCCATGTAAATTATTAGCAACAAACGTATCGCAGCCTGTGAGTTATAGCGGGGTCCCCCTCCTGCCCCCTCCCTTCCCCACCCGTCCTACTCTCGGATAGGGGGGGGGGGCAGTTATGACCCATGCCCGGTCCAGCCGCGCCCTCCAGCAGAACACAGCGGCAGCTCTTCCCAGTGGCGCTCGGACCGCTCGCGGGCTCACCAGAGAGATCCCGGCTCTTTAAACTCAGACACTGTTTAATTTTTGCGCCATACAAAACTTGACAAAATAATTCTCATGCTGTACTAATGACAAATTTTTACGAATCAGACTAGCCCAGAACTTAGCCAAGACGCACAGAAAAAAGTGTACTGAGTGCGGACCTCGTGTCTGCCGTTTGAACCCGCAAAAATGGAAGTGAGAGATAGACATCCTCATGTGTGACACTGAGACAGCACCCGGGCCTCACGGCTGGTACTTGAACCCGCGGGTAGAAGTGAGAGATAGCCCTCCTCCTGTGACACCGAGACAGTACCCGGGCCTCACGGCTGGTATTTGAACCCGCGGGTAGAAGTGAGAGATAGCCCTATCCTCCTGTGACACCGACACAGCGCCCGCGATTTTCTATAGCGCAGGTCGGGGAAGTTCCGGCCGCCGGTTCGGGGAGCGCCTGCAGGGTAGGCAAGCCCGCCGCGCTGTGCTGCTCCCCGTCCCCGGTGGGCCCCGGTGGGCCCCGGTGGGCCCCGGTGGGCCCCGGCCCCTCTCATCTCGGCCGCCCGGCCCCACGGCTGCTTCCCCGGCCTGCCGCTGTCAGCGTCGTCAGCGGCGGCCTTTTGTTCCCCGCGGCCGGCGTATTTCACTGTTCCGGGGTCAAAGGGATCGGTGCGCGGGGATCCGCAGGGTGCGGGAAAACCACCCGGGACCCACCAGGACCCGCCAGAACCTCAGCAAGAGAGAGGAGAGATCCGAGGTATTCGAACCCGAAACACGCGCGCAGAAGTGGGGTGGAAACAAGCAGTATACGCGCTGTGTCCCCGTGTCCCCGCCTGAGCCCGCTTGCATGGGGCACGTCGTGAACGTGTGGCTACGATACCACGAAAACCGTTAAGAGAGAGAGGGGGGAAGAGAGAGAGAGAGAGAGAGAGAGAGAGAGAGAGAGAGAGAGAGAGAGAGAGAGAGAGAGAGAGAGAGAGAGAGAGAGAGAGAGAGAGAGAGAGAGAGAGAGACCTGGGACCGGGCGGAGAGGGGAGAAAGAAAGAACAAAGAAAAGCCGCGTGTGCACGCGTGTGCGAGCGACGTATGCGGAAAGAGGACATCACATATATACGTTGAAATAACAAAACAAAAATAAGAAGGATAGATCCTTACTACACATGCAGCAAAAAAAAAAAAAAAGCAGCAGCGTCAGTGACCACCCAGAGGAGACGCAGGGCGCGGCGCAGCAGACCGTAGGGAGGAAAAAGATATTCTCCGCAGCCGTCGGCCCGGGCGAAATCATGTGCGTTAGTGTGTGTGTGAGAGAGAGAGAGAGATAGTGAGGGAGGGAGGGAGGAAGAGGAGGGCCGAGGGGAGAGGGTCCCTTTTGGCGCGTCCCGAACCAGTAGTAAAAAGCCAACGCTGGGGGACAGTGTACGCTCGCTCGCCACGCTATGACATGTTCCCAACCCTCGCTGCCCCCCCCGCCCCCCGCACCTTCTAAAAAAGGATCCATGTTGATCTGCAGCCTACAGGGTTTGCTGGGCCGCGCGCCTGTTTGCAGATACACCATTATTTGTGTATTTGTTTTCATTGCGTGATGGCGAGCTGCATTTCTCCGTGTGCGAGAGAGACGGGTGCAGGGCGAGTGGAAAGGGAGAGAGAGTGGCAGATAGACTCTGGCAAAGTTTGGGCAGCAGAGACCGAGCATCTGCCGCCGCCGCGGCGCCCACAGGTATACAGGAACTGCGGGATTATCGGGAGCGATGCGTCTCAGGGAGGGACAGAGAAGGTGGTATGATGAACAAGTATCGAAGAGAGAAAGGGAATCGGATACAATGAGACGCGGAGAGGGGAACGAGGAGGAGAAAAGAGGTGCGCATATAGAGGAACGAGGAACGAGAGGAGACAGGGGAACAAAAGGGAGGTGGGAGACAATGGAGGTCTCGGCCATAAACTACGTACCGGCATCTGAGACGCGTTCCGGCCGAGCCAGTCGATCGATACCGCGACCAGCGAGCGGCACGGGGACGGCCGGTGACAACTCAGACGGGCCAAAAATTCAAAGTGGAAGAAACTATTTCTGTTTCTGACATTTTTGAAATTTCGACGCATCTTCAAAAAAAAAATGTCAAAAACAGTTTGTAAAAGTTTCAAGAAATATCGTCCACAGTCTGGCAGTATCCTTGAAAGTTCGTGTAAATAATTGAAAAGAAATAAAATTAAACGACACTACGGAATTAAAGTTGTCACTCTGGATAACTACTGAAACCGCGACAACGCGGATCAAGCATCCGCGTCGCGAAACACATTTTAGACTGAAATAAAGTATCGCAGCCCTGTCTATGGTCGTCCGATGCACGTCCATTAAAGGTCCGGCAGAGGGCCAGCGGCCGGGGGCCGGGCGGTCAGTAAGATACTGTGCGCAATACACACTGTGGCCCCTGCCCAACAGACTGCGGTTTAATGCCCCCCCCCCCCCCCCGACCCCAACCGGCTTCATGGGGGTACGGGGACCCGACTAATGGCCACCTATACGGTCCCGTTATTCCGTTTAAGTTAGGCCCTTCCGACGCCGCTCCGGCACCTGCCTCCCCTCTTTACCCTTTTCACCCGACCGCACAGCACTGTGTGCGTGTGCGCGTGTGCGCGTGTGCGCGTGTGTGTGAGTATGTGTGCGCACGCACGCGCTGATTCAAGCCTGCAACAGCGTATTCCAAAAGCATTTCAGGATATAATTCTTGATTCAAGAATATTTTCTGATTTTACTTTTCACTCCCTGGCCTTGACTCAATAAGAAAATATTCTTGAATGCTTTTAGCCTACGAATTTGTTTCTCTGGGTGTGCGGGAGACGTCTCGGGGGGTCGGTGCATAGCATAACCCCCGCCGTCCCGACGACAACCCCCCCCCCCCCTCCCCCTTCTCCTCTCAAGCTGATACTCAGCGCTGCATTAATAATTCACACCGCGTCCTGGGCGGCCATTATGGCAGTACGTCGCATGCATCCAGGCGGAGCATTTCGCCATGTCACATTTCATCCCGTTCTTCATGAAACGAGTGGAGAGCGAGAGGGGTCGGGCGGGAGAGAGATAGAGACAGGGAAAGGGAGTGAGGGAGGAAGTCAGTGAGAACGAGAGAGGAAGAGTAAGAGAGAGAGAGAGAGAGAGAACGAGGGAAGGGAGAGAGAATTCACTTGATTGGCCATTCGCTATGCGTGGACCGGCTGGGGTGGTGAAGCAAGAAGAGGGGGCGGGTAGGGGGAGGGGAGGTTATATAGAATACAGCAGTCCATTCATTGTCCATTTCATGTGTGAATTCGCGCTGAAAATCAGATAAATAGATAAGTCGAGCAACGACAGGAGAGCAGACGTGTGAAAATAACGGATGGCGCGCAACACATGACCGAAAATCGTGCAGAGGAGGTGGGGGAGAGGGGACCGGACGGGGGGGGGGGGGGGGCATCGACGGGTGATGTGATATGATATTGTGGTGGGAGCCCCCGTTAGCGAGTTGAGGGGCGTCCACGGGAGTGCCGTGAGCAGAATGTACAGCGGCTATACAGCACTGTGCCCCTGTGCCACACACATCGGACCACAATCTGTTCCGCCCCATTGTTCGATATCCCAGTTGCGGTTTTTCGATAGTTGGCCAAGAGTTACCTCGGTCGGCGGAGAGAGAGGGGAGATGAAAAGGAGGAGGCCGAGTGCGCAGCAGGAGGAGCAAGAGAGAGAGAGAGAGGGAGGCAGCTTTGGTCGAGTGCGAAATATGCACCCTCCGTCCGCAGGCTGGCTGTCATTAACGGAGAAAAAAGATTAGGGGTCGCAATTAATTTTAAAGTTGATTTTCAGAAAAGCAGTAAATTTTTCTTCGGAAAACTAAAAATTTGTGGGACGAACTAAATTTTAGTTGCACTAACTAAGACTTTTATTGCGGGCACTAAACACATTTTTTTCTGCTCTTTGCTCCTTTAGAGCACCTCCGAATAAAAATTTACTGCTTGTCTGGAAATTAAGTAAAAAACTTATTCTTTTTTCTCTGTGTTGTGGAGCTGCCGCCCATTCCCTCACTAACCCCCAGCCGTCATGGCGCAAGCCCTCCCTAACTCTTCCTTAGGGAGTCACACCTTCATTCCCCTGCTGTACGGCAGTCGAAAATCAAAGTCACACGCTGAGAGGTGTATTTAAACCCGGAACAATTAGTGTGACGGATCAGCGCTCGTCAGCACATCATCAGGCATTGCGACGCCCCTCGTCCCGCGCCCTCCGACACCGCAAGCGCCGCTCTGTTATGTGTGCAGACGGTCGGAACAAACAGAAAACTCGTCGCTCTCTTGTCTATCTGTTTCGACACAAGCGTCCGCCCCGTTCCAATCGGATGGGCCTGACCGTGCGTATGCGTGTGTGTGTGTGTGTGTGTATGTGTGCGTGTGCGGCCCTGAAATAAACCGGCAGGACCCCCCCCCCCCCCTCCACTCCAAATCAGGATTTAGACGGCAGTATGGTGGGGAGGTGGGTAAGGAGCGGGATAAATACATTTTTGATGGAACTTTTTTCTAAAGTTTTCTCCAATTTCGTTTTTGTTTTTTGTTTTTGTTTTTTCAATTGTTTCTCCTACGTGTTGATCTCACTTCTCAAATTTCTTTTGTTGCTAAACATGTACGTCTTTAAGCCGCGCTCCTCACTCCCTTTTAAAGAAAAATTTTGTGGGTGACACCATTCATAGAGGTTGTGTTGTGTGTGTGGCTGATCGCCTACCAAAAGGGCTGTGTGACGGCATAGAAACACCCCGGCGCCGCCCCGCCGGGCCCCGCCGTCAGACACTGAGTGTCGACACAGTGTTGACACGATACAGGGGATTCCCTTCCCCTTCCTGGCGGATGGAGGACACAAACGCGAAAATGCAAAGCAAACACGATTCCACGCCGCTTTCGTGTGTGCGCGCGTGCGCGCCCACGCGTTGGCGGCAATGCGGCAACAACGCCGCACCCCTGCTGTTGTTGTGTTGTTGTTGATTGCTGTAATTGTAACAGTTGGCCACACTGGGGATGAATGCCACCGCCCGTCAATAATGGCTATGCAGACGCGGGCTAACCCCCCCCCCCCCCAAAAAAAAAAAAAAAAAAAAACTTTTAAGGGGGTAGGGGCCGCTACTCTGCGTGTCCATAACAAGGAGTCGTTCATAAATGCATTGACGGGTTGTGACAAACCCCCCGCTGCCCTGCGATAAAGTCTCCTGGTCTGTTACCCCGCTCTCGAGCGCGGCCACAGATATGGCGATACGTAATATATGGACGAGCCCGAAGGGGCACGGAGTCCTCTGCCCCTGCTGCCTGTTGCTGGCCGGGACCGCGGGCGGGGCGGCGGGGGCCGAGCGCCTCCCAGAGGAGGAAGAGCAGAGCGGCAGAGCGGCAGAGCCGTCGGCGCGGTACGGCTTCGATCTCCACGCCGCATTCGTCCCCCTCAACTTTTTGGTCGATTTCTGCAGCCCGGAAAACACCTCCGGAGTCACAAAGTAAAATATTTGCTCGGCGCGCGGCGCGCTCGGGAGCCAATCACGTAACTCACACGCCCCCCCCCCCCCCCCCTCCCACGCCCCTCCCCGCCCCTGCGCAGGTAGGCAGCGGTGCGGGGGCTTTCCTTTCCACCGAGTCAAGTAGCCCTGGGGCCCTCGAGGGCCCGACTCGCTCCCTTTACGGTACACCGTGCGCGGGAATGGGGAAGGTTTAAAGACGGCAGGGGCGGGGCGGGGCGGGGCGGGGCGGGGCGGGCGGGGCGGGGCGGGGGCGGGGCGGGGCGGGGCGGGGCGGGGCGGTACGGGCAGACAGTAAGGAGACGAAGATGAAGTGGCGGAGGATGAGGAGGCGGAGATGAAGATAAGGCGCTACAGACCTCACCGCGAGAGATGTCAGCGCGCGGTATGTAAGGGGGTTGCCTCCCCCCCCCTCCCCCTCCCCCTCCCCCGCCCTCGCCGCTAACCCTACCGCTGGCAACGGCCCCGGCCTCGGGGGACGCGGGGAGGCCAGCCAAAGCGCCGCCCGAACTGTCGAACTTCCGAACCGGACCGGATCGGTCAGAGGGGTGATCGACTCCGGCCAGTACTCGGGTAAGACGAGCGACCACTCCATTTCGACGAGGCGGCAGCATTGGCGCGCGGGGCGGGGAGCGCAAATGGAATTTTTTTTTTTGTTGATTGCAAATATCCTTAAAAAAGTACATTACATTTAGCGTGCGGTGCGGTGCGGTGCAGTTGCACCATACTTTACCGACATGGTGAGAGTTCTTTGTCGGTTCGACCAAAAATTCAAACGGTTTGACCGCAATTAAGTCTCAAAAAAAGTATCGGTATTGTCATCTTGATTTCCCTTCTGGATCTCACACTTCTAGCTGTGCGTTCGTTTAAAACATTTCAAAAAAATTTCTCCCTTTGGTTTCCCACTTCAAAACGACTCTTCCCTGCAAAATTAATTTTCTGGATTGTAAGGCAGGGGTATGACGCCGCGGCGTGGAATATCTCATTGCCAGATTGGCACAGACGTGTCCCGCGGCGGCCCTGCTGGGACCCAGCGAGCGGCACAAACAGAATAGGGAAAGGGGAGGGGGGGGGGGGTCAGCCGCCATCGAAACAAGAACGGCATGACCGTTTTGATAAATCAATCGGTGGTATGCAGACGCATGGCCGGGGCCCGCGGGGTTGTTGGCGCACGCCCCGATACACGCTTCCCGGCTGCCCCACGCTCCGCTCCCTCCCGTTCCCTATTCAACGCTATGCTAATCTAAAGATTTGCCCTGATGAAAAGAGAGAAAACGCGTGGCGTGCTGGTTCACCCAGAGAAACGAATTCTTGATTCAAGACTAGAAAAGAGTATTCTTAAGCATTCAAAAATATAATTCTTGCTCCAAGTATATTTTTTGATTTAACTCTAAGATTGGCTTGATTCAAGAAAATATTCTTGAATGCTTTTAGCCTAAGAATCTGTTTCTCTGGGTGTTGGCGGGGGCTGAGCCCTCTGGTTAGGGTTGATCTCTGGAAATAACGCAAACCGGCAGCGGAGGTGTAAAACCTTAAGGGTCGTCCATGCGAACGGACAACGCCCTGTTTGTGGGCTTTGTCAGCGAAAACAACAGTTTGCTGTCCCAGCAAAGCTTCCCCTGCTGCATATAATATGCCGCACGCTGTCCAGGCCTAGCGGCCGTGCGCAGGCCGTACTGACAGCAGCGTCAGCGGGCAGTCGTAAATAGCTAAGATTAGCTACAGCAGGAGCACGGCTGGGCTGGGCTGAGCTGAGGCCAGGGCCCTAGCGCCATGCCCGAGCCGGTCCGGTCCGGCTGCACAAGGCCTCGCTTTGTTTCCAGAGAGATCAGCCACATTTATGAAATCTTCCCCTGAGAGCATTTCGGACGACTTTTTTTTACCGCTTTGAAGCTCCGCAATCGCATTAACCGTCGGGGCCAAAGAGCAATTTCGTAGTCATAGCCGGAAAAAAAATAATTAAATAGCAAAAAACACACAGCAACCAGACTTTGTAATAAAATGCAATGATTGCGAAAAGATATTGGATTTGTCTCTATAGGAGATGTTCATGATCATGTCATCGCAAATGTTTTTGCAGTAAACCGCAATTAGCAAAGCAGCACGTATTTCAAACTGAGTGATGTGTATTGCAAATTAATTTCGAATTCAGTGCAGCCGACAGCAGTTGGGGAAGCTCTGCATGTTTGTCTCCTCGCTCCCTCACACGCTGGGTGCGCCTGCTGCTTCGCAGAGGGGCTGAGGTTGGAGCAGCAGGGGGTCGAGTGAGGGGAGGGTGAGAGAGGGGGCGAGAGGTTAGGGGAGGAGGAGGGCAGGCGGGAGTTTCAAAGTTTAACACAGGCAGCGAAAGTGATCTGGAAGATATCGCGTGGCACATGGTACGTACATAACGTGGTTTGGTGGTAGTTGGCTTGACACGATAGGGTGCGGAGGGAGGTAGCGGGGGGGGGGGGGGGGGGAAGGGGGGGGAGTTGACGAGGGGAGGCGGGGACGACTTCCGGGGCACACCACCAGCACCCCACCACTATCGCTCAAGTACATCATCACCCACGCAGCTCGCGCGCGCTAACTTTTTTCTTCATTGCGCCCCCCCCCCCTCCCCCTCCCCCCTCCCCGTTTCGGCCACCACGACGAGACCCGACGCACATTAAACTAAATGTGACGCCCGTCCAAAGCGCTGCGGCTTCTTTGCGCGCCTTTCCTCCTTTTTTATATGAATCCGTCCGCACCAAAGAAGTTTATCATCATAATCGTTTTGCCGTTCGTGTGCCTCCTGCGGGGCCGGCGTAAAAGGGGATGGAAGGTGTACTTTACCCCCCCCCCCCCCTCCCCCCTCCTTAGCCATGAGTAAAAAGAGCGGCATCTGCTTTATGATAGTTGACCTCTGATTTCCAAAATTATCAGGTTTGCGGGAGGTGCTTTGGTGATCGTAAGCAGTCGCAAACTGCCGTTCGCGCAGTCCAGCCTGAATCGCAATCGACTTCGCAGCCGTTTATGGGGCACGCTGCGCCGCAGATACGCGGCTCCTGATTGGTCGGAGGCCCGCCGTGCCCGCCGTCCTGACCAATCCCCGCGGGCCCCTCTCTGGCAGTCACGAAGAACCCACGGAGCGCGTCGCTTGTGGACGTGAGTAACTCTCTTCATAAGGCGAGAGAGAGAGAGAGAGAGAGAGAGAGAGAGAGAGAGAGAGAGAGAGAGAGAGAGAGAGAGAGAGAGAGAGAGACAGACAGACAGAGACAGACAGACAGAGAGACAGAGAGAGACACACACACACATAACGCGGGAACATGGAAAGAAAATCGGGAAAACTGAATATAAATAATGGAAAAGGAGACCGTACGCCTGGTGCAGCGCGCAGGCGTGAGGAGCTGCATGGGTGTGTCGATGCATGTGTGTGTGTGTGTGTGTGCACGTGTGCAGAAGCTGTGATCAGGACTTCGCTTCTCCCCGCCCACCCCATCCCGCCCAGCCCCGCCGCACGAATAGAGCAAAATGATATAGAAAGCAGCGCCCGTAGGACCTGTTGAGTGCAGCCATGCAGCCCGGCCGGCAGCCGGAGGAGGGCTTATAGCTGTTTCGGGGCCGTTCGTCGACAAACTATCTCGCGAAGAATATATTTTTAAAAAAATTAAAAAAAAAACGTCGTAACATTCTCTATTTGCAAATTTAATAACAGGTGCAGTTAAATATTCCCTGCAACACTTGGAACGAATAGGTGAGCAAGCTAATACCAAAAATTTTGTCGAGGTGATATATATTATCGGTCCGGTGCGGATGTGTGTCGCGGCGGCAGAGTGCGGGGGTGGGGCGGGGCGGAAACGGCAATAAAACTGGTCACTGGCGCTGCTGCGCACTGCCACCGCGGCTCCTCCAGCGGACGGGGAAATAAAAGAGTGCCGGGGAGAGATACAGGAGGGCGAGGCATCGGAGGGGCAGGGTGGGGGCGGGGCGGGGTGCTTTGGGGGCGGGGGTGGAAGGGGCCCAGGCCCAGGCGGACCTCTAGGAGGCCACAGGCAGTCGCCGAGGCCCAGGCCGGCTGGGCGGGACAATGAATCGGAAATGAATGACACTGCGGATGGACCGCTGTGGACCCACACTGCCTGGCACCGCCGCACCGCACACCGGGGGACCGGGGGGGGGGGGGGGGGCTCCCGTGGCCTGGACCAGGTAGCAGTCGTGGCCAAGAACCTCGCAAAAGAGCAAAAAAAAAAAAAAATTGTAACTGTAGTAATAATAAAAATTCGGTCGCTGATAGCGCTCCGCCTCGCGGTTCGCTAGCGCTCGCCCGCTCGCTCCGCGAATTACGCGATTAAAAATATTTGGTCAAAAAAAGAACGTCTAAAAAATCGGAGGTTTTTAGCCAATGTTTTGTCGAAGAATTGATTTTGTTTTCCGTATCGTGCTGTTTCACCGCGGGGCCCCAGGTCGATGCAATCTCAATTACAGCACGATTCAGAGATTGGGGGTTCGCAGTGTGTCCCGTTTCATTCGGCGCCCCGCCGTGTTTGTTTGTTACAGTGTACCATTTACATGATGAGGGGGATAAGCGTGCTGTAGGGGAACGAGGCGCTGGCCGAAGCTAATGACAGTTTTATGAGCCGATCACTGCCAGCGATTTATGAGTATACAGATGAAGCGAGTGGAAGAGAGAGGAAGAGATAAGAGAAGGGAAGACAGAGAGGGAAAGGGGGTGGGGAGAGAAAGACGGAGACAGTCAGATAAACGGACAGACATAGAGAGGGACAGAGCGAGATAGAGGAAGAGGACTCGGGTCTTGTCGGCCACAAACTGGACCGGACTCGGCCGCTGTCGGGCTCCGCGAGCCTCCTCGCTTCCGTGGCGCCGCGCCGGGGTCCGAGGGCTGGCAGAGGGTCGGCCGAGGCCCCCGACGGCCCCCGGCGGCCCCCGGCGGCCCCCAGGAACCGGCAGGAACAGCGAACTGGCATAATCGGCCGCCGCGATATAATCGAGCACACTGAGCAGCAGAGGCAGGCGGCCATGACGCATCGCCGCAGTGAAAACCTCGTTTCCTGCCCCCAGACCGGATGCCACCGGCGGGCGGCTGTCCGGGGCTGTAACAACGGTACGGGGCCCGGCCGGGGCCCAATTGCACTCCGCCGAGGCAGGCTGGGGGCAGACCGCAGCTCTCTCTCTCTCTCTCTCTCTCTCTCTCTCTCTCTCTCTCTCTCTCTCTCTCTCTCTCTCTCTCTCTCTCTCTCTCTCTCTCTCTCTCTCTCTCTCTCTCTCTCTCTCTCTCTCTCTCTCTCTCTCTCTCTCTCTCTCTCTCTCTCTCTCTCTCTCTCTCTCTCTCTCTCTCTCTCTCTCTCTCTCTCTCTCTCTCTCTCTCTCTCTCTCTCTCTCTCTCTCCCGCACCGGTGACCGGTGAGGGTCGACGGCTGCCCCCCCCCCTCCCCCTTTGCCCCCCTACTCCGGCGAGCTTCAGGGGAGGAGGGAAATTCAGAAATGAAAACTGCCGCACAAAAGAACAAACTCTGGGGAAATCAGATTTACTTTCTGGAGTCGTCAAGTCCTCTCGCCGCTGCCGGGAGGGGTCAAGATTCGTGGCCACGTAATTTGAGAGGACGGGAAGCGCGGAGAGCCGGCTTGTTGCTTTGTGAGCCCGGCAACGACCCCGCGCCCCGTGTGCACGCCAAACTGCCGCGGGTTCGAATCCCACCGGCGCGGCAGGGCGCCGGCAAAAACCGCAGCATCGTGATACCAATTTTTTTTTTTACGAAGCGCCTGTTGCACTCTCATAAATAATGCGAGCTTCATGCACTGTAAAAGAATTTATCTAAATGGCGATAATTTTGTCGATTTTCTTAGTCAGTGCGACAGTCGAATTCACATTAGAGCATCCTTGGTCGTACCGACAAAAACCCAAATTTTCGTCAAATGGATTTTATTTTTTAACAAGTACGGCGCGGAGGCGCGGTGTCCACCTTGTTCGCCCCATCATCTGGCATCGCGGCACAGCCGGGCGCTGGCGGGCGTTGGCAGACTCGTCCGAAGGGATCAGACCGGCTCAGCGGGGCTCAGCGGGGACGTTCCCTGGTAAGGTGTTGGGGGGGGGGGGAGGGGCAGCCTCACGGCCTCACGGCCTCACTGGGCCTCACGGCCTGTGCTGTGTTGTGTTCTGCTGTGCTGCCTGGGCAGGAGCAGTGGAAAACCTACCGCAGGGCCGCAGGCTGTGCCGGTGCGCCACCGGAGGAAAAATATCCGAAATGAAAAAGTCAAAGTGAAGCGACAAAGTGGAGCCCAGTTATCCCCGGTCTCCGGCCTCAAAATGTTGAATGCAATGTCAAATTCTCACGCATACCAGTACACAGCGTAAAAAAAAAAAACCCTTGTCCGTTTTACTGGACGTGGCAACACAAAGAGAAACAAATAATATAATCCCATCCCTTCAGAATATTCAACCGTTCCCTTTTCGCGAAGGGGATGATAACTGCCGGATTACGACGCGTCTTCTGCTGAAGAAGGTTATCTGTTGGGCCGTGAGAAACGTGGTGGAAATATGAACCCGCTTCTGGGCTGTGAGTAAAGTGTTGGGAGTGTTTGTCGGAGGACGCCGGGACGCCTGCTGCCTGTTGTCCCCGGGACATCAGCGTGTCGTGGCCTCGATGGGAGCCTATCTGCGACCCGCCGAGCGATATCAGCGAGAGCGACAAGGACCTTCCCCTCCCCTTCCCCTCCACGCCCTTCTCACCTCCATTCACTTTCCACCGAATTGAACATTTTTTCCTCCCCCATTCAGAGCCCTCTATCTCTCTCTCTCTCTCTCTCTCTCTCTCTCTCTCTCTCTCTCTCTCTCTCTCTCTCTCTCTCTCTCTCTCTCTCTCTCTCTCTCTCTCTCTCTCTCTCTCTCTCTCTCTCTCTCTCTCTCTCTCTCTCTCTCTCTCTCTCTCTCACCTCGCCTTGTGCTCAACCTGCTTGGCAGAAAGAAAAGAAACATCAAGATCCGCGGTCCTCATGTTTCACGGGAAGCTCAAGTGAAAAAAAAAGGAGAGACCTGGGAGAGAAAGTGGATTGAGGAGGGGGTCTCGTTCTGTCCCCCCTCTCACTCACACACGCACTAGCCCGATGCTAACGGCCAGACCACACCGCACTGGTGCGCCTGGCCATCAGAAGAAGTCGTCTGTACATTATGTTATGCTCCGTGGCCGTGACGCGGTGCTCGAGAGTGGGGTCTGTTTGTTTTGACAATAGCCGAAATTTTCCAAAAACGTTTGGAATGTTAAATTTTTTTTCGCTCTGAGGAAGGTGAGGGTAAGCACAGGAAACCGAAAGTATGTTGTCAGATGACCCGACCTTTTAGTGCCTGGAAATTTATCCGCCTCGTGCCCATCCAGACGTAGTTCGTGGACGGTCCCTCGTTTGGCGGGGGTCCAGCGATGATATCATCAAGCGGGGGCGCCGGCGCCACTGCATTCAATGAGAGGGGAGGTGGGCGCCCGCCCAGCAGGGGCTCCGCTGGGCTCCGCTGGGCTCTCCGCTGGGCTCTCCGCTGGGCTCCGTTCGCTCCAGAGCAGAGCCCCCGGGAGGTAGGCAGGCCCGCGGTGCGCGCGTGTTCTCGCGTTGCCTACCCACCGACCGACGGGCGCTCAGGCGGCGAGAGAGTGATTTTCATCGCCCCCGATTTTCGCACGACGAGAAACTGCGAAAGGCTGTTCTGAAAACTTGGCATCGCAGGTGTAAATTTTCCGGAAAACATAGAAATTCGTCTGAAAATTTTAGTGAAAGTTTTCAATTTTTCGTGAAAATTTTTTTTAGTGATATCTTTAATTATTCAATGAAAAATTTCTTCATTCGCATCTCTACTTACCATCGCAATGATGACTTGAGAAGTCCTGAGTTAGAGTTAGACTGGGACATATGACATTTGACCTTTTCTGACCACGATGAGACATTATACCCCCCCCCCCCCAAAAAAAAAAAAAAAAAAAGTCATGTGAGCCCGTTTTTGGAATCCTCACTCCCAGGGAACCAAAGTGTTCAACTTTAAAATGTTATGGCAAACTTTTGAAAACGCTGTCACATGTTAATTACCTTCTTTTCGTTGCTGTCCGGGGAGCTCCGTCGGGGTCCGTGCGGTCGGCTTCCCCAGCTGGTGGCAGCGGCGGCTACGCGGCGCGCCGCGAAATGTGGGAGGGGCATTACTCTGTGGTTGATACCCCCACTACTCCATCGCGGAGGGGTTCGCAAGGCTTCGAGGCGGCGGCGAGTCCAGACGCATGTCCGTCGTCCCCGCGGCTGGGGGCAGGAGGAGGAGGGAGGGGAGGGGGAGGATAGATAGCGACGGGCTCTACGGCAGCGGCAGCAGCAGCAGCGGCAGCAGCGGCAGCAGCGCGGCAGCAGCGGCATCGCCGACGGTGTGGCTAATGGAGCTATAACTGATGGCGGCAGATCATATCGGCCGCCTGCCAACTTTCTCATCCCATCTATCAGTGGGGCAGCGAGACGAGGCGGGGCCCGCGAGCGCGCGGCGGCGCCGACACACAAAAATCAAATGTAGAAAAAAAGGAAAAGGGAGCGAGCGACGGGCGGATGACGATGAAAAATCCATCGGGCCGCGCCGCCGCGGGAGCCGAGTGTGTGTGTGTGTGTGGGGGGGGGGGGGGGGGGGGGGGGATCATACGTGTTGGTTATCGTGGTGCAAACGGACTAGTAGCTGGAGCTGTTCTGGCTCGTCCGGGCACCAGGAGCACCAGCAGCAGCAGCAGCAGCAGCAGCAGCAGCAGCAGCAGCAGCAGCAGCAGCAGCGGCAGCAGCAGCACCAGCAGCGGCAGCAGCGGCAGCAGCGGCGCCGGCCCCTTTATGCGTATGTCCACGCTGTGGACGTGTGTTCAGGCGCTTCACGGAAACACCCAAACCCAAAACACGCCCCGGCTGACAACGCCGCTGTGCAAGCCAAGCACCTCGAATTGCGGGTCGTATTGTGGTATCCCAGCGGAAACATTATATGGCAGCAGCATCGCACATTTCGATTTCTGGTGGCCGATATACGATTCGTCAAAAAGGCGAACGCATAGAGTTCGTAGTAGACCGGGTTCAATATTTTGGGTTGATGGCACAACCGGTTTTCCATTTTCTCAAAGCGGGAGCAGCGTAACGGGCGTGTGGGGTTTGCGTGTGTGTGTCGAACGAATTCAAACGGAATAATTGATGAGGTGGGTTGGTCCAGCAAACAAAGGCAACGCGGAAAGGAAAATGTTTTGGTGAAAAGCAGAGACAGCGCGGAGAGCGGGCACACCCGCGCGTGCACAGTAAAAAAAACAATTATAACTTTTCTTGCACTAACCAGATCATTTTACACCACAGATATAAATAATAGACCAGAGTGCACTGTTGGAAAACTAAAACCAATTTGAGCTAGAAATTCGAGAGGACTTTAGACTGAGTCAATACGTCTGAATATTTCTTTAGTGATTTTTTTTTGTTTCTTTGTATTGACTCGGATTTATAGTCACCTCCATTTACTGGATTAGATTTTGTTTTCGTGAGCGTGTGCCCCTGGCCTGCATGGCACGGCCCCCGGCCCCGCCGGACCCCAGTCTCTCTCGGCGGGCCCAGTGCCTCCATTCGGCGCAGCGCCGTGTCCCCGCATAGCGACGTAAACCCCGCAAACTCATGGCTGTTCATGACTTGTGTAGGATTCCGCCGGCATCATATAAGTGAGAGAGAGTGGAGAGGGCAGAGGGAGATGGATAGAAACAGACAAACAAGGGAGAGAGAGAGAGAGAGAGAGAGAGAGAGAGAGAGAGAGAGAGAGAGAGAGAGAGAGAGAGAGAGAGAGAGAGAGAGAGAGAGAGAGACTGGCAGACAGAGAGCACGTGGGGCGTGGGGTTGTACCGCACAGACTGACTGCATCAGCCCGCCTCTACCTTGCCTAATCCCTGTGTCTCTTTCACTGTGTCTGTCTGTCTGTCTGTCTGTCTGTCTGTCTGTCTCTCTCTCTCTCTCTCTCTCTCTCTCTCTCTCTCTCTCTCTCTCTCTCTCTCTCTCTCTCTCTCTCTCTCTCTCTCTCTCTCTCTCTCTCTCTCTCTCTCTCTCTCTCTCTTCCTTCGCCCTGGCGCCGCGCCGCCATTCCCTTCCAATCCCACAGGTCGGATCGATAAGCGGTCGCCGCTTCATGGGGGGATGAAAGTTAAGTTAGGTAACTGAGCGCCCTCCTTAAGTTTGGGAGAGACCGGCGGCACGGCTGCTGCCACTACAGCCACTACAGTCAGTGCTGCCACTACAGCCACTACAGCCACTGCTGCCACTACAGCCACCGCTGCCACTACAGCCACTGGTGCCACTACAGCCACAACAGCCACTGCTGCCACCACAGCCACTACAGCCACTGCTGCCACTACAGCCACTGCTGCCACTACAGCCACTGCTGCCACTACAGCCACTGCTGCCACTGCAGCCGCGGGCCCCGCCGCAGGCCCCGCCGCACGGCCTCGCGGGGCGGGACAGCGAGCTGCTAGCTGCCCGAGGAGTCGCGTACTTCCCCCCCCCCTCCCCCAAACGCCATCAACAAGTTTGCAGGTAAATCAGCACAGACCGCGCCCTTGTCCCCGGCGGCGGCAGCAGCGGCAGCAGCGGCAGGGGGGCGGAGGGGCCAACGTGACAATCAAACAAACGGATGCCAAGTCTTAAAACTACTCTACAAAATTCCTCTTTCTTAAAACAAGAAAAACTGTAACAAAAATGATAAAAAAAAAATTTTTTTTAAAAAAAAAAGTTCATTATATCATCAGAGCACGTCAGAAAGAAATCAGAATAAATAGGGAAAATGGTCAAAAAATCAGAAAGAAACAAGTGAAAATAAGAGAAACATCAAGAAGAAAGAGGCATTCTATAAAAATGGATTCAATCATGGTACGCTTGCATCACGAATAAAGACCCCTCGGGCTGCCCCTTGGGATCCGTCGCTCCCCGTCGGCCACAAAAATGAAAAGAGTTGGCGTTGAAGGCGGCGCGGCAAGCGATATTCGATTAGTGCCCTGAGTGGTCCCGGTCTAATAATAGTAATACAGTCGTGGAGAGAACGGGGTCAGTTCGGCTTTGACAGTGGAGAGGCCCGAGGTACAGCGCACAGACCGGCCCGGGGGCGGCCGGCCGGACACCCGAGACGTCGGGGTCATTCGAACGCATCCATCTGCCAAAGCGGGCCGGCTGTCCACCGTGCGCACCAGTGCACTCACGTATTCATTCCACTCACTTGTGTGGGGGGGGGGGGGGGGAATTACGTAACTCCACTGTGTCTCCTGGACTGTTTTATCGCTGAGACATCAGCCGCGGAGACAGTGTGACGTCATGTACGGCTCCAAATAAAACAGCGAGCAGTGACGCCGAGCGCCTGCGAACGCCAGGGTAGGCCAGCCCGCACGACGTGCGTGCAGAACATATCGGGATTGCCTACCCACCAGGCGCCTTGTGTGACGCGCCCGGTACTGCTCATGACCGTAGACGTACCTTATTCGCATCTCGATTGTGTGCTTCCGCGAAGCGTCGATATAGAGCATTTCGGGGAACACCCCTCACGCTCGAGCGCACCGCTGCTCCGCCGCCGTCGGCCGCCGGGCGGAGACCGTACGGAATGCTTCCGGAGACAGCTCAGCCAATAACCTGGCATCACGCATGGACGGTCCCTGACGGTCCCCTCCGCGGGCCGGGAGAGAGGCGAACCACCTGGTCACTCCGTGCCGCTCCGTGCAGTGAAGGCGGGCATTCACGTTACTACGAGGCGCGCCGCCCTCTTACACAATTTATCGAGTGGCGCGGAGCGCCGCAGACTCGTCCAGTGATCAATCCGATACGATAACAAATTCTTGCGCAGAATTTGATGCACACAGGGAAAAACAGTTGTGGACGAAAGATTTGTGTGTGTTAAATATCATCAGGAGTTGAGGTCAGAAGAAGAAACCCGAAAGGTGTTGCCGTGGGCACCACCATAGGGCTTCCACCTTTCCATTCGGCGAGAACAAGACTCCTACAGCGTCTGCTGTTGTACCTTCATTAGAGAGTCCGCACTTACCTCGGCGTGTTGGCTGCCCTCTCTGTCTCTCTGTCTCTCCCCCCCCCCCTCTCTCTCTCTCTCTCTCCCTCTCTCTTTCTCTCGTCCTGAACGCACGGCAGGCGCCTTAATAATGAGGTACGCGCGGCTATTTCGTGTTTGTCTTCATTGGAACGTCCAGGGAAAATTTGAAAGGAGCCGCGCGCGGTGGTTAGATTTAGTTCTCTTTGATCGAACGAAGGGGATCGGGATGGGGTACAGCGGGGGGATGGGGGGTGGGGGTCAGGAGGTCAGGAGGGACACGGGGTCAGGCGCAGCCACCCACCTCCCTCTCTCTCTCTCTCTCTCTCTCTCTCTCTCTCTCTCTCTCTCTCTCTCTCTCTCTCTCTCTCTCTCTCTCTCTCTCTCTCTCTCTCTCTCTCTCTCTCTCTCTCTCTCTCTCTCTCTCCATGTCTCTCTCTCTCTCGCTGTCGTTCTCTCCCTTATTTTCATCATCCCTAGGACGGTACTTTTGCACTACTACTTGGTGTGCTGCACAGGGAAACTCTCGGAAACTCTCTGTTGAGACACACACGTAGCACGGAGGCTTGGCGGAGGTACCTTAAACTCCTCCCTGGAGAGCTCGCCGAAAGGAACCCGACACACAGGCCACCGGTAGGGAGGGGGCCGCGGGGGCCGTGTCCGGGTTGGGGAGGAGGGGGAGTTTGCGGGGCTCACCTGTTCGAATGCTCCGCAAGTGCCGCTAGTCACCGCCGGCTTTGAACATCCCTCGGTTCTCGGCGGTTCACTGCACTGCACTGCACTGCACTGCACCCTGCACTGCTTACTCACACCGGGGCTGGCCCCGCCGCCCCACTGGACGCACTGCACACACACACACGCGCACACGCGCACACGCACACGCACACGGCACCGTCACTTGCCGCACGATCAACACGCTTCGGGTACCCGGGAGCCCCCGCCGGCTCAGGTCACCAGGCGACGCCAGGCGACGCCAGGGAAGCGCGCACGCTGCCCCGCACTTGTCCTCTCTGTCTCTCTTTCTGACACACTGTCTCGCTCTCTCTCTCACTCACACACCGCACTCGCCGCGTGGTGGCGCGCTCTGCGAGGACCCGGATGCCGCAACGTCTGTTCTGCTCGACGAACCCCGCTCGACTGCGGCGGGGGCCTGGCGGGGGGCGGGAGGGGGCGGGAGGCTAGCCGTGCCCTCCAGGAGGGATCGGCGCTGCCCCCACCTCCCCTGCTCCGGGCCGGGTGCGCGGGGGAGGGGAGGGGAGGCAGACTCCTGGCGCCTGGTTCGCCGGGCCACGCGTGGACCCGAGGCGCCTCCCCTTTCGCGTGGTGGGGGAGGGGGGGGGGGCGCCCTGCCCTGCTCTGCGGGAAAGGAAGGCAACGCTCGCATGTTTGTTACGCCGAGTAGAAAAATTGGGATGAATTACTGGCCGACTACTGGCCGATGGGGGTTGTTGTGTGCGCGGGGCCACGTGGCAGAACGGGGAGTAGTGCCGCCACCTGTCCGCCGCCTGGCGCTCGAGCGCGGGGTATCGACCAGAACGCTTCTCCCGGCGTCTGGACCCAGAGGTAGCACAGCGCGATGGCAGTTTTGGTGTCTGAAATAAGAAGGCACATTTAAGGTGCAGAAGAGAAGTGTGCCTTGAAAGTGCACACAGTGGTTCCACAAGCATTAGGTTGTGCCGTATTGGGTACCGATCGGCCGCAACGCAACTGCAACGCAATTTTTAGGCACCCCATCTTTTTTACATTTTCTAGGCACCTTTTCTTCGGCATCTCCTGGCGCGCATGTGGACAGACCCTGCCCTGATCCATCGTCTAACCGCACTGGATGGACACGCGAGCATTGACATGTCAAGATATGCATCGCTTCCTGGTGTTCCTACACTCTCTCTCACTCTCTCACTCTCTCTCTCTCTCTCTCTCTCTCTCTCTCTCTCTCTCTCTCTCTCTCTCTCTCTCTCTCTCTCTCTCTCTCTCTCACACACACACACACACACACACACACACACACACACACACACACACACAGCCCAGAAGACGCACCGCGAGTAATGAGCAGCGCACAGCGAGTGAATAAAGCGGCCGGATAAGTAGTCCGGGGTTAATGGCGGGGCAATTAGGGTGTCATTTGCATAACACTGCATTACGCGCGGTAATCGGCCGCGGGGGTGGCAATGGGGGCGGCGACGGGGGCGGCTACGAGGGCGGCACTGGCGGCCAGCGCGGATGTAACTGGCGAACCCCGCGCGACGACACGGGCCAACCCACAACACCCTGTTCCGGGCGTCGGCGGCGGTGGCGGCGGTGGCGGCGGTGGTGGCGGCGGTGGCGGCGGCGGCGGCGGACCGCATTCACTACTCCACAACGAGTCATCTCAATAATGCTGCTTTTTAGGGGAAAAGGATGGGAAGAGGAACAGCGCGGGTAATGAAGTCGCATGTCATGTCGTCACACAGCCCGCCCCCCCCGCCCCCGCCGCCCCCGCCGCCCCCGCCGCCCGCGCGCACGGGCTCGGGTTCGCGACGTGGACGCGTCCTGCACCGCCTCGCCGTCGCCGTGGTCGCGGCGGCATCCGTGCGCGTCCCCCGGGACAACAAAAAGGAAGGCGGTCACGGAGGAGGTGAGGGAGGAGGGGGGGAGGGGTGGGGGTCTCTTCACGCACA
The DNA here is from genome assembly GCA_038380765.1 of Odontothrips loti. NCBI lineage: Eukaryota > Metazoa > Arthropoda > Insecta > Thysanoptera > Thripidae > Odontothrips > Odontothrips loti. Next base: position 14,029,219 of record CM076252.1, read on the forward strand.
TTCATCTTTCTCGTGCCTCCTGCCCTCTGCGGTGCGGATCGGCGGCGGCGGCGGCAGCAGCGGCGGCAGCAGCAGCGGCGGCAGCAGCAGCGGCGGCAGCAGCAGCGGCGGCAGCAGCGGCGGTAGCAGCAGCAGCACTCGGGACACGACAAGCCACGGCAGAGGCCTCCTGCTCTAGCTGCTACCGCGTCGTGTTCGCCTTTTTGCCCGTCGCGACATTATACGGCTGAGCACACATACCAGCGGCGGCGGCGGCGGCAGCAGCCGCAGCGGCTCGGCTCCACCCTCGCCATCTTAGCGCGGTAACATATACTCGTTATTGCGCCCCCGACTGCTACTGCTACTGCTACTGCTACTGCTACTGCTACTGCTGCTGCTGCTGTATGCTAATCCACAACCATCGTCACTTCTTTACATCCTTACCAACTATTGTGTGCCGTTTTCGCTCTGTTCGTTTTCTGCCCTTCGCACCACCAGATGACCCCGCTTGAGGCGTTGCGGCGCCCTTTCCGACATCTCTCTCTCCCTCTCTCCTTCTCTCTCTCTCTCTGTCATGTCCGCTCGTGCCGCAATAAATAACGCAATTGAAACTCTCTGTCCGGGCCTCATGACCGCACTCTCTCTCTCCTCTCTCTCTCTCTCTCTCTCTCTCTCTCTCTCTCTCTCTCTCTCTCTCTCTCTCTCTCTCTCTCTCTCTCTCTCTCTCTCTCTCCCTCCCGTTCTCTCCACCCACCCACACTTTCTCGCTCTCCCTCTCTTTGTACACTGCATAAGTCATGGCCTTCCTTCACAGGCACGAGTCTCGACTCTGTGGGGCTCGGGTCAGGGTTAAAAGGAAAGAGGAGAGGGGCTGGAGGGACTGGAGCCGGTGAGAGGGGCGGGGGGGGGGCGGTGTGCGAGCGAGACAGGCAGGCTTCATGGCATCTGGTCGCAGGTGCGGCGAGGCGAGGCCAAGGGTTTTACAGCTCCGTCTGACCGCCTGCTCTCTGGCCGTGATGGGCTCAAACCACAACGACATTTAAATTTTCAATAAGGGCTGCCGAGGGAGTGAAATGGTTGAGGTGGCACTCGAAACGTGACGAAGACTGCGTTGTCCTATTGACAGCAGAGCAGACAGGGGACTGCTTCAATCGATACCCACCGGTACCCATCACGGAGATATCAAATTTTTCAAATAACCGTTTTAATTATTAGAGAATTTATTCTCCGGCCTACCCGGATAATTCTACGGGATAGCATTGCGCGGTGTCCAAGGCACAGAATGCACCACCGAAGAGGGTCAGCAGGGCACTACCCCTGCCGAAGAGCGCTGGGACCACAGAGGCGCCAATTTTCACTGGTAGCTCGTTATTTTCCAGACATGGGAAATGTAGAAAATTGGTAAGACTGTAGCTTTACTTCTTCTTTTGCCCGTTTGGCATTATAAAATCACCCGACAACAAGTTTCACATTGGCCGCACAACATGAAAGAGTACCTGGCACGCTTTTTTTTTTTTTTTTTTTAAAGTTGGTGGCGTGTTGCAGACATGTCTGACAGCCCCCTGGCGTGTTGCAGCCGCGACTCATTGCCTCCTAGAACAGACTCCCGGCCCGGCCTCCTTCCGCCGTCTTCCTTTGAGCCGCAAACCATGGAAATTACACCGCCTCGGCGTACGGGGCGGGGCGGCGTCATGATGGCGGCGCGAGGCGCTTACACCGCGATGGGCGGTCCTGTGGGGCCATCCGCAAACTGGGTAACGCGAGGGACGGGCGCTCGAGCGCGGGGTATCGACCGCGGAATGTCTTAAACCCCCAGGTAAAAATCAGTGTATGTATAGTTATATATAGTAGTAATAAATACTTTATATTGCTTAAATACTTTGCATATTGCTTGTACGAATGTATCGCCTATATATGCTCGTTTACAGTACAATATGTAGGTATGTACAACTTACACCTCCTTTAAAAAATTGTGAACCGACTTGACTCTCCGTAATTTAGGAACGGTCCCTGAGGCGAGCCCCCACAAGACGACGGCACACGGCAACCAGGACGCATTCAGCTGCGAAATTGGCACTGCCACGAATGAAACCCGGACTATGCGCGGCCGCGCCAGGCCACGCCAGGCCACCGCATCTCCTGTCGGATCCCTGTGTGCTGTGCCGCCACGGTAATCTGCGACCTGCACAGCTCCGAGCGCCACGCCCAGCCACGCTCAGCCACGCTCAGCCACGCCCAGCCACGCTCAGCCACGCTCAGCCACGCCCAGCCACGCTCAGCCACGCTCAGCCACGCCCGCATCTTTCCGACCCGCAGCAAAAGCGGCGGTTCGGCGCCGCTGCTCACAAACCTCGTCACTGAGGATGATAAGGGGTCTTGATCGTCGCGCTGCTCACATTTAAGATTTGAGACCGCAGTGGTACAGACTATGTTCTTGGTGGAAGATATGAGCCACGATGAGGCCACCACTAGCTTTCTCGTTTTCTATCCGAAAAGGTTTTGGGACGCTGGCGCCAAGCATGGTCTACCTCAGGTCTATAATCCTCAATTCAAGGCCAAGTTCACAAAAGAGCCTCTTCATGTCATTGCTCCAGTGACTTGTCTCATTATCAGTGCCGTTCATTGAAACAAATTCGATTCCGATTTAAAGCCTCCCAGGAGGGAAAGAGAAGAGAAGTGCGTCGGGGACCGCCTGTGGGAATCGAACCCACCAGGCCTGGAGTCGGGGGGACTCCGAGGCCCGCGCCAGTGACTGTTTTCTCCCAGAGCACCGCCCCCCCCCCTCTTCCCCCGGAAAAAATTGCCCCGTGAACAGGCGTTTCTTTTTCAGAGCGAAAATCCGCGCTATACCCCGAGCTCGAGCGCGGGAGTGCGGACCGGGACGCTCCTGCAGACGGTGGTTGTATACGTAATTTATGGCCGACCCCTTGCCTGGCGGACGACGCCGAAGTCGGGAGATAAATTATGGAGGAAGCTGATGAGTTCGGGCAGACCGCAGCAGCAGCAGCAGCAGCAGCAGCAGCAGCAGCAGCAGCAGCAGCAGCAGCAGCAGCAGCAGCAGCAGCGGGGGTGGTGACGGCGGCGGTGGTAGTGGTGGTAGCTGCGGAGGCGGCAGCACACACACTGTAAGAATTTTTCGTCATGTGACATTAAATATTGATGACGAACATTTCGTCACTTCTAGGCAGAACGCTTGAGAACATGATTTTCTATCTGATGAAGTACAATTGTTTTTTTGTGACAAGTTTTTCGCTACACCATGTGTGATGAATAATTCTTGAACAAAATTTAAGAGTGTATTTTTTGTAAAGTGACGAAGAATATTTTTGCAGTGCAGCATCCCCCAGGGACCGGCGCGTGCGGCCGGGGGCCGGGAATCCCCTCCCATCCCCCCCCCCCCCTCGCTCCCCTCCCCTCCCCTCCCGCGATGCTGAAGCGGCCCGCCCGGGGCGCCTGCAGCCCGCGGCGTAGGCAACCCTGCAAAGCACGCGTGCACAGACGGCTCGCTGGCCTGCCTACCCGGGGGCCCTTTGTGGAGTCCAAGACCTGACGGACCAAAGAGAGGGGCCCAGGAGGGGCTGTCCATGAGTTAAGAAGTAACGCGCCCGTGGCTGAGAAGACGTCGGGAAGGTTCTGTCGCCATCGATGTTCTGTGAAATATGTAGGAAAATTCCAAAAGTCGGATATTTTTATATATTTTAACCAACGTATCCTTCGTACTTTGCCAACGTGTATGTTGCACTGAGATTCGCACTACGGATAGCCAGTACTCCATATGGCAGGTTCTTCGTGATTTTCCCTTAGACTGTTTTCAGCAAGCCTGTGAACCTGTGAGTGACAGCCAGGCCTGGGCAGCCCCGCAGACGAGAAGTCCCTCGAATGTAGGAAAGGCCGGCCGTCTCCAACGGCACCGCTAACCACTTTAGCACAACACCGGTCTCTGACCGCGTCCGCACGGCCGTGAAGGGAAGGAAAAGCGAGGCGAGGCAGTTGTGTGGGTTCGCAGAGTGGGCCGCAGGCCGCAGGCTCCACAGCTCCGCACGGTCCCGCACGGCTCCGCCAGGTCACGCTGTTGTTGTTACTAGAGACGCGAATGAGGAAATTTTTCATTTTAAAAATTGATTACTTTCAATGAAAATTTGAAATTTTTGACTGGCTATGCGTGGACCGATTTCACGAAAAATCGAAAAATTTCAACGAAATTTTCAGCCGAATTTTATATTTATTTTTCGGAAATTTACACCTTTAGTTGTCAATGCCGGTATAGAAGCGTAGACACACACGCTAAAAAAAATTCCAGCGGCTTTGGCCGTTCATTCGACGTCGGGCCCGCCTTCAGCTTTAAAATTTCCCGTTTGTGGTAGTTGTTCCTCTGGAGGACGGGAAAAATAGACGGTTCTTCAGGACTCGGAAGGAGATAGATCGTTCCTTTACTGAGGTGTCCATAAATCAGAGATATTGCAGGCTAAAAGTTCGAAAACGTCCCTTTTGGTCCAGGTGGCACTTTTATTTTCCAATGTCTCCTGCTTCTCCGCTCCGCCAGACGTGTGCGAAGTCACCCGTCGAATCACCCTGATGAATTTGGATGTTACCCTGTATGGGGAAATAAAAGAGAAAATATTGCGTCACCCCTAAGTAGAAGTGTGTTTCATGTGCTCCATAACAAGATTTGGTCCTCCTCGGGGTTGTCGCCCGGAGTGCTCGCCTGTCCGGGTCAACACTCTGGCAACGCGCCCTCGGGTCCTGCTGGGCCGTCCTGTAACGAGATGCGTTAGGAAGGCCCGGAAGGCCCTGCTTGTACTCCTCCCGGACGGGCGGGGGTGCCGACGCACTCGGCGGCGTGCGCAAGGCCCCGGGGGCGGCTGGGGGCGGCTGGGGGCGGCCCGGGTCCGGCCCGGGGGGGGGGGGGGGGGGCGGCAAGACGCACGGCGGCCCAAACAGAAACAGATCGGTGATCACCGTAATGGCGCAGTAAAAGTGTCTCCACTTATTTATGGTCCAACAACTCTCAGCCAGCGACGAGCCCGCCCGCCCTGTGCTTCTACCGGACCTGCTTTTTTATTCCTGCTGCTGCTGCTGTTGTCCGGAGAAGTGTTTTCGTCCCTTCGGCGCGCCCGCGCCCTCGGAAGGCGACTGCCGGACGTCCGGCGGACACTCGCCGGTTAGCATGCCACCCGCCACCCCTGAGACCACAAGGTTCTGGGTTCGACTCCTCTTACCGGTCCCTCACAGCAGTATCTTCACAGCCACAATTCGATGGGATTCGGTATGTAGCAAACTTTTACACGCATGCGCACAGTGGATATCTCGCCCCTCGCTAGTGGGCTGAAACACGGCGCACCCGCCTCCACACCGGAACCTCTGGAGGAAAATGATGCGAATAAAAACCCTGAACTGTTTTTTGTGTGTGTGTGTGGATGAAGAAATCTTTTGACATTTTGGAGCATGCGGACTAACAACGAGTGCTCCGAGAGGGACCGGGAAAGGATATTTCTTCGCACTCTTTTACTCTCTCTCTATTTTAGTTTCACTCCGTTTCGGTTGCTTTTTTTTTTGGTGCAAAACTAAGTCACCTGGGGGCACCTGGCTGCCTTTGTTCGGCGCGGCAGCAGTAGTGCCAACCCCTGCTGCGGCCTGGCCCCTTGTTGTGAGTATGAATACAGCGGTATTTCGCTGTTGGCGGCGGCGTGCGTGTGTGTGTGTGTGTGTGCATGTGTGTGCGTGTGTCGCTCCAAACTGGGCCCTGCTGCCGCTGCCTCGAACAACACGGCCAGCAAATGGCGCGCGCCGCGCTTCAACGCGGTGATGAGACCCACGCGGTTCGTCAGCCGCCCGCGCCGCAGTTGCCGCAGCAAATTCTCATATTTGTCGCCACATCTGCCGCGTCCGCCGCGCGTCGGCGCTGCGGCAACACGGCCGCTGCCACTGCCTTGTAATTAGCTTGTACACGTTCCGAGTTGGGCACAAGGGCACGGAAGGGGAGTGCTGCGCCCTGCGCGCGCCCGCCTGTGTTGTGCTGCTAGTGTGCCGGGGGGCGCCGTACCACCGCATGCCAATAGCGCACGGACCCGCCCACGGACCTTGTCAGGTGGCGCCAACCTGGGACAAGGACTTACTCTTAACCCCACACTCACTCCACCGTCACTTCAAATTATCACTCTTGAATTAAGTAGGCAAAACTGTTATGAGTGGCGTTAGCATTGTCCCCAGGACATCCTACCCCAGGGCCAGGTTTAGAAGGGGGAAAAAAACTCAGTCTCTCATAGTTGCTGTTATGGCATCATCCCTTAACTCGGTTGTGCTTTATTTGGTAGCGTTATACGTTATATGACAATTTACATGCAATATGACAAACATAAAACGACGAGGTGTCTCCACGTAAAAAAAAAAACGACAAATGGAGAGGGACAAATTTACACGACATACGGCACCTACAGAGCTAATTTTACTATCACATCAAGGTCACAGCTTGAGGGGAGGGGGTCCCGGAGGGTTCTCCCGGATGGAGCACAACAGTATAGTGCGCTCCACAACCCCGTACAAAAGAGAGCGGCTTCACGTGATTCCCCTCCGATGCACTTCACCGGGCGCCACTGGATGGGAGGTTACACACGTAAACACTAAATAACACCACACTGCAAGTGTTCGTTACAGCAATGCCATGAGTTACATTAAATATCAACAAAGTAGTCCTCGTACGGTACACAGCCATTTTTAATCCCATTGAATGAGCATGTTACATCAAAACACTTGTTTTTAAATATTTTTTTTACAAAATATAATTACCAGCATCCTCGAAAACCGCACTTTGCTGTCGGCTACCGGTCACACGTCACATCTCAGAGCTACCAAATATAAATGCGTTAAGCGTACTCTCGTTTCTCCAAATATTCCACACGACTAAGTGCTCTGTGCGGTAAGGGATCCTGCTCGCGATAAAGGATCTTACTCGCGATAAAGGATCCTGCTCGCGATAAAGGATCTTACTCGCGATAAAGGATCCTGCTCGCGATAAGGGACCCTGCTTGTGAGCTTCGAGTAGAAACAAGAGCGGCCCTTTGAAATGCAGCAATCATAACCTCCAGCACTCAAACTGGTGGTGGTCTGGTGATGTGGGCGCGCTGGGCGCACTAGCTGCGCTTGGGCAGCTCCAGCAGCTTCTCCAGGTCCTCGGCGCTGGTGACGGGCAGCGAGCAGGCGTGGTTGCGGCACACGTAGGCGGCGGCGCGGCCCCCCTGCGGCCGCATCCGGCGGAACACCTCGGCCTTGCGGTACAGCACGGACTCCAGGTTGCCGTCGGCCAGGGCGAGCACGCGGCCGGGCAGCAGCCGCCGGCGCGCCGTCGCCACCAGGGCCGCGGTGTCCGGGTCCGAGGCCTTCCCCGTCACGAACACCTGCAACCAACAGCGACATAGCATGGGGCGTCGTCCTAATGTCGCCGCTACCACGACGCCGAGCGCCTGCGAGCGCTGGGGTAGGCCAGCCCGCACGACACGCGTGCATGCAGAGGTCGGAGATTGCCTACCCAGCAGGCGCAGGTGGTGCTCTTGGGGCAAACGTGGTTACTAGATGACCCCTCATGCACCTTTTCCTGCTGTTGTATTTTTTTTTTTTAATAATTTACAAAAAATGGTGTTACCTGCGTGTGCGAGTCGTGGAACAGCATGAGGGCGGCGCTGAGGCCGGGCAGGGCGTGCGGCATGCTGGTCAACCGGGACGTGAAGATGCCCAGCAGGCGCTCGGCCCGCTCCCGGAGGGCGGGCTGCTCCAGCAGCACGGACAGCCGCAGGAGGTTCCACGTGGACACGGTGTTGCCGCTGGGCTCGGCGCCGTCCTGGTCTGCAACACACAACAAGGGCGCACACGCCGTCAGAGTCGCGGTAAACAGTATGAGGACGTCCACTTTCACCAAGGGGTTCCTCCGTCGTGCACCCAAAGGTAATCTTATGTGATCTTGATGTAATCTCGTGTAATCTTCGCAATCTATGTAATCTCGGGTAATCTCATGTCATCTCGTATTTTCATATTCGAAGGAAGATTGCAATGTTATTTTGTCTCGTGTAATCTCACGTAAAAGCAGGGAACCTGCATTTAATTTTGAGTAATATTCGTAACGAGGCGGTACAACGTAGAACGAGGAAGAACAAGACCCCCTCCTCACCCTACACTTCAAGCGAACACTGTCGGGGTATCGCGTGACGGGCGACGTGCGTTGGAGACACCCCAGGACCGCTGCGGGGTGGGGCTGCCAAGGGCTGCCCAGGGCTGCCCAGGGCTGGCCGCATCTGCTACCCACCCAACCCATCCTTTCCAAGAAACGCCCGAAAAACGTGCGCGCCTTTCTGCTTGTCGGGAAGCCCTGCGGCCCCGCGGCCCCGCCGGGCCCCTGCTGACTCGACTTGGGTCAACTTATGGCGCGGCCTGTCTGCCCTTGTATGCCGCGGCGGTCGCGATGAAGTTGGCCAAGTTGGCCGCGCTCGGGGCGGCCGGCCGGCCTTGTCACGGGCGGCGGCCCCCGCACCTTGCGTCGGGGACCGTCCGGGACCCCCTGTAGCGCCCGGCAGCGCGCTGCCACCCGTCTTTCTGACCGTCCCCGTCGTGCGTGCGTGGTCCAGCCAGCGAAGAGGAAATTTTCGACTTTCATTCGAGAACCGAAACCCCACAGTTCGCTCTTCTGATTCGTCACAGAAGGACGACGCGACGCTGGTGGTTTGAAAGCTGGCCGAGCCCTGGCCAGTCGTTGCCAGTCGTGCGGACAACAAGTGGCTGTGGGGCCGGGGGGCCGCGGGGGCCACCGGGGGGGGGGGGGGGGCGGAGAGGGAGTGGTCCTCCGGGATCCCTTTCTATGGGGCGGAGGGCCGCGGCCGCGCCTCTAAAGGGAGCCCAATCGGCCCTTCAGGCCACACAGGGAGGTGACATGCCGAGAAAACAAGTTTTGGGACTCCGAGGTCAGAAGGTCCTTCCTTCCCACGTCGCCTTTCGCCCTTTTCAGGAGCCTTATGAACAGTCCAAAAAAAAAAAAACACACAACTTTTATGTTTTGTTCGTTTCTCCTCCTTACAATTTCTCCCTCAAAAATGTTTTTCAGCCCCTAATTTTTAGGCTTTAGTCGTGTCGTCCAGGATAATATATCCAGCTCAAGAAATATGGATCATTTTTTGAACGATTTCCGTCATGAGGGGCGGCGTCGCGCCTTCGAATCCCGGAAGACCTGGGCTTGACGTTGATGACGGGGAGGGGATGCCTCAGCCTAAGCCCGCCGCGGAGCCTCGTCGGTTCCTCCTCGCGAGATCCTCTGCCGAGATCGTTATGCACCGATACAAGGGTCCTCGGAGGCGTCACCACGGCCAGGTCGAGAGGGTCGCGAGGAGCTTGTTTGCACAACAACACCGCGGCCCCCCCGTTTCTCTCCGCCGTTTCGCACCACCGAAGACAGCAGGGCGGCATGTCCGGAATACACGGATAAAGATTTTAGACAGTGACGCGGGGCGCAGCGAGGCGGGGTGAGGGGCCGTGCGGGGCCGTGCGGGGCGCGGAGCTCGGCCGAAAAGGTGACAAGACACGACCCCATAGTCCCCCGGCCTTGGCAGGGATCTCTGCTCTCCGCTCCCATTCAGACCGGGGAGGGAGTCCCACTGCACAGCAGGAAATCCCCTACCCTGTCGCCCCTCCGAAAGAGAGACGGAAACCGACGGAAACGAGAACGCGTCGTCCTCTTGTCTCCCGTAGGCACTCGATGCATCCTTTTAACAAAGCCCGTGTGCGGCGCCGTGTGGCTGCTGCTGGCGCTGCTTGAAAAACATGTGCTTCCCTCCGGCCGGCGCTGCACACCTCCCCCTCCCCCTCCCCCTCCCCCTCCCCCTCCCGCTCTACCGCCCCGCCCACGGCCGCCCAGCACCACGTCTTTGCGGGTGTTGGCGTGAATGCTCTGCGCGCCTTGCTTTTGGGTCAAGAGCTATTATTATGGCGTGCCGTAGGCTCCGCTGTGCTCCGCTACCGTGAGCCTGGCCCATGCCGTGTAGATCCTCCTCTCGTACCGAGGCAAGGCCCACGGCAAAGGCCCACGGCAAAGGCCCACGGCAAAGGCCCACGGCAAAGGCCCACGGCAAAGGCCCACGGCAAAGGCCCACGGCAAAGGCCCACGGCAAAGGCCCACGGCAAAGGCCCACGGCAAAGGCCCACGGCAAAGGCCCACGGCAAAGGCCCACGGCAAAGGCCCACGGCAAAGGCCCACGGCAAAGGCCCACGGCAAAGGCCCACGGCAAAGGCCCACGGCAAAGGCCCACGGCAAAGGCCCACGGCAAAGGCCCACGGCAAAGGCCCACGGCAAAGGCCCACGGAGGGGGAAGGGGGCAGCAGGGCCACCGAGGCAGCGCCAGGACCCCACCAGATAGGCGCATCGTACAGTAAAGTCGGCGGCAGACTTCACTCGCACGTCAAACTACGAATGGCGACGACGCCGACCCGTCGGGAGGTACCTTATAAGTATTAAAAGGACCCGACCAAGTTGTGGCAACTGCACCAAACTTCGTGCAGCGACTGGTAATGATGCTAGGAGCCACCTCAAGAAATCTGGTCGAGTTGCCATAACTTGATCCCCGTCGTTTAAATTTTTCCGCCCAGTATAGCGCCAGCGAGCGACAGGGTAGGCCAGCCCGCGCGACAAGCGAGCTTGCTCGAGCAGGGTTGCCTACCCAGCAGGCGCTACAGGCGCTCAAGACTGACCAAAACGGATTCGTACTTGCGACATACGACGGAAAAAAATTCCGAACTGCGTCTCTAGCCCAATTTTGACCAGTAAAAATGTGTCGGTTTGGAACTTTTCGTCAGTATAGCGCCCTCTTAAGTATGGTGGCATGTGGACAAAATTCCATTTTATGGACAAAAATTCCTCAGTGCCATGGCAACGGGAGGTTAATAATTGCAGGCATCGCCGGGTGCATGCATGGCAGAGCCGTATCGCGGGGGCCGCGGGGCGCACTGGCACGGCCAAGACCCACTCCGCCGAGCCCGGCCCCCGGCCAAGCCAAGCCACCACCACCACCACCACCGCCCGCTCCCTCAAGTGGCCGTGCCAGACAAGACTCTCCCGGGTGACCTCAAGCCCAGCAGAGGCGTCACCGGGGCCCAGCACGGCCCACAGCCCCCCGTCAGCCACCGCCGCCGTCAGCGGGGCCGTGACAATCGCAGCCAACGGAGCCCACGGAGGCGGGCGGCGCGGGCGGGTTGCTTCACCCCTCACTAATTTTAATGGGCTCATCAGGGCCGGGCCCGGCAGGTCACGGCCGCTGTCCCAGCTGCTACGGCCCGGCCGTACGCCCTTTCCTGTCACGTACAGTGTCACGAGTCAAAGTATCAAACGGCTTACGCCGCCGCCGCCGGCCGCCGAGGTGGATGGGACAGCGACGGGGAGCGGGTGACGGGCCCGGAGGCCGGAGGCGGGAACACGGCGATGAACATGGCCGTGCCCGCGGGGCCCGGAGCTTCCCGGAGCGCACCGCCGGCCCGGAGGGGGCCCGGAGGGGGCCCGGAGGTTGTGAGTCGAGACGACAGCGTCGACGGTGCGGCGCAGCGCGGCGGCAACTTTTGAGAACGATCCCACTGGAACGAGGCATTCATCGCCACGGACAGAGTTCTCCGGGGCGCGGGCGCGCTTTCTTACCCCGAAGCCTCGCTGTGGGACGTCAACGACACGCGAGCGGGCAGAGCAGGCGGGCCGAACGACGCGTGGCGACGCGTGGCGGCGCGTGGCGGCGCGTGGCGGCGCGTGGCGACGCGTGACGCCCCGCTGGGGACCTGCTGCCGCCAAGGCTGCCGCCCCTACATCCGCGTGCCACGGAGCAGCAAGCTCACAAAAATTATTTTAGATTATCCACAACTACGAAAACAGAGTTCATGTTCAAAATGTGACACCATTTCGACCAGAAATAAGCTGTTCACGTCGGCTCACAAAAAGTTTTGTGTGTGGAATGTGGAAACAGATCAGAGATGAAAGGCAGCTGCGAAGCGAATAAGTGGATTGAATATGGAATATATATTTGGGGAGCCAAGTGAGAGTGGCATGCACGTGTGCCCGCCCCCATTTGGCGACACCCGGCGCCTGCCAATGTTGGGGTAGGCCAACACGCATGGCATGCGCGAATGCAAAAGTCGGCATTGCCTACCCATCAGGCGCCGAGACGGGACGTTTGACATTGCGACATAGTATCGGGGACGCATACATTAGGGACGATCCCTAAGGTTTCTGACCAGAATGAAATCGATTAAGTTTTAGTCATTTACATTTGATTTTCGAACGGTGCAGCACTATTAAATGTTTACCCTTTAAACAGCAGAGCTTTCAGCCACGATTCAACCCCCCCCCCTCCAGATTTTGTTCCCCTGCATCGTCGTGTGAGCCAAGGCAACGGGCAGCTGGGCAGCGGTATCAGACTACGCGGCGCTGCGAGCCGGCAGCTTACCAGTGCTGACTGGACCGATTAGGTAGTGGAAGGGAGAGGGGGTGCGGAGATCGGAAGGGGAGGGGGTGGCGGAAGGAGTGCAGAGGGGAGGGGGAGGGGGGCTGAGTAGCAAATACCCGTCAAGTCCTACCACCGCCACCATTTTCCGTGTGCTGTTGCTGTTGCTGCAGACATTCGCAAGTCCCTCCCCATCCCTACTACCGTCTGCACCGGCAATCAGGCTCTATTGTGTCAGCGTAAATAACGAGTATGGCCTCCTCTACCCCCCCTCCCTCCTCCCATGCAGCCCCCGCATGAGCAGGAATCTCTGTACCTCTTCTAGCTTTGCCCGCTCCACCTCCCCTCGACCGGAGTACAGCAGCAAGGAGCAGGGGTGAGAAGGTACAGAGGGAGGGACAAAAACTTGGACTGCACAAACGTTCTAAACCGCGATAGCAAACTTGTTACCCGGACTAGCGGACTGGCAGTGCCAGCAGTGCGCATGCCTACGGCCTCGCCTCGCCTCGTCCAACACATGTACTCCACGCACTCAGGACTCCGTCCATTTTGTTTATTTCCCTCCCGTCTTGCCTGACGAGGAGCGAGAGAGGTCCGCGGGCACAGCGGCACAGCGGCAGAGCGGCAGAGCACCACGCCGCATCGCTTCCAATGAGGAAAAGCGTTTGGAAACGTGCGCTTCCCTGTTTTACGGGCCTCTCAGAGAGCCCCTGTTCTTAAAAGCCTTTTCGCTACAATCTGAGCCGTTTGCGTTTCTGGCTGCCTCCCGCGCCGCCGGGAGTCCGGGGGTGCGCCGTCATAAAATCTAGATATCGCCGGGTGTGGGAGAAACAGGCGCCGTGACGGCGGGGCGCAGCGGGGCGCAGCCATGGCACCGCGCAGCAGAGGCGAATATAGAATTTGCGCCTCGGGGACTCCAAATCCCCCCCTCCCTCTCCATTTCCGTCCCCCGCCTCCGACTCGATCCTCGCGCTGCAAGTCGATAAACATCGCAGCATTATTTCGCCGAGTCGAATGATGTCGACAGGGTCGGGGCCGGGGGGGGGGGGGGGGGGGGGGGCTGCGGGGGCGGGGGACAGCTGAGGGGGCGGCCGAGGGGGCGGGGACAGCCGAGGGCAGCCTCTGACCCCGTACCCGCGAACCCGCTTCCAGCCCGTCCTACGGCCATTCGAGAACACCGCCCTACCGCCCTATTGCAGAAACGCCAGGACGAGATGCCGAAAATCTGATCCAAAACGACCGCTATCTCCCAGGAGCCAGGAATGTCGCTCTAGGGTGTTTCCACACTGCATGACTATAACGGGTTACAGCAAAAAAAAAGGAGCAGCTCAGTTTGCAGAGTTTTAGCGAATCCCTTTTTTTAATTTTTTTTTTTAAACATTTCTCGCGTGTGCTGCTAGCCTTCCTAGCCTCCTGGCGCTGCGGGGGGTCCTGCATCCCCGGGGCCGCGGTGTGCCTCGGAGGGGACGCCCCGCCCCCGCGGCCCCCGCGGCCCCCCGCCCTTCACTGCGGCGCACTTCACCGCCTTGCTTGCTCGCCTGATTTCGCCACGCTCTAGAGACGCTCTCGCCGGCGGCGGCGGTGAGTTTTATCGCAGCAGCGCGGCGGGGGTGGAGGTCGCGCGTAAAGTGGGGAGCTGCTGGCCAGGCGGTGGCTGCGGCTGCGGCTGCTGCTGCTGCTGCTGCTGCTGCTGCTGCTGCTGCTGCTGCTGCTGTTGCTGCTGCAGCGAGGTGGCCGCGCATATTATGACCCGGGTCATCGCCGGACAGCAGCTGCTGCCCAGCGCAGCGAGCATACCTCGCAGAGCAGCGTAAATGAACACAAAGCAACATGCATGCAAACCGATTCGTTCCACATAGATTTTTTTTTTAAATTTGAAGTGGGGATGGTGCACGGGGGTGGGGAGGAGTCAAGAGACGACCTCATTACGAAAGTTGACGAACACCCTCAGGGAGAGGGGGGGGAGGAGGGGGGGGGGGGGAGAGGGTACCAGATAATGACGACTACAAACCGCCTGTCGCACTCACCGCGCCGCGTCACAATCAAGCCAGACTGGCCCACAGCAGCACCGCCGACTTCCCTTACCGCCCCTCCTCCCTCTCTCTCTCTCTCTCTCTCTCTCTCTCTCTCTCTCTCTCTCTCTCTCTCTCTCTCTCTCTCTCTCTCTCTCTCTCTCTCTCTCTCTCTCACTCTCCCCGTTCAATAACGGAGGGCCACGACTCCATCAAAACTTTGGTAACGACAGCAACAGACTGGTCACACAGAGGGCAGGTAGCACACAAAGCAGTGCGCCAGGTGTGAGTCACTATGTATAACACCCCGGGGATGGGGACAGTCGAGGGTGTGCGAGCGTGGTCAGGTCCTCGGCGAGGGCAGCCGGGCCACTGCCGCGGAAGCCTTAGGCCCGAGGGCTGTGCGATTATCGATTAATCAATTAGTTAACGGCGACGAATTTCAAAAAGTCAATTTCGATTGTCGTAATTGATAATGGAGTTCCAACATTTATAATGATCGATTACCGAGCAAATTCAAAATCGGGAACCGGTTCCTCTCTATCCCTCAGTTTTTAAAAATATTCACGTAAAAATTACTGAACTTTACTTTGAACTTTATCACTATGGCGATATATCGGCCCGATCCGATTAATCGGTCGATTTCGATTGATCGATGAGATTTCTGGCTGTAGATCACCATCTGTTGAATCGAACGCACTTTTGATTATTTCTATTTTCGGTCACTGGCCGACTGCGATTAGTTTAAACAAATCGCACAGCCCTACCCGAGGAGCCTGTTGCGTTGACTTCACTACCCGCCTGCATGCATAGGACGGGTAATGGGGTGGAATGGAAAGGAGGGCGAAGGGGGCGCAGGATAAAGATAAGAGAGAGAGTGCGCGAGAGGGGAGGGGAGGTGAGTTTGGGTGCGGCGAGCGCAGGGCATGGGCAGGGCATGGGCAGGGTACGGGCAGGATGGCAGGGGCAGGGCAAAAGCAAAGCAAGCATTCCGGTGGGCGTACTGGCCCTGCTATTTCTGGACGCTGCCAGTACTGCCTTTATTTTTCTTACTCTCCCTTTTCTTTCCCCTGCTACTTCGCCTTCCCCCCACCTCCCTCCTCTTTCACCTGTTCTCTTTCTCTCTCCCTCACACACTCCAACACAAAGTCGCGGTAGAAAGAAATACTACTAGCGCTCCTCCTGTTCTCTGTTGCTCCTACTGCGCCAAAGAGCAGCAGCAGCAGCCCAGCCCGGCCCAGCCCAGCCGAAGTCCAGGGGCGGCCGGTGAGACAGGAGAAGAGTGGGGCAGTGGAGTGTTGGTGGTGGTGGTGGTGGTGGTGGTGGTGGTGGTGGTGGTAGTGGTGGTGGTAGTGGTGGTGGTAGTGGTGGTGGAAGTGGTGGTGGTAGTGGTAGAGGTAGTGGTGGTGGCGGTGGTGGTGGTGCTTCTGCTGCTGCTGCCGCTACACGCTGCGGACACTGAACAGTGTACAGCGGGCGCACAGCAGCCTATGGAATTCGGGCTTTATCCCAGTCAATGCCGAATGCGTAGGGCGTGGCGGTGGCAGGAGCAGGAGCAGCAGCAGCAGGAGCAGCAGCAGCAGCAGCAGCAGCAGCAGCACGCAAATGGAACGTGAATGAATCACATGCGGCAATACAAAATGCGCCGCTGGCGGGGCCCCCCGCGGGTCTGCCGGAGCCAAATAACGCAGCCGTCGTCTGCTTCCCAAACACAAGTCAACCCCGACCAGGCCCCAGCAGACCTCCATATGCCAAATTCGCCACAGTCGGATGTTATTTCTTTTTTTCTCTCTCTAATTTTATTTTTTTCGTTCCTATTTCCGCGCCGTCATCGAGTACAAACGATGACGTTCCTTACCGAGAGAACGAGCGGTGCAGAGCGAACGCGCAGCTGCTGTTTGCTCATTGCGATGGCAATATTTCCTTTCCCCTTCACGGAGGGCGTTCTTTTCGTCGTTCGTCCAAGCATGGTCCAAGACACCCTGCGGCCCAGCAGCGGGGGTCACTTCCCTTCACTTTCATATCTCTCTCTCTCTCTCTCTCTCTCTCTCTCTCTCTCTCTCTCTCTCTCTCTCTCTCTCTCTCTCTCTCTCTCTCTCTCTCTCTCTCTCTCTCTCTCTCTCTCTCTCTCTCTCTCTCTCTCTCTCTCTCTCTCTCTCTCTCTCTCTCTCTCTCTCTCTCTCTCTCTCTCTCTCGTCATCTCGCGTGTCCTACGGGCTTATTTTTATTCCTCCTGCCCACATTGCCGAGGGGTTGGTTGGGTTGGCCTGCCTGCATCCGATGGCCGCAGCGCCGGCCGGGCAGCCGCACCGCCAGACCAAGGGCCGGCCGCAGGAGAAATACGACCCCGCCACCTCCTCAGCCCCCCCCCCCCCCCCACACACACACACCCGTCGTCCATCGCTATCCTCTCCCCTTTATCTGAATCATTCCCTCTCGCTCGCTCTCAGCGGCGGCGGCCACTTAGCGCCTGGAGGGTAGGCAGCGCGAGCGCACGGCTGCGCCACACCTCCAAGGCTGCCTACCTGCCGGGCCGGCGCCTGCTGGGAAGGCATTCACTACTTCGGCATGCACGCGTGGCGTGCGGGTTGGCCTAGCCTGGCACTCGCAGGCCTTCGGCTTCACCGCCATTCGCAGTGTACAGTATACGTTGGCGACGTATAAACAGGAACGCGGTAAGGTACGAGGGGGGCGTGGAGGGAGGCAGGGAGGCCACAATCATGCGTCCGTCGCCACCAGCACGAGATGCGGGGCCGGGGGCCGGCGGGGGTCGGCGGCGGCCGAGGTCAGAGAGGAGAGGTGGTCCGTCATCGACCCGCTAGCAGACGCCGGCAGACGCGGCCGGTGGTAACGAGCAATGAAAGCAAAAGTGGAAACTTGGAAACTGGGCGACGACACCCGTGGGGGTCGGGGGTTGGAGGCTGAAGTCTCACCTTCCTTCATGCGTAGGATGACGGTCTGGTCCGTGTTGGGGCTGGTGTAGTAGGCGGCGCTGCCCTCGTCCCAGAACAGCTCGTCCTGCGTCTCCTGCAGCTGCACGGCCCACTCGAGCCAGTTGGCGTCGAACGTGGTCTCGTACAGGTCGAGCAACGCCTGCACCAGGAAGGCGTAGTCGTCCAGGAAGCCCGCGATGGGGGTGGACGTCTGGCCGACGCCGCCGGGCGCGCCGGGGTCGCGGTAGCAGCTGCGCAGCAGGCGGCAGCTCACCGCGTCGTACAAGTGCCTCTTGACGAACTGGGCCGCCTTCACGGCCCTCTCGGCGTACCCGGCGTCGCCCAGGACCTGCGCCGCCTTGGAGTAGCCGCTGATCATCAGAGCTGGACACATCAACAGCGAGGCGTTAACATGAGGCGTACAAAAAATGCTTTACGTTTTATTTGAAGAAAAAGAAGGGGGGCAAAAAAGGAAGCCCTATAATTCCATGTACTATTTCATCATGGTAAAAAATTGTGAGAATTCTTGTCACAGAAGTTACTGTATTTAAATGAATGCTTTCGTATTCAAAAATTTGGTTTTTAGAAAATGATTTAGTACGAGTTTCGAATAAAATACTTGCCATTCCAGGAAGTGAGCATTTTGTCATCCAAGTGAGGTCTAGGTCTCAGCTCTCTTGCCTCAAATATTTTCTCACGAGCGTCCTGTAGAATTGCCTGGATGGTCTCTTTGGGCAGAAGGAAATGTTTTGATGTTGCATCTTCACTCCCCAGCACAATCAGTACATTCTGATTCACCAACTCTCCATGGGGATCAGAACTAGGGTTCACATTGCCTCCAGGCTTGATGTTGTAGTGGAAACAAAAGATATCACCATTTGTGATCTCTTTGCCGTCAGTACCAGCTGGACAATTCTCAACCGGTTTATTCAAAATTTCATGCACTTCATCATAGGTCCACACATAAAAGGCGCCTTCCTTTTTCTCGGTTGAAGTTTTGGTGGGAAGTGAGTCAGCGTCTTCTGCACTGTAAAACCCACCAGACTGAAACCAAGCATAAGCACAATGATTCAAAGTCAACTCAACTATGGAGATAAATCATATGAATCTTGTTTTACACTCTGCAAAAAGAAAGCAAAGTACAGCAGCATGAAATTTACCTCATCACTTAAGTTTCGTTCTACATATTTTAAGATATCCTGGACCACATTGGCATAAAATTCATTATTTGTTGCAAGGAAAGCGTCACAGTACGCTACTACCAGCTGCCCCTGGTCATAAAGCATTTTCTCAAAGTGAGGTACATGCCATTTAACATCTGTTGAATAACGAGCAAACCCCTGGAAAACAAAAAATGACATTTACAAAATTAAGAATGGACAGGCAAAAGTTTTATCATAATCAAGGTTTTGGTGAAATTTAAGAGCAGAAGGAATAATTTTTACCTGGCCAATATGATCATGAATTCCACCACGCGCCATCATTCTCAATGAATACAAACACATATCTAAAGCCTTCTTTCCCTTAACAGACGAAGGGTCACGAGCATAAAAAGAGAAGAGGAATGTGAATATTGAGGGCTGAGGGAACTTTGGAGCATGACCAAACCCTCCAAAGCGAGGCTCAAATATCTGGACTAATTTCTCATAACATTTAGGTGCACACTCATCCAATGGAGGAGCTCCATGAATAAACTGAGCAGCAATTGGTATTTCCAGAACAGTCGTTTCTCTAAGTATTTCCATTATCTTATTACCCGTTTGGTTGCATTTCTGTCTGTTATCCTTCCACTGTTGAACATGACAAAATACAATTTTATGATTTCATAATAACTACCATTATCAAGAGATGTGACAAACTACTTACAGATTTGGCCACGCTTAGGAGCACAGACTTAAATCCTGGTCGCCCATGCATGTCTTCAGGTGGATAGTATGTGCCACCAAGGACAGGTGTAAGATCCGGAGTTAAAAATACACTCATTGGCCACCCTCCACCTCCACAAGATGCCTGTTTAAGCCAGAAACATGTCAACACTAGCTTTGTTTGGATAAAAAAAAACATACAGGCCATTTAAATCCATTCAGACATATACCTGAACAAATGCCATGTACACTTTGTCAATGTCAGGTCTTTCTTCTCGGTCAACTTTTATATTAATATAATGCTCATTCATTACTTTTGCAATATTTTCATTTTCAAAGCTTTCGCGTTCCATAACATGACACCAATGACAAGTTGAATAGCCCACTGATAGGAATATTAGTTTAGCCTCCTTTCGCGCTAGTTCAATAGCTTCATCTCCCCAAGGAAACCTGTCAAACAATGAGCAAAAAGTTGGGTACATTGAAATTCGTATTTTTCAGTAAAATCAGAGTACACATTTTACCATTGAACAGGATTGTTGGCATGTTGTAGAAGATACGGTGATCGCTCTAATGCAAGCCGATTTGAGTGCTTCGGAGCTTCACTGGACTTCCCTGCCATTATGTTCCGTAGACCTCCGCCTTTGTGGCTACAGTTAGAACCCAGATTCGAGTGTAAAGCCCAGTGCCTGCACAGAGAGAATAAGAAAACTCATTTCAATGAGGCCAGTTGAGAAGAGGAACTTTCACTTTGTCTTGTCCCTGTTGTGCAGAGTTTACAAAGATCGAAGGTGCAAAGACACCTTCAGTTACTATCATAGAGATGTGAATGCCGTAGCGAGGCGAATGACACCGAAACATACACCCAGATAAACGGGAGCGGAAAATTAAACAAAGTAAGCCTAACCTCACAAATAACAGCTGTTTGTCACTCAATGAAACACACCACAACGGTGAGTGGCGATGATAACCACGATAGGATATCCTTCTGATAAAAATCGGAAGTAGAAAGGGACAAACTCTTCCTGAAATCATAACATGGGCTAAAATTGCACCAGGTTGAAGGGTTTCTCGGCTGCTGCAGCAGAACCTGGACGAAAACACAACAACGAGGACAGGGAATGCAACATACCGGAACGCATCGAGAGGCGGCCGCACCGATTTTTGAGCCAGTAAATCAGTGTATGGAATTTAAACAGGGAGTCAAAATTGAGAACAGGTGATTTTGATTGAGTTAATAATTTGAAACGCCCCGCTCGTTGTGAGAGTGTCGTCATTTGAAAATTTTATGAGGCGCTTAACCTGGACCTGAACGAAAATTTCTCATAACTCTTTTAAATTGCCCGCCAAATACGACTTGAAGAAAAAGATAAACATTGAGACCGATGCGTTTGAATTTTAATTCGAGGACGAAAAAGATGAAGTATTGTTTTGAAGCTTGTGTTTTAAGGTTTTATATCGGTTCATTTCTTTTTTTTCGGTTGGCGAAGAGCACGACCAAATCAGGTGGGGGAGTGCCTTGCACACTGCACACCCACCCCCCATCGAAGATGAAAAAGTTGGCGGGCGGATCACTTGGCAGACGAAATTTCGAATTAATAATAGATTGAAAATCCCTCAAAAAGGTACTAAATTCGTCCGTATTTTTTTCCTTGTGAGTGTCACATGGCATCGAAATGCGCTGACAAGCTGTTTGAACTGTTTGATTGGGGTCCATTTGTTTCATAAACTTTCGACGGTACTATGAATTAATTGGACCTCTGTTATTTTCATGTGCAGGTTATGGAGCAGCCCAAGGAAGTTGATATTTACCGTGATACCCCCGTAAGATTTATGGGTAAGACGTCAAAGCCAATTCGGTTTCACCATGATTATTTACAAGGTTCTTTATTTTATATGATTTTGTTTCAGGGTACACAAATGAGGTTGGAGAAGCTTTTCGCCCTCTCATACACAAGAATTGGGTAAATCTCAGTTACGTTGCAGCTTCCCTTTATGTTCTGGCAGATGTAAGGGATAAGGTAGTTAAAATGCAAAATGTGAGTTTCCTTTTATTTGGGAGTTTTCCCAGCTTTAGCGTCTAGTCTGCTATAAGTGCTTTCAGTATATGTACGTAATTTTATTTTTTTAAATTTATTTTGTAGTCTCTTTCTGCTGTGGATCACTCTCCATCATCGGTGAACAAGAAGGTTTTCGTTGCTGGTGCAGATACTCTTCTTTGGCAAACCCTAGCCTCTATTGTTATTCCTGGATACTCAATTAATAGGCTATGTGCAGCAAATTACTATATATTAAAGAAGGCTACTAAATTACCTAAACCAACTCGTAAGTATATTACTACTGCTATAGGGCTTCTAAGTATTCCATTCATTGTTCATCCTATTGACCAATTTACCACTTATGCCATGGATAACAGCATCAGGAAGTGGTATCATACAGAATAGTGCCAACATTTTTACAATAGATAAAAGATAAGCATGTTTTGTGAGAAAGATCTGTTAGATAATTATAGTTGTAAATGGAATGGAATATTGTACTAGGTACAGTAATCCCACTGCCATAGTCAAATAATTGTAGATGTTATGTACAACTCTGATAGCCCTCCTATTTTTCCTTGTAATTGTACGTTATGCTCAGTTTTGTTGTCCAGATGTGTTCAACTATTTTGTACCTTTTGACATTCCTTAGAGTTATGTCTGTCTAGAATTCTGAATTCAGTATTAGAACAATATTAAACCATCAAGTTTAGATTGCTTATTATTCTGTCACCCTTTTTTGTAGACCCCCTCATCAACACACAACCATAGATATTGAAACAAAATCATACCCAAATGGTCATTAATGTCCTTGGTAGGCAAGTAGGTTTCATGTGAGAATAGCAGATAAGAAGTATGCATGGATGTTCATTCTTATGGTTTATTAACTTAAATAGTGGCAGTAACTTAAAATTGCATGAAGTGCATCGATTCACCAAATCATTTGGTAGACCAAGGCTCTTCTTTTAAGATCGAGGCAACCTTGTCCAGGAACCTGCATCCATGGACCAGATTCCCTCGGTACTGGTGTTTAACTGGTTCAGTCAAAACACTCCTTTGTCTTTGGCACATGCAGAATAATCTGGATGGATCTCCGATTTGTCACAGAAGGAATATATACCTGGAGGCACAAGTTGTGGGTGGGGTGGGACAATTGGATAGGTAGTGGACATGGGTTTGTGATCATGCACACAAGATGGCCATTGTGTACAAGAGACAGACGGACTCTCACTGTGGCGGCAAAGTGCGGAAGGGCGCCCTAGTATCTGATGGTAGTGAAGGCCCCGTACTTGCTGGTGTTCTCGTCCGCGATGTCAGTGGAGACCGGCGCCGAGGCTTGGGCCGGGACGGGGACGGCGACAACGCTGTCGGACTGCGGCCTGGCCTCCATGGGCCGGTCCATGCCGTGCTGCTGCAGGTGCTGCTGGTAGTGGTTGGGCACCGCCACCTCCTCCACCGAGTCCGCCATGCCGCTGTTGTCCTGCTCGGCGTCCACCTCCTCGTCGGCGTCCTGCTGTTGCTGTTGCTGCTGCTGGCGCCTGGACACGCCCAGGTCCTCGTTGAGGCCGTAGAAGCGCTCCGAGTCCTGGCAGGAGATTGCGTCCTCGCGCCGGCTGCACGTGAACGTCTCCTGGTTGAAGATGGTCTCCTCCGGGCACACGAAGCTCCACTTGTACATGGCGCCGCGGCCGTCGTCGAACTGCACGGGGAGGCAGACGTGGAACAGCTGGCAGTCGTTGTCCGGGTCCGCGTAGTAGCCGTAGTGGCGGCCGGCACACGAGAACCTCTCCGACAGCATCTCGCTGGAGCGGATGGACGTGGCGTTGGACGGCAGGCCGAGCCGCAGCGCCGCCCCCGTGTCGCGCGCCACCTGCACAAGGCAAAGTCCGTCAGCACTGTGGACAGAACGAGAGAAACACCCGGGTACGCCCACCACCAAGGGGGCGCCTGCATTGTTCGCCTCGACAGTAGTAAATTTTTCAGTCAGAAAAGTAATCAACAGCCAATAAGTCATCGGCGGTTTTGTCACAAAAAGTCTAAAAAGTCATGACAAAGACGCCGAAAAGTCACTGAAAAGTCGGTCGAATCAATAGAACTCAAAGAAAAGTCACAAGCCGCCGAAAAGAAAATAATCGTATGTGATGATTTTGTTCCAAAGTCACCAGAAAAAGGATGAAAGACACAAGTCACGAAAATAAGTCGGAAGGAGGTCGACAGAGGTCATTTGGAGTCGTACACACAGTCAGCTTTAGTCGCAGAAGTCACACATAGGAGAGTCAGTAGCTCCCCTCCCCCGCCACCAGGACGTGACCCGGGCCGCTACTGGTGCTCCGGGTGCCCCCCCCCCCCCCCACACACACACACCACCTACCCTTATCCGGGGGGCCGCCGATGCGAATGCCGCCACCAGCATGGACACTGCAACAGAGGAGGGAAGAACCACCGACGTTAGTAATGGTACAGCGACACGAGAGAGGGAGAGATCTAGGGTGGAGGGCTTCAACGGTACCGGGTCGTAGCGCCCGATCTACTCACCCAGAATGCTGAGAAGGATTCTATCCATGGCGGCAAATCTGGAAGGGAATGGAAAACGGTCGTCATTAAGTTTGCCACTGGATCAAGGCGTCGCCCAGGTCAAGCGCCTGCGAGCTGGAGGGTAGGCCGACCCGCGCGACACGCCTGCATGCAGAAGCAGGGGTTGCCTACGCTGCGGGCGCGCCATTCGCGCAAAACAGTGTTGCTCTTGAACGGAGTCGACTGCAGCGCTATCCGGCTCAACACACTGGAGTGCTGCAGGTGGGTCCCAACGCACGACAAGCCCCCTGGGGTCACGACCCCGACGCCAGGAGACGTGTGCCGGTCGCGTGGCGTGGCGTGTCGCGTGTCTGCCCTGGCCGTGGGACGCCATGAGTCATGGACGTTTCCGGCACTCACTGCACCGCCCCGCCCGGGTCGCAAGGGCCGCTGCACTTTGGCGCCATGTGCACTGCTCATCCTGCCGAGGCTTCGCCCCCCCTCCCCCTCCCCTCCGCTGCCGCGCCTCCCGCCGCTACGCCACGCCACACCAATCTAAACGGTGCCGCGCCGGTGTTGGTCCTAGGCAGCTCTAGGATGCCTAGGCCCGTGTGCGTGCGGGGACTGCATGCCCGATGCCACACGGCAGTGCAGACAGGGGGCAGCCCTAAAGTACGTCCACGATACGACTGTCCCATCCGCAAACCTGTAATGTGGCCAGAACAAATAGTACACCCACAGAAACGAATTCTTCATTCAAGCCTCGAACAGCGTATTCTTAAAGCATCCAAGAATATAATTCTTGATCTAAGAATATTTTTTTTTATTTAAATCTAAGATTGGCTTGATTCGAGAAAATATTCTTGAATGCTTTTAGCCTAAGAATCTGTTTCTCTGGGTGTACGGCGCCTGCTAAGAAGGCAACCACGACTTTTGCACACGCGCGTGCTGTGCGGGCTGGCCTACCTTAGCACTCACAGGGGCTTGGAGACGCCGTTCTCATGGTGCGTAGAAATTAGGACACGAGGGACCAGTGGTGGCCACCTCTAGCGCCACCTGGCAACCCTACGACTCACGTCTAAATCGATTCCCTCAGTGGTGGCATAAGGCACATGCTATCCGAAAACTCCGAAGTAATTGGTTGAAGCAGGAGAGTGTAATAGTGGCCACTTCATTGGTGCAGTGGCTATCACTGGTTCCCTCGCCCTACTTTATGCAAGACGTCAAATTCCTCGCCGAGAACCAACGCACTTACTTGCTTTACGGAATCAAGGAGTAGAGAGTGTCACAATCACAGTCGATGAGGGGCATTCCCCGGCCCATCAAACAACTCCCCTACAATTAGGATCCTCCAATTTCGCAGAAATCTACCTCCTCACAGATCGATATCCGAAGCCGATTTAACGTATTTTCCTGGTCTCGCATTGGCGCCTTTAATGGAAGGCGACTGGTTAATAATTACTTTAGAGCACACGCTTTTATCCAGAGGGTCCAAATTCGGATTGTGAACTGTAAGGGACTCTACGAATTAGGTCATTTCGGCGATTTCTTTGTATTTTTTTTTTAATCAGTCCTTAAAAATAGATCATGGCGCCTTCCATTCACCATAAAAAAGACGAAAAGACAACCTTGATATCAAGTGCCCTCTCAATGACAGACCACCAACGCACGCGCTTTGATTCGCCTGGCCCAGCTGGGACTGACCTGAAGTGATGCGGCAACTCCACAGATCCAAGGGAGCGGTAGATAAGGCTCGCACTGCACTCACTCACGCTCACACCGCATGCGACACTCACACAACACGACTCCTCCAGCATGGGGCACTGCCACTTGTTATATACGCACCGCCGGCACCGCCGGCACCGCCCCCCTCCGGGCCACAGGGACGCCGCTGGCCGCCGCCGCCGCCGACACTGGAGGACCGCGACGGCGTCGACCGTCCACACACACACACACACACACACACACACACACACACACACACACACACACACACACACACACTGCATGGAGAAAAAAGATTGGAGGTCGCAACAAATTTTAAGGTGATTTTCAGACAAGCGGTAAATTTTTGTTCGGAAGTTCGGAAAACTAAAAAAATTTTGGGGGAGCAAAATAGGAGCAAAAAGCAGAAAAAAAAATTGTTCCGTGCCTGCACAAACCTCTTCGTTGGAGCAACTAACGTTTCGTTGGTGCAACTAAAATTTAGTTCCCCCAACAAAATTTTAGTTCTCCGAACAAAAATTTACTTGCTTGTCTGAAAATCAACTTAAAAATTAGTTGCGACAACTTATCTTTTTCCTCCGTGTGGCAGCACGGGACCCGGCGCTATCACACACGCACTCCGAAGTCAAGGGTGAGCTGTCTCACGGACATACGGCCTCACCTCACGTCATGCACGGCAAAAAATTATGACGGCCGTTCCCTTACGGAACGGAACTTCCGTAGTCTGTTCTTAGCATACGGTGCGTAAGACTGTCGGTTACGGAGGAGAAATACACAGAGATGCCTATATGGTACGGAAGCCATGGTACGGAATCGGGCGGTTTAAATTTCACGGAATGTCCGTCCGTACCGTATAGCGTGCCATGTTATCGGTTTCCGTACCTTTCTAATGTTCCGTACCTCCTTCTGTAGCATACCCCCGTTTTTTGCAGTGTGGGTGCCATCGATAGGCTGAGGTCCAGGTACAGCGCGACCGGATCAGGCGTCCTGCGTCTGAACTTCCTTCGGCCTGAAACCACTAACTGGGACGCCGAGAAGCGGTGGTCGTCTACTCAGCGGGCGCCAATTGTGCTCGCGCCGGCCATGGATTTAGGTTTGCACTTGTACGCGACAACCATAGACGTACTCAATGGATGGTCCCCTCCTGACGCTCCCCGTTCTGCTATCCGCTGTCTCCCTGGCGATCAGCACCCCGCGCTCGAGCGCCATGCCTGCCCGCGGCTGCGGAGACGACGGCTCAAAATTGACGGACGACCCCTGTCGAAAATGTCGATACTGATCGGAGTCCGTATCGGGTCGCCTCCGGAGAGCTCCCGGGCGCCGCCGCGTCGGACTGCGGGCGGAAGCGAGACGGCGACAGCGGGCGACACACTTGCGGCCGGCGGCATGGGCTCATTTCAGGGTGCCGTTCCTCTTCGGACGTGATGGCCATGTGTGTCGTAAGGAGGGATAGAGCGCTGCGCCCCGTACTGGCACAATTACTGCCCGGGAGGCTCGCCTAGGTGGTATTCAAACCCACGGGGGTCAAGTACCGGTCGGTATTCGAACCCGCGGCCAGCCAGTATTCGAGCCCGCGGGGTTCAAGTACCGGTCCGTGGTCAAACCCACCGGGTTTAAGTACCTGTTGATATTAGAAACCGCGGGTTCAAATACCGATCGGCATTGGAAACCGCGGGTTCAAGTACCGATTGGTATTTGCAAACCGCGGGTTCAAGTACCAGGTTCCACCGGGCATCATCTTACGTTTCCGGACCGCTCGCCGTGGAGTTTATTCCTCGGGCATTTCCAGCACCGCCTGCGGCCTGCGGTGTCCGGCGGCGATACCCCGCGCCTGCCGCATCTGCCGCAGCACGGCGGCGGGAGGAGTAGAGACGAAGAGATGCCACTGACATGGTGTTACGTACTTAATGTACGACCCCTTGTCCCGATTTTTTAAAAAAGGGCCCGTCCCGCGGATCGGGTCATTGATTCGGAGAGCTGCGTTCGGTGCCGCAGCGGCCGTGCGGGTCCCATGCCATTTGGGTGGGTCTGGGAGCAGAGTGCACCTCGCCTCGCAGTGCGACACACACACACACACGCGCACGCGCACACACACACACACTCACACACACACACACACACACACACACACACACACACACACACACGCACACGTGCGCGCGCCAGCCGCAGTCGCCACGAGGCGCATGCAAATGCGGAGACACACGGTCGCCGGTAAGGGACGGCTCGCGGGGGATGGGAAATGGATGGGAAGGGACAGGAAGGGGGAAAGGGGGGAGAGGCAGGAGAGAGGAAGAGGAGGAGGATGTCATTCACACAGCCTTAAGTACTGGCTTGCGCTCGGCCGGCGCTGAGGTTTACGAGGGCGGCCGGGGGCAGCGTGGAACTGCAGTCTGCACAGCACGGGGCGGTCCGGTGAGGTGCCTCGGCTGCCCAGGCGCGGATACAGGGGAGGGGCGATGGGGGCGTCGCCCCCCCCCCCTGGGCCTCAGAAGGGCGCCGTAAATGTAGGCAACCGGTGTAACTTTTCCGCCTGTAAGTAGGCAAAAAGCATGGCATTGCCTCCCCCTGAAGCCGCTCCTGGATCCGCTACTGCGGCTGCCCCGCCCCGGCCCGGCCTCAGCGAAGTATTCCGCACGACGCGAGTCCCGATATTTGGGCACAAAACGCTGGCCAGGCTACACGATGCCGCCGGCCCGCGGCCCCGCGGCGCACGATTTGACATAGCGGCCTGGACGCGGAAGACACTGCCGCCAGGGGAATACACGATGAACGGTAGGGATCGAGAGGCCCTGCCGTGGGCCCTGCCGTGGAGGTCATGAAGGCGCTATTACCCAACGCCATTACCGGCCACAAGAGACTCGCGCCCCGGGGAGGCGCGGGGGCCCACGACGGGCTAGGTGGGGCCGGCGGGGGCTGCCGGGCCCTCCGCAGATGCCTTCGCGTCGCGCACGGCCGGCCCTTCGGCGCCCTTCGGCGTGCCCTCCCGGGCCCCCGCAGACGCCCTCTGGGTCCCTAAGGACGACACAGCCCACGCATTCCCTATGCATGGTGACCCGCTTCCAGGCCGCGGCCGTGCCAAGGGACATGCCAGGCGCTGGATATCGGCACCGCGAGGCGGAGCGCCCCGCGGCAGGAATCTCAGGCGGCGCAGGTGACAGCGAGCGGGACAGGTAACTGGAATCGGCGCGCCACTTCGGGCCGCCTGGGAGCCTGTCGAGCGCGGGCGTGCAGCGGCACGGCCTACCCTGATGATCACCAGCTTCCCGCACTCGATCGACTCTACGAGTGTCGGACGTCGCGTATATGGGGTGGGTATTCGTAGAGCGACTTACTGCTCTGCCCGCAGATACGCGACATCCGGCTGAGTGTAGCTCAAGGGGGTTGGTAGAAAGGTACACAACAAGGGATTGGGGTATACACTGTTCTGACCACCAAGTACTCACGGAATCCTGAATGGTGTTGATCCGCCCGAGGCCCCGACGCGTCTGCCGCGTGTCGTCTGCGCCTCCGGCTCCCGACCGGAGAGCGCAGCGTTTGCACTTTTAGGCCTCTGCGTCCTACGGAGTCGCGCTCTATTCAAACGGCGTCGCTCTACCGACAATGAGGGCACGAGTTCACCGACGAGGCTTGCTTGGGACTTTCCCCACCCCGTGAGATAAGAGCGGTGGAAGCTGCCTGTCGGATCGCCGCGTCGCTCCCGTCAGTCTTGTTGTGCCCGAAGCGTGGAGGGAACGTGTTCAGGAAGGCGACGGCGCACTGAGAGAAATGATTCGGCGTACGGACCAAATGTTTGGTCATCAGGCCTGAAGCGGGAACAAATCAAACACTTCTGACGTAGGGACGAAAACTTAAAACGCAGGGACGAAAACTTCGGACGTCGTCACTAAAGCGTTAGTGATGCCGTCTGAAGTTTTCGTCCATATTCGTCAGAAGTGTTTGATTTGTTCCCACTTCAGGCCTGATAACCAAACATTTGGTCCGTACGCCGAATCATTTCTCTCAGTGCGTCCAGCGGGGTGATCGCCGCCGTCCACTCGCTGTGGTGGTGGCGGCCCTCATGAACGACGTCGTCGTGGACGACCATAGGACGACGGCGTCGCTCGCTGCACCCGCGTGCCGAACCGCGAGTGTTTGACTTACGGCTCAAGCTAAGCAGTATCGTTTTGGGCATCCATCATCTCTGTCTCGCGTTGTATGTATTTGTAATGTAATAAGTTCAGAAATAAACCATTTTAGAGTTTTACTCTCATTTCATTCACGCGCCTCGCATTCTGCATCATGTTTGCCTTCTATGTCCGCATTATCTCACAATCTCACAGTGCCACTTAACTCTCGCGATTACAGATAAATCTCGTAATCGGTTTCTTTGGAATGGGGCTTCCGCGAATGCCGCTAATCGCGAATTAGTGGCAGACGATATATGCACATGATAGTTATCTAGAAAATTTCCTGATTTCGTAGATTTGGAGGACGTGTTTACCGAGGCATACAACGACGTTGAATTTTCGGTGCGTGTGATCGCCCTTTTCATTCTGCTTCGGTGCTGCACAACCATTCAGTTTATGGAAGTAGTCCCGATTCTGCAGTTCGGACCTCCGATCGGCATTTGTGTGTGTGAGAGAGAGAGAGAGAGAGAGAGAGAGAGAGAGAGAGAGAGAGAGAGAGAGAGAGAGAGAGAGAGAGAGAGAGAGAGAGAGAGAGAGAGAGAGAGGGAAAGAGACAGGGGAGAATAAAGCTAGGGATCCTCTCACCTTGAAGCGGTCCTGACGCACACCTGCAGGTTATCTGTGTGCACGGGAGCGTCCCGTGCAGCGTTTCGAGAGGCTCGCCACACGTGTGACGTATCCTCCGGCGTCCTCGTCCTTTAAAGGACTTCTCCCGGCCAGTCGGCCGCGGCACGGACTTGGTCGAGGAGAGGCAGGATATAGGAAAGGAGCGGCGAGCCAGTACCACACGACCCTCACCCCTCAGGCCCCACAGCCATGCAGCACATCCCGGTGCTGGCCCTGCTGGCCGTGCTGGCGGTGACCGCCTGCCGCGGCGCCCACATCTCCGCTGAGGCCGCCGATGACACCTTCAAGTTGCCACCGGGACTCCTGATCGGCGCCGGCACGTCGGCGATCCAGTCTGAGGGCGCGTGGAACGTGAGCGGTAAGCAGCCTGCGGGCATACTGGAACAGGGAATAGAGTGCTCCGGAGAAGACCGAAACGGAAGTGAAGAGGCGTAACGTGGAAGAACAAGAACGAGAGTTGGTATGCGAAACTTGAATGGCGTTTTCAGTAGATTTGGAGGTGGCTCCATAATTGATGCGGCGCTTGTCCATCGAAATTTCTCATGCTCGCTCTCGTGAGTTCCCCCCGTCTGGAAGTGTTTTTGCTCTTCAGCTTCCGCTTCGGAGCCTCGTTGGAAACCTCTATTATGGAATGCAAAAAGCCCTGTGGGCAACACTTATCGGATTGTGTGACAAAAGTAATTGGTGTGCAGGCAAGGGCGAGAGCGCCGCGGACCATGTGCTGCACCTCGGCAAGCTGGCCCCGCTGCAGTTCATGGACCCCCACGCGCACGACACGGCGGCCAACTCGTACGAGTACTACAAGGAGGACATCGCCAAGGCGGCCGAGCTTAAGGTGCGTGCGTCTCCACAGCAAAATTTGCAAAATTTTCAATTGCCATGACGACACCGTGAACGAAAAGATTCTCCTGTGATTCGATTTAAACTAACTTTGGGGACGAATTATAGCTGAAAATGTACCGCTTCTCCATCTCCTGGTCCCGCGTGCTGCCAACCGGCGACATCGACAACATCAACCAAGATGGCCTGAATTTCTACCGCGCTCTCATTGACGAGATCTTGGCCCACAACATAACCCCCATGGTGAGTCTCCGCCGCTGGACGGCCGCAGCGCTGAAGCAGAGCTAGTTTCGATGAGCTCTACCGTCGTCTTGTCTCCGCTCTTTTCCCACAGATAACACTGTACCACTTCGACCACCCGGTGACACTGGAAACGGAGGACTTCAAGGGAT
Source organism: Odontothrips loti (assembly GCA_038380765.1). NCBI lineage: Eukaryota > Metazoa > Arthropoda > Insecta > Thysanoptera > Thripidae > Odontothrips > Odontothrips loti. The sequence goes on from CM076252.1 coordinate 14,060,769, forward strand.
GGCAGGACCCGAGAATGGTTGATAAATTCGCGGCCTACGCAGGGCTGATGTTCAAAGAATTTCACAGCAAGGTGAGTCGACCAGCATCCTCTGAATGGAGGTTTCCAACGAGGCTCATAAGCGGAAGCTGAAGAACAAAAACACTCCCAGCCCGGAAGCTCTGGAAGGCAAGTATGATAAATTCTGATGCATAAGAGCGGCGCCAAATATGACAGATATCCTCCAAATTCACTCAAAACGCCATTCAAGTTTCTCATACCTGCCCCCCAGAGTTTCAGGAGATTCCGAAGCGCCGCGGCAGTCGATGACGATCTGCGTTGCGTTGCAGGTCAAAATCTGGACCACGATCAACGAGCCCAACATGTACTGCGTCTACTTCCCCACGCTGTTCCTCATGTCGGGCATGTACGCCCAGGAAGACATGGACCACTTCAAGTGCATGAGGCACACCGTCCTGGCCCACGCCAAGGCCTACAAGATCTTCAAGGACGCCGGTTACGAGGGTGAGTCGCCAGGGGCGCCAGCAGTCCCACCCCACAACCTGCCTCCGGTTGTCGCTTTCTAACCAGCACCAAACCAACGCATTTTCCAGGCCAGGTCGGCGCCACGGTCATCCTGATGCCGGCTAGGCCCAAGACCACCAAGGTCGAGGACGTGTACGCCGCCAACGTCTTCAACCAGCTGTACGCGGGCACCGTCCTGCACCCTGTCGTCTACGGCGACTACCCCGAGGTAAGTGACGCAACGCCTACTGCTGTTCGTGTCTTCCTTTGCAATTAAAACCCACGAATGTCGATACCCCATTCTCGAGCGCGGGGGGAGGACCGGACGCTTTTTAAAACGTCTCAGCTGAGAGCCAGAGATGCCGGACGACCGCTTGATGCCGAGTGTGTTTCCGAGCAGCTCAATAAGCAGCTGCTCACGGAGGCCCAGCTTCCAAGGTTCACCGAGGAAGAGAAAGCCCTGCTTAAAGACACCACGGACTTCATCGGCTTCAACGTGTACTTCGGCTTGACCGTGACCTACAACGCCAACACGTCGGTGCCGAACCCTATGTCGCACATTCCTATCCTAGGTGGTCTCACGGACGACATGCCCTTCGTGTTCTTCGAGGTCACCGACATCCCGCCCGGCAACCCGCTGGCCATGTTCTCCACGGTAAGGCTAACACCGGACGCCCAAGCGGCCAACCCTGGCGGCCTTCGGGCGCCTTCGGGTGCCTTCGGGCACCTCTGGGAGCTTCGGCTCGGTGCATCTGCCCGTGGCAGCGTATTCTGGAGAAGAGTCGAAACGGAAGTAAAAAGTTACGCAGAATCACAAGAGCGGTGTGAATCTGCTCTGTGTGACCACATCAAATGGTCGTGACATATCGTCAGCGACAGCTAAGCGTACAATACTTAACGTTGGCTCGTGGCGGGACTCACTGCTGCTGCTCCCCTCATACTAAATCCGCTTTTGAGATTCTTCGTAACTTTTTACTCCCGTTTCGGCTCCTCTCCGGAACACGCTATATTCACTCGCAGACTCTCAGTCCGGGGCATGGTGATGATGGGCATCCTCTTTGTAGATCACCCCGGACGCCCTGCGCAGCGGCCTGCTGTGGGCCTGGCAGGAGTACAAGAAGCCCATCATCGTCACCGAGAACGGCATGGGCGACACCAATGGCATGGGCATCAACGACCACCAGCGGGCTGCGTACCACAGCGTGAGTGCCCAGTGCTCTTCGCACCGTCCTCAAACACTGGACTGACGGATCCCTGACAAAACGGGTGCGTTCTGACGTGCAGGCCTTCCTGAGGACCCTGGTGCAGACCATCAATGACTTCGACGTCGATGTGAAGGCGTACTGCGTCTGGAGTCTGATTGACTGCTTCGAGTGGAGCGCTGGATACGAGTAAGTATGCAACGGAGCGGTCCGGTCCGGCTGTCCGCCGACTTTATACTCTGGTATGCCACGAAAGTCGAGGTCTGGTTCGTGGCGAAGCAGCGAAGCATCTCTCATGATCGGCACGTCCCCCGTCACAGCCGCCCGTTCGGCCTGGTGCACGTGGACTACGCCGGCGGCACCCTCGCCCGCAGTCTCAAGGACTCCTCCAAGTTCTGGATCGAGATGGCGGACACCGGCGCGGTGCCGTATGTGGCGCCGTCAACCACACCATCACCACCCGCACCAACCACACCATCCGCATCCACACGATCCGCATCATCCACACCATCCGCACCGTCGTCCGCCGCCACCTCGCCGATCAGCCTGGGGCTCGTGTTCGGCCTGGTTGCGATCGTGGCTCGCATCCACTAGGGTGAGCACGTCCCGACGTCCCGCACACTTGCAAACACATAAGAACTGAATTAACCAGCCGAGAATTAGCAAAACGAACTGCAGGACACGTCTGTTCCAGAACGACGACATCTCAAAAAATCGGCATCGCCATTCGGTGCCCTTCGGTGCCCTTCGGTGCCATTCGGTGCCCTTCGGTGCCATTCGGTGCCATTCGGTGCCCTTCGGTGCCCTTCGGTGCCCTTCGGTGCCCTTCAGCAGAGTCGCGGCGCCCCGTCCGTCACCGGCCGGTCAACCTCCACTGACCGCCGACTTATCTGAAACTGTCTGCAAATAAAGCTCTGTGGGGTTGATTCTTCTCGCCCTTATTTCGCCACCCTGATCTCCTGCTGCACACGCCTCAGCTGGGCTGGCGGCGCCACACTGTGGAGGCGCGAGCACGATGGGTGGCCTACCCGGCGGGCGCAGGGCAGCCGGCAGCGCACCGCTGGCTGACACCACAATCTCACACGCCAGCTCCCCGGGCCCGGCCTGCCCGGCCAGGTCTGAAGGATTCATAATGATGTGCTGCCCGCAGCTCTTTGTATTACCCGCCCTCGCCCTGCGTCCCCATCAATTCGGGACCTGCTGAAAAATTCAGCTCTCGTGTGCCGCTGCCGCCTGCCGCTGCCGCCTGCCGCTGTGTTGGTGCGGCCCCGGACGGCCCGCCGCGCCGCGCTCAGAGCCCAGGCGGGGGTGAGGAGGCCAGGCCAGAGGATCAACCAGCCGCCCTCCGCATGGGGGACGCGGCGGGCAGCCAATGACCAGATCTCTAACATATGTCGTGAGCGTAGCGTCCGCAAGTGCGGCCACTAAACAACTTTTTATTTCCCTGCTTTTTGCTCCTTCAGCGAATCTTTGCATTGGAGCAACTAACGTTTCGTTGGTGCAACTAAAATGTGGTTCCCCCACCAAAATTTTAGTTCTCGAAAAAAAATAATGATTGTCAGAAAATCAACTGAAAAATTTGTTGCGACCGCTAATCTTTTTACTGCGTGCGTTGCTTCTGTCCCCTGCGAGTCTTCTCAGCTTCCGACTCGCGCCTCTCAGAAATACTCTCTTCTTGAGCAGAACACTGAGAGGTGGCAATGGGCGTCACTACTGCTGCCGCTGCTGCCGCTGCCGCCGCTGGTGGCGTGAGTGACCCTCTGCGCGCGTGGCTGTGGCTCCTGCAAACCAAGCCGCCCCTCGCCGTCGGACAGTGGCTGTGGGCCCACCTTGTGGGTAGCAGGGTGAGCAAGGGAAAAATCCCACACCGAAATTACAATGCATAAAATTCGTAAAAAAAAAAATTTAGCATGTTCGATATGAGTGGGTAAAAAAATTGTGAGGATGCGATGAAAAAAAGCTCGTTACACTCATGCACTATTGGTCGAAAGACTTTTAAGGTAGAAAGGAGTGTTTTTTTTTTAATTCAAAAACGAATCCTTAAGATTCAGACCCTGCAAATTACAACAACCAAAAAAGAAAAGGTCCTACCTCGTCCCAGACTTCCGTCCGGAACCGGCTTAACTTCGGTGTTCGGATGGGAACCGGTGTACCGAGTTGACCGCCGCTAAGACACAGGCACGACGCAGCCACCTTGGTAGGCAGGCTTCCGCAACGGCCAACATCGCCCCTTCCGCTGACTAGATTTCAGGAGTCAGCCCCCTTCGACCAGCCAGTTGGTCTGTGGCCGTGAGGCCACTCCCTCGCGGATTGAGAGGGAGGTAGGATGCCCAGATCGTACACGGCCGAAGCCGATTGTACTCTACTCTTCTACGCCATGTATCCAAGTAGGTGTTGCCCGAATACTCCAGATTCCGAGGCCTTACGCTTGAAAAATGTAGAAGGCCGAACCCTAGGCCTCTACATTTAACTTCTGCCGAGTCTTGGCAAGCACCATTCCCCTGCTCGGGCGTCGAACCACTGTTCCTCAGCAGTGAATTCAACTCCGGGGAATGTCCGCGGCCCAACGTCCGCGGTCACTCAGACAACACACTTTGAACACGTTCTTTTGGTATATTTTACCCACCATCCTCGGTCGGCAGACTGCAGAAAAATTTTACTCCGGCAAAGAGTTGAACTCCGGACCTTGCGGTTATCGACCGGCCCGCTAGCCCACTACGCTACGGAGCTTTGGTGGAAACACGCAGCGCGCTGTTGATACTTTAGCCACTGTTGTTTTGGGACTTAGCCGCTGGCACTCCGCTAGACCGCGACGAACAAAGGTATCTATTGTTGACTCGAGGCGGCGCCTCATCCCAAGACAAACGACCGCCCATCTACGTTCTCTCGAACGGCTGGAAACGAGATTTTATTTTAACTTTTCAAAATGTCTTATGTCATTTTCAAAACTAAATCAACAACTGATCAAAATGTCGCGTTAGCGCAACACTTGCGTTAAGCGGTTTTCGAATTGAAAGGGGGTCTTAACGGACAGGGCGAGTGCAATACTCGTTCTTTTTTGCTTCTTCGTCGTAGCAGTAGTAGTAGTTAGCAAAGAACGAGTCAAAAACAAATTCGCTACAGAAATGTTTTCTGGGTTAGCGGAAACTTCGCCGTGTGCTGGCTTAAGGAGCCCATTTTTGTTTAATATTTTATTTTGGGTGCAGGGCTCGCAGCTGCTGATGCTGGTGGCGGACGTGATGCTGCTGCTGGCCGCGGTGCAGGCTTCCCACATGCGGCACGCGGCCGGCGGCACCCTCATGTTCTGCGGCTTCTACTCGTGCAACGCGGCGCACGCGGTGTACCTGCTGCGCCGCGAGCGCGCGCGCAGCCTGCTGGCCGGGATGCTGGCGGTGGCCGAGGCCATCGAGGGCGAGGCCAACGAGGACGGCCGGGTGCGTCACAACGCGCCCCGTTTCCCTGACAGAAATTGAGCTCTCTCTTTGGGCCCAATATGGAGTCCCTCCGAAGTTCCTCCTTAAAATTGGTGCTTGAGAGGGATTCCAGGGTGGTTGAAATCCCTCCGAAGTTCTGTTAGCCCTGGTTGCCAGACGTGCCGCGACGCAGCGCCGGGGCGGTGGCAGGCCGAGCTGGAAATGCGTGATTGCAAAAATGCTACCGCCACACCGCCCTCTGGCGCAGCGTCGTGGCGCGTCTGGCAACCAGGGCTAACAGTTCCTTGCTGCGAAGTTCCTCGGAGGTCCCTCCCGCTTTTACCTTCCTCGGAGCACCCGGTCAAATTGCAGTATTTTCCTTAAATTTTAGAGTGATCTTATGTATTCCTATGAATTTCAGTGCTACGCAGTAGCACTAGGGGTATCATTACCTATCTTATGCAACGTTCATTGTGGTAGAAATTGGGCGCAGCTCGCGCAAACCGTTGGCGTAGTCCACGTGCACCAGGCCGAAGGGGCGGCTGTGAACGGGGGACGTGCCGGACATGAGAGGTACTTCGCTGCTTCGCCACGAACCAGACCTCGACTTTCGTGGCAGACCAGTATAAAGTCTCAGAAGGTGTCATTTGGGAGTCTTCCAGGGTATTTCGCCTTTGGACCTTCCATAGCATTTCGCCATTGGGTCAATTTTGGAATCCCGATTTCTATTAGGGGTGCCCTTTGGCCCTGTGCCGGAGCGGCCCTGGGCCCTAGGGGTGGCGAGGATCGGGGATTCTCCAACGCTCGGAGTAATGACAGGTTTTTGGCGGCCGCGTCGCCCCAAATCGTCGTCGCCAAATAACAGCGCGTGCGTTTTTTGTGCGTTGACCCAATGGTCACGCTGAATAACTAAGAGGGAGTCTCTGAATTGCGTACTGCCGACGCCGTGGCTGAAACAGTTCTGAAAGAGAAAAAAAAAGTGCATTTGGCGAGATATACCCCGCACTATAGCGCCCCTCCGCGTCGGGGTATCTCCGGGAATGCCTTTGACCCTGCTGGGAGATACGGTGCACTGCACCCATCGATGTGCGTTAGGCCTACGTTAGCCCTGCCTGACAGCGAGCGTGCCGTGTCCACAGCAGGTGCTGGCTCTCGCGGGCCGAGCCATCCGGTGGATGACCACGCTGGAGCTGACGTACATGGCCGGCATGGTGTTGAGCGTGTGGCTGGACGTGGTGGTCGGCGGCCGCGCGTACGCACCCATGTGGCCGCCGCCGCCGCTGCCCGCGCCCTGGGACGAGCGCGTCACCGGCTACTTCGAGATGGTGGCCATGCTCGTGGGCTGCCTCGCCTACTTCAGCCTCGTCACCCTGTTCGGCTGCATCGTCATGACCCTCACCGCGCTGTACCGGGCGCTCAGCCTGCAGCTCCAGGTCCGCGCAGGAAAGCGACTCGAACTCATTTGTTCGTTGACTCGTTGCAAAAAGTTCGTCGCGGGTGCAAAACGCCCCATTTTCTGCCTTTTGCTCACACACCCAGCGAAAAGTTAGTTTTATAAACTAAAATGATTGCTTGTCCCGAAACCAACGAACAAATTAGTTCGGACAACTAATTCTAGGCGGGAGTGCCCCTATCTCTCTCTCCCCCTCCCTCTCGCACTGTGCAGGTGGCGTGCGGCTGGCGGCAGGTGATCCGTGTCGTGCAGCTGCACCAGCGCCTGAACCGGGTGGCGCGGGAGGCCGAGCACTTCTTCGCGGACTTGATCGCGCACATCATGGTGGCCATCCTGGTCGTGCCGCTGGTGGCCACGCTGCAGGTGCGGCCCTGCCCTGTGCATTTGCGAGTAACGAGCCGAACGCAGGCGGCGGCGTCCACTGCCTACGTCCCCGAGCGCCTGCGGGTGCCAGGGTAGGCCAGCCCGCACGACACGCGTGCATGCACAAGACGTTATTTGCCTACCCAGCAGGCGCCGTCTGCGCTCAGACTGGACGTACTCAGTGGATGACCCGCTGTCCTGGTGGCGCCTGGCGCCTGCCAGCTTGTGGACGCTCCGCATCTCCGGCGAGTTCCAGGTCGTGTTCAACGTGGTGGACCCGCTCACGTTCATGAGCTCGTCCATCCTGGTCAGCGTGTTCCTGCCCATGTCCAGCGTGAGCCAGGACCTGACGGACGCCAGCCGGTCGCTGAGCAAGAGTGCGTACCTCAGCGCCTTCAACGAGGCTCCGCCGACGGGGGACGCCGACGTGAAGCCCGAGTGGCCGTTGTCGCCGCCGCCGCTGCGAGGTCAGTCCGTCGCCATCGCCGTTCTCGAGAGCGGTGTCTGGTTCCCTCTTTCACGCAGAAAAAAAAAAGATTCGTTGTCACGACGAATTTCTTCGTTAATTTTGTGACAAGTTCAGAAAAATAAAATTTCGCTGGGGCACCACGTGTTAGTTGCGTCAGCGAAAACCTCGTTAAGAGCGTAAACTGGCATCCCCCCCCCCTTCATTTTGCGCACGCAGCGAACTTTTCGATAGCGAAACTAACACATAGTTCCATCAACAAAGATTATAGTTCGCAGAACTAAATGCATTGCTTGTCATGAAATCAGGTATACAATTATTTTTTTCCCTGTATGTTAACGATGTCCGTTCCGCAGCTCCGGCGCGGTGGACGGACGTGCCCACGAGGAAGGCGCTGCTCATGGTCATGGTGTCGGCCACTCGGCCCGCGCGGATCAGCCTCAAGGGCCTGGGCCCCGTCAGCCTGACCACGGCCAGGAAGGCCCTGCGCGTCTGGTACCAGTGGGGCAACATGCTCGTCAGCGTCAGCAGCGAATAGGCATGACAAAAAAAAACATCTTTGAATCTGAATTTGAATCTAAACCCGTACATGACGACAGCCACCGTAAATATGAAAGAGTGACCAGCGTCATTATTCAATGGAAAAAAAATATGGACATAACTGGTGGTGCTGTCATATTAAACGAAAGTTGAACAATCATCTTGGTTTAAATAATGATGATCACTGTTTCATTTACAGTGGCGGCAAGTGTATCTACGGAGTAAATGCTTTCGAAGACGCTTCACTGAGATGACGCTAGGTAATTTACTGGACCGGCTTCGGGGTGATATATGGGCGTTGGGGCGCCTATTTTTGTGCGTCGGTAACATAAAATCGCCTATGCAACCACTTTCTGAAAAGTTTATGGCAGTATCATTTTGGCATTCCGCTCACCATGACACGTCGCTATAGGATGCCTCGGAGAAGGTCCAAACCAGAAACGAAGAAGAAAGTCAAGAAGAACATCAGCGGAAACCAAACGCCGATATGATGTTTGCCGTAGCAGACACTCGCTAAACGACCCGAAGGGTCTCGCCATCACCGGATAGAAACCCAATGAGCACACTTCGCAAGCGACGCGGCGGGAAACGTCGCAAGAAGAGAAACACCTCAGAGAGCACTCGACGTAAGCTAAACAGGAACAACATCCGATGTAGCGCAGCACAGCGGGTTGAGGAAGGGCAACGAAACCACACGACGGTGAACGCTCGTCTGCCGCCTCGCTGGGAGTCCGTCGTGGCCCTCAGCTACAGGCTGCAGGCGGCTGCAAGGTGCACGCCGACAGTCTTGTGTCAGACAGTTTCCGAGCGCCTGACTCTAGTGTCAGACGTTTCCTAGCGTCTAACGACACTGGCTACCCAGCGGCTACAAAGCGTCCGACAAATCACATATGACGCTAGGAAACGCCCCACTGTCAGACACGTTAGCAGAGTACACACAAAGCGCTGAGAAATCATCCAACCCAAATCGCCCGACTGTCCCGCCCCACCCAGCGGTTCGCCTGCACCCCCTCTGCCAGGAGCCACCAGTTTTGCACAGCTGTTGCACAGGCTCCGCACTGTTCCCCCCTGAAACAAAACAGCAACGCGGAAAGAAAACGGCGCCGATGACGGAGTGCTGTCTTCCCCCTGCTGTCCTCTCGCCGCGACAGTGCCCAGCGTTATACGCAGATGGGCAGAGAACAGATACGACAGAAGACGAATTCTCCAATCGTGCCAACCACTGTCAACCTGTTCTTTGTTTTGTTTGGTTTCATTGGGTTGGTATAGGTTGGTACTGGTAAAGGGCTGTGACATGAATTTCTCATACAAAATCCATGTGGAGTTTAGATTGGTGTCGATTCGAAAGCTCCAAAATGGACGCCCCAAGGCATAAAAATGTTGTTAAACTGCGGACATTTTTTACTGTGACAGTTGTATTATGTGGTGTTGTTCACTCCAAAATACCTCATATTCTGGCTGCTGATTGTGTGATGCTGAAGGGAAACTCCGTTACTTCAGTATTGTGTCAGTGACATTTGTTTAGGTTGATACAATGTGTGTGTTTACATCATGTGTTGAACTGGAAAGGGTGCTCTATTAACGAGTGTATCAATATACAATAGTCCTCTGTGTTCTAAAATCATAGTGCAGAGGTTGATGGAAGGGAGATGAACACAGGACGATGAGGAGTGCGGGGCGGGCGACCACCCCCTTTGCGGTCGGCGCGGGGAAGGAGGAGAAGGAGAGGGCCGGCGGCGAGGTGTTCGAACGGCGCGGAAGTGACCCTCTCAGACGGGGTCCGAACGCAAACTGCACGGCTGTGTGCAGGCAGGGGTGCCCCAGGGTACCCCCGCCGTGCCGTGCGTGCATCCTGCGTGCGCACGCGCGCGCGCCACGCGCCCACTCCTCATTAATGACTCATGCTTGCGTGTTAGCGCGTGAGTGGACGCGTGTGTGAGCGAAAGAGGCATGGAGAGGTCCACGTGCACACACACGGCCACCACCCCGCCAGGCAAACCTTTGGCCGCGTCAGTCGCTGTTGGGGTGACGAACGCACTCGCCGACTCCGACATGGGGACCTCTGGCTTCGGCGGCGGCTCCGTCCCGGACGACGCACGCGCCCGCCTGACGCTGCTGGCCCGCTGGCTCTACTTGTTCATCAGTCTCCTGGCCTGGACGTCGGCCGAAAGCGACGGCCGGACAGGTTCGACAAACATTTTGACTATGGCGTTTTTCGGAGAAGCGCTTAAACCTACAAATTGGAAGTAAAGAAGAATCTGGCAAGAAAAACAAAACAGAGGCAGAGGCGCCGGTATGAGAAGTTGGCACACAAGTCTCTGGGAGTACCTGGCCGTCGCGCGTCGCGACGTTTCTGCGCGCGCAACTTCTCATACCGGCGGCGCCCTCCATTCATATATATATATAGGCAAGAAGCCTCTACAAGTAAGCGCTTTATTGGTTTATGTATTTGTGGTGACAAATGAAAAAGACCACGTCGTGCCGGCGGCGCGGCGCTCCTGCCTCCGGTTCCTTCTCCTACTTACGAGTCTTCTTGACTTCCTGTTAGCGCGTTGGGGGCTGGGTTTGACGCAGCACCTGCAGAGGTCGTTCTTCGCTGTGCGGGAGCTACACGATGGTCACTGGTATCTGCAGGATCCGTCGACGCGCTGGTGCAGCTGGCGGGTCTTGTCCTGGGCGCGGCCGGCGGGCCCCTCGCCAGGCACCGCCTGCGGGAGCACTCGGAGCTCACCGTGCTGCTCTACTGGTGCTGGACCCCGTAGGAAGGTGCGCGGCATCTGCAGAATGTCGCCACAATTTTTCTACACAGTTTGTTTGTGCGGTTCGTCTAATAAAGTAGATGTCTGAGCAGATTCACTGGTTATTGATTTGCAATACGTATTGCAAAAAGTGAAATACGTATTGCAGAATCTGCTGTATTGCAAACTGTTTGCAATTACGTGGTCCTTATTTCTCGGGAGAGGTATTTCTTTGCAATAACGATTTATCGCAAATTTTAGTGGTTGCGGCCAATCCTACCTTAAACAAAACAAAAAATACACAAAAAAAAAAAAAAAAACTGAGGCTTTGTACCTCTTTAGACCTCTCTTATCTACTGCAGTTCAAACCTCAGCCACGCGAGCCTTAACGGGTGACCGCCCTTCTGCACTGAGAAAAATGGTTTGAACTGGGAATCAAAATTCTGGGTGTGGGCATCGAAGTATGTTCTATCCGTGCCACTAGAATCCGTGCTCTAGAATCAAAGTTTCTGGTTAGCCGGTCCGAAGTTCTGGGGTGAGTAGCGAAACAGTTTGATTGCAGCGGTGATGCGGCACGGATAGAACAAACTTCGATGCTCTGTACCGACACACGGTCCCAGGGCGAGGGGTACATCACATGACAAAGTCACTGTACACCCAACGGAATAGTGTCATGTGCAATCACGTCCAGTCCCTTCCCAACCATTCCAATCATCAGACACCGAAATGATTCCGAAAAAAATTCAGAGCGAGAAAAAAAAGCCTCATGGCATGTTTGACCGCTGTTGACAAAACCTATGTCGTCCCGGCTTCCGCCAGGACCCCTGCCTTCAACTTCGGTGATCTTACGGGAACCGGTGCTTTACGGCTGCTAGTTGGCCCCGGGACACAGCACTAGAACCCGCTACCCGGCTTGCGCCGGACGGATCTCCCGGCAACCCCTAGCCCGCGCCTATGCGCGAGGCCCCCTCCGCTAACCACGGCCTCCGGGACTCCATCATACTGTAGTGCCCTTCAACCGCAGTCTGGTTTGGCCCCACTCATCGTGGGAGTCCGCCCCTGCGAAGATTTGGAGGACATAGGTTCCCTTCGTACACGGCCGAAGCCGCTGTACTCTACTCGCTACGTACCGAGTAGCGGCATGTCCGCACCTGCCAGATTCAGAGAGAGGAAAACAGAAGCTTCGAACCCTAGAAGCTCTGTACATCCCCCGAGTCTCCCCCTGGATTTCTCCAGAGGCACAGAACGCCCCCCCGGGCGGGACCCTCGAATCTAGGGAATTGAACCCTAGACCCTCGGGACCGGGGTTTGTGCCGGCGGCGCCTTAGCCCGCACGGTCGCTTGGACAGCCATACCTGTGCCGCGTTCGGAAGTATTCTCTAGCCACTGTCCTCTGAGCTGTGTCACAAGAAAAAGTTGAGCGACCGGCAAGATTTGAACCCCGGACCTGCCGATCGCCGGCCGGTCCGCCTACCCATCCGGCTACCGAGCCACGATGGTGCGCGCAGCGCGCTCCCGCCACTCTAGCTCCGCAGAGCAGAGCGGAACATCGAGGAAAAAAATTGGAGGCCGGGGCCGCATTCGAACCTGGGGTAAAAGGGACCACTTACCCCCCTGAAACTGTACCCCCCGGTACACCATCCCCAGGGGCCGTGTACCCCCCCCCCCCCCCCGCCAGCAACCGACCCCCCCCCCAGTTTGTGCCGGCGGCGCAACCGACTCGGGGTACACTATCCCCTAGGGGCCATGTGCCGATCGCCGCCGGCCCCCGGGGGTACATGGCCCCTAGGGATAGTGTACGGTACGGTGTTCGAAACCGAGCCTTCAAATTTCGGCCCCTAGGGATGGTGTACCCCCCAGGGGGTACATGGCCCCTAGGGATAGTGTACCCCGAGTCGGTTGCTGGGGGGTACACGGCCCCTAGGGATGGTGTGCCCCCCCGGGGGTACATGGCCCCTAGGGATAGTGTACCCCCGAGTCGGTTGCTGGGGGGGGGGGGGGGGGGGGGTACACGGCCCCTGGGGATGGTGTACCGGGGGGTACAGTTTCAGGGGGGTAAGTGGTCCCTTTTACCCCAGGTTCGAATGCGGCCCCGGCCTCCAATTTTTTCCTCGATGTTCCGCTCTGCTCTGCGGAGCTAGAGTGGCGGGAGCGCGCTGCGCGCACCATCGTGGCTCGGTAGCCGGATGGGTAGGCGGACCGGCCGGCGATCGGCAGGTCCGGGGTTCAAATCTTGCCGGTCGCTCAACTTTTTCTTGTGACACAGCTCAGAGGACAGTGGCTAGAGAATACTTCCGAACGCGGCACAGGTATGGCTGTCCAAGCGACCGTGCGGGCTAAGGCGCCGCCGGCACAAACCCCCGGTCCCGAGGGTCTAGGGTTCAATTCCCTAGATTCGAGGGTCCCGCCCGGGGGGCGTTCTGTGCCTCTGGAGAAATCCAGGGGGAGACTCGGGGGATGTACAGAGCTTCTAGGGTTCGAAGCTTCTGTTTTCCTCTCTCTGAATCTGGCAGGTGCGGACATGCCGCTACTCGGTACGTAGCGAGTAGAGTACAGCGGCTTCGGCCGTGTACGAAGGGAACCTATGTCCTCCAAATCTTCGCAGGGGCGGACTCCCACGATGAGTGGGGCCAAACCAGACTGCGGTTGAAGGGCACTACAGTATGATGGAGTCCCGGAGGCCGTGGTTAGCGGAGGGGGCCTCGCGCATAGGCGCGGGCTAGGGGTTGCCGGGAGATCCGTCCGGCGCAAGCCGGGTAGCGGGTTCTAGTGCTGTGTCCCGGGGCCAACTAGCAGCCGTAAAGCACCGGTTCCCGTAAGATCACCGAAGTTGAAGGCAGGGTCCTGGCGGAAGCCGGGACGACATAGGTTTTGTCAACAGCGGTCAAACATGCCATGAGGCTTTTTTTTTCTCGCTCTGAATTTTTTTCGGAATCATTTCGGTGTCTGATGATTGGAATGGTTGGGAAGGGACTGGACGTGATTGCACATGACACTATTCCGTTGGGTGTACAGTGACTTTGTCATGTGATGCATCCCTCGCCTAGGGACCGTGTGCCCCCCTGCCGACCGCCTCACTAGGGGCACACCAGCCCCAGGAACCGTGTGCCCCCCTGCCGACCGCCTCATTGGGGGCACACCAGCCCTAGGGACTGTGTGCCCGCTGCTCACCGCCTTATGGGTGCATATCAGCTGTGACGTTGACGTTCCTTATACGCGATGATTGAAACTAATAACTGAAATATTGCTTTTGTAGCATAATAATTTCTTGAATATTTATTGATTAATTACAATCAATCAAGCGAGCGAGCGAAGCGAATTTTGAATCCCCTAAAGGGCTGAAACTACCACTACGAAACACGTGACGCCTAGTGAGGGCACACCAGCCTTGGGGACCGTGTGGGATGCGGTGAGGCGGTCAGCCGGGGGGCACACAGTCCCCGTGGCTCGGACGACATACGTCCCGGTGCCTGCTGGGCTCGGCCCAGCCAACTCAGTTGTAATACCAGTTAGAAATGTTCCAACTAACGTTCGGGAACGTTTTGGAAACTTTCGGGAACGTTCGGACCGCCTTCTTGGGGGCACACCAGGCCTGGGGACTGTGTGCCCCCCCCCCCCCCCCCCACCCATGAAAGACTGACCATCCAGTCTGATCCTACTGCTGACCACGCAGGCTGACCGCTGGCTGGGCGTCAGCCGGTGACGAACGGACAAAAAAAATTTCGGTCGCTGATAGCGCTCCGCCTCGCGGTTCGCTAATGCCCGCCCGCTCGCTCCGCGAATGAAGTAAAAAATGTCAATGAGCGAGATCGAATTCGGATGCTATAACAAAATACAAGATCTTTGCGACTTTCGAAAAAAAATTTCGATCACCGGAAGGGGTCACGCAGGGCACCCGAATGGGGCATAACTGCCCCTTACAGCAGTAAAAATCAATGTTACAGAAAATTTTTGAAAATATTATCTGAGGTTAATTTGACCAAAGTAGGGTTCTGAAGGGATTAAATATCAAGGAAAACGCTGTAACTTTTACGGTTTTTGAGATATCAGCGTTTTTAGTCCTAAATTCGCAGAAATCTAATTTTGATTTATTTTCGCACTTAAAACGCTGATATCTCAAAAACCGGAAAAGTTACAGCGTTTCCCTTGACATTTAAATTCTGTAGGATCCTACTTTGGTCAAATTGACCTTAGAAAATATTTTCAAATTTTTTCTGCAACATTGATTTTTACTGCTGTAAGGGGCAGTCATGCCCCATTCGGGTGCCCTGCGCGACCCCTTCCGGTGATCGAATTTTTTTTTCGAAAGTTTCAAAGATCTTGTATTTTGTTATAGCATCCGAATTCGATCTCGCTCATTGACATTTTTGACTTCGCATTTTTTTGCCCCTGTCTACTGTACCAATCATTTTTCTCAGTGTGAACATGGCATCCTCCTCAGCCGGCTGCCAGGTGGGCGCCCCTCCTCTCCTCCGTGACGTCACACGGAGCCGGCGGCGTCCAGCGGTGACGCGGGCAGGACCCCAGACACAGACACCGGTGACGCCGCCAGCTCCCCACTCCACCTAGTAAACACGTAAACACAGCAGCCGGCCGGCAGCCGGCCTCGACCTGGTCTTCTGGATCAATCGAACGAGGGAAAAGCGTTTGGGCTTGGCGAAAGTCACACTTTACTTCAAGTCGCTGTGCCGCCGCCCGGTATATTGAACACAGGATGGCACGTTGTTGTGAAGCCGCGCGCGCGCGCGCACACACACTCACATACGTACACGCGCGCAGAAAAAACAGAAAATTTGTCACAACGAATGTCCCAAAATAAACGAACAAGTTCGTTTGTCATGACAACTCATCAGTTTCCTGCTTGTATTACGGGTCTTTACACCTCGAAAAAGTTGTTCGAACATCGGACACTCTCGCGTCTGGCTCGTTCAGTGCTAGACTTTTAAGGCAGCAACTTTGCTGAGGTTTCTTGTGTTCGTCTTTTTAAGTTTTTAATTCTAGGTGTGAACGCCTTGTCCCCGGTTCCTCCCTTATTGTGATAATTTGGTGCTGCTGTCTGAAACGTTCATGGGAGTAGAGGCCGCATCGCCGTGGCCTCGGTGTCTACAGCGGGAGGGACGGGGAGGGACGGCGATGGCTACGTGCCCAGCAGTAGCCAGCGCCCCGCCCGGGTCACCGACCAGCCGCCAGCCCGTACTCAGCCCGGCCCAGCCCAGCCCAGAGCCTGGCCCAGTCCGGCTGGGCCAGCCAGACCTTCCAGGCCACGAAGCCTTCCAGAAGCAGCACGGGGCGGCGCGGCGTGCTTCTGGACTGTTCTGCCGGGACGGGACCCTGCCTGGCTGCTTGTCGCGGTCCCCTGTGCAGCGGCGGAGGCGTTGCCGGCGGTGACCGGGTTATCCCAGGCACTGCACGGAGCCCTCCGAGGACACAAAGCCGGAGGTCCTTCATTCGTGACGCAAGCATACCGTGCTTTCAAATGATAAATTTTTTCTTGCTTTTCTTCTTTTTTCTCTTTAATTTTTCAATTTTTCTCTTTAATTTTTCAATTTTTTCTGAAATTTTATAGGACATTTCCTGATATTTTTCTGTTTTGTTTTTTAGGGTGGACATTGATTTTTTTGAGTGAGGGACCCAGGACCCATCGACACGAAGTGACACGAAGTGACTCGAAGATGCCGGCCGATCTCAGACAAGACAGCGATGACTCGGCTGTCTGGGCCGGGCCGCACGAGGCAGAGGTAGGGCAGGGCAAGTAGTGCAGATGGATCGGGAGGCGTCCGTAAAGTGCGTCCCTACTTTTTCTCTCCAAGACGCTCAAACCACGCCAGAGTGCACGACGACGGCCCCGCCACTGAGCGCCTGCGAGTGCCAGGGTAGGCCAGCCCGCACGGCACGCGTGCGTACGGGAGTCGATGTTGCCCACCCTCCAGGCGCCGTGTGGCCGCTAGCTCTTACAGTGCCCGGTGCTTGAACCGAGGGGGCTTCGAGCAAGTCACCGTCATGAGTGGCCCTGGTTCAAATACCGAATGTGGAGCAAGGGTGCACGTCCCCCGTTTGCTCTGGATTTCTCATCCAGCTTAGCGGCCTAGCGGGCAGGTATCTCGGGTGTGGTCTGGTCTCCTCCAAGTAGTACGCGGAGCACGGCGCGGCGCGGGACGGGGGCTCCCCGATCTACGCGGACCTCCGCTTCGCTGGCTGCGCTGGCTGCACGCCGGCCTGGTTCCCCTCCCTCCCCCGCCCGGGCGGCCCGTCTTATATAAAGAGGCGGCGGCCTGCAGGGGCACCCAGTCAGTCGTCAACCCAGGTCGGAGACACCCCCACTGCACCTGCACCTGCACTTACCTGCTGCACCGTTACCGAACAAACGAGGTGAGTCAAGCCACGAGTTGTGGCGGTAGCAGCGGTAGCACCGAAGGCCACGGGCTCAAACACCGGACCTGCACAGTCCAGTGTAACGGGTGGTGGCCCGCCCGTTCCCTTGCCGGAGAGTCTAGGGTCAGGGATGGGGGATGGGCATGGGCCTAGCTCGGGTTTTTACGGTACGGGTGTCTAATTGTGTCCCTATTCCAGCAGACATCGACATGGCTGCTCCATCATGCTTGCTCCTGGCTGTGTGCCTGACGTGTGCCCTGGGCTTGAGCCTGGCCGCCCCCGCGCCCGCCCCCGCGCCCGCCCCCATGTTCCTGTCCGCCGCCGAGGTGACCAGCGCCTGCCGCTGCACCCGGGAGTTCAACGCCGTCTGCGGCACTGACGGCCAAACCTACTCCAACAAGTGCCTGCTCGAGTGCGCGCGCGCGCAGGGCAGCTCCAGGATAGGGCAAGGTAAGACCTGAACTGACCTAACCTAACCACACCGTGCCAGTGCCCTCTCCCGTCCCGTAGGTTTATTTCACACGCGTTGCCTCTGTGTTGCAGCTCTCAAACTGGCCAGGTTCGGGCCCTGCTAGCGGCGCCACGGATAGACGCCGTCACTAGGGTCTGTAAAGTTAGGGAAGCACGTGCGTGCGAGCGTGTGTGCAAGCGTGAAATGTGGTTTGGGCTGCCTACCTTCTGGGCGTGGACATGTTTGTCGGCCTTGGGTGTCGTGAGGCACCAATTTCATGATGAAATCATGTCTAGGGGCCGGTCCAAACACACTGCACCCGCGTATACGCGCGTTGCTAACTTAACAGACCCCTCGTTCGGCTTTGTCTCACCGCCCCCTGCCCTGCTGCTGCTGCTGCTGCCCCCTGGATCTGTACTTCTGGTGAGGGAAGTCCAGCGGACGCCCACCTACCCCTCCGGTGACTCAGTACCTTTTCCTGGTGCCTTCTGGCACAGGCACACTTTATGTGGAAATTGGCTTTGATTTATTCTGCTCAGTGTAGTCTAGTTTATAGTTTCTTTTTTTAATGTTTTTTTAATATTTTTAATTTTGTAAGCGCACCAAGACTGATTATTTTTTAACGGTAAATTGTGAGGTTGTACATAACGTGTGTTAATTTATAAACGTTGCGTTGCGTTTGCAAGTCAACGTAACGTGGGTCGTTTGCGGTTTGTTGTGTTTTGTAATAAATGTGACAAGTACTTCTGCAGAACGCGTTTCCATGAATGAGAAGGGCCACCTTTCCCCGTCTGCACATGACACACACACGCACGGCATTCCACCGCCCCCGCACGCACAGCACGTTTCGTAAGCTGGCTAGTTTGGGGTTGTCCCATACCCCACCCCTGACAAATAAAATCGCCCCTCCCTACCCCCTGCTTCTGTGGTCCCTCTGGTCAGTCTCTTGACCTACATCACAGCCCCGCCCCAACCCTCCTGAGCTCGCAGGCCGCTGTGTATGTGTGAGAGAGAGATGCATGCAGACGTGTACGTCACACCTGCAGCGGCATGACGTCACGCCACAACCAGTTATGTCACGGCCAGCCAATGGCCACGCAGCGGTACGTCACCAGCGCATCGCCGTGGGTCAGCTCGTGCGAGCTGGCGCTCTTCGAGTTGCCCAATTGGGCCCCGTGTGTGTGTGTGCGTGTGTGCGCGCGCGCACTTCATGGTCAGGTCGGGTACGACTCAATAAGAAGCGCGGGGTAGATTTCTTTACATGACTGCTTTAATTGGCTCTTTACCTTTCTTTATATTTTTACCGATACACTGCATAGGCATACAAAAACAAAACGAGTCGGATATGATGAAAAATATAGTTTACAAAACTAAAGTCCTTCAAGAATAAATATAATAGTGTGAACAAGACACTGATAAATGAGTGCAATTTAAGTGTATAACAGACACGCCGTAAAAAGGGGAGACATGAATACCATACAAAACTTAGGCTGGGAAAAACATTGAAGAAAAATGGCACAACAGGAACACAAGATGGATAAAAATGTTCCGGTAAGAAATAAATACTCCCTCAAAGTCTGTGTCAGAAAACACACTAAACAAGGTAATTGTTAATAACTCCCTAAAATAAACAGACAAAACACTAGAATTACTGACTGCTTCTGCTTCAACTCTTTGACCAACTCATGAGAAATTCAATAGATTAATTTAAAAAAACAACATGTTCAAAGGAAACTGAAAAAGAGTTATGGAGTGCATTCACTATGCCTATGTAAAGCGATAAAAAAGAGGTCAATTCATATGAATCCTGAACACTTCATAATTGGAGAAACTACAATTATGATAACAATTGATAAGAAAACTCTGGCCAAAAGTAGCTAAATTTTAATCTTAAATACTTATAAAAACAATCATGTGCATGACTAATGCTGTTTGAAATACTCAAAATTTTGGTTAAGTCCCAACATCAAACAACATATGTATTTTCAAGTGAACTTGACAACAGAAAATTGCAGTGCTTACAGCTAGCATGACAAATCAATCCTAGAAAATCCAACAAAATGTATGTTACCTGTATGTAATTTGACATACACAATCTGGCAAAAGTTGGATCAAATGGCACAGCACATCCAATAGTGTGAAGCTAATAAACTGCCTTTGCCACAGAATCTTAAAAAGTGTATCTTTTAAATTACATAACGTGAGCGGCTATCCTTAATTAAATTTGTGTATCACATCAACAAGAAAACAAGAACTGTTCCCAAAGTAAGCAAATTTTCTTAACCCAGACAGTTTGTTTGAAACTGAAAACATGAAACTTTTATGCTTTAATGGCTAGAACTCTCAACAATCAGCAAAAATAGACAAACATAACTTTGGAGTCAGATCGACCTGAAAGCTACACTACAATGAGGGCATCTTTAATAACATACTTGAAAGACACTGTCCGTATACAGGATTTAAGGATGTAAACACAATTCTAGTATCTCAAATAATCAGAGACCCTAAATATTTTTATAACAAATCTAATCCATATTAGAAAATAAGCTTCATACAGCTATAGGACAGGGGACATTGTATACAACATTCTATGAGTTGAGGCAGATTGATACATGTCAGGAAACCATTATCATATGTTCCTGAAGGTAACTAATAGAATTTTGGCAACACATACTTTCCAATGACTAAACAATACTGTAATGTAGGTTTTCATGAGCGAGCGAACATTAGAATATAGATGTCATCAAAGCAGGAAGTCATCATAGTAGAATGAATAGTTGGGGATAAGACTAGATGCTTTAACCAATGGAATGTATCAAAAAGCAGTTGCTTAATTAGTATAACCAAGCATACGAGCTTTGTCAAAAATTACAGGTTACACACTTAGGCACAGAATGACTGCTTACAAAATATTTATGTACATAGGGGTTACTTCAAAGCCTGCTGAATGCCTGCTTTGGAAATCTGCCACATCTCAAAGAATACATGGTTGCAGAGACAATTCTAATCTCAAATTTTCAAACCAAAGTTAAAAGAAGGTTTTAGAAGTTGAGGGTCCCCAAAAATTTCAATACAAAGAAAACAGAGTTAGGAAACCATAAAAACCAAAATTCCTCAAAAATAACCACGTACATACAATTTTTTTAAAATAAGGAGTGAAACTAATAGTTTCAAGGCACTGCAAAATGATACAAGAGAAAATAGATGAGCTAATCAGAGTTAGGGGTAGTCACATAAGACTTTCACTTAAATACCAAACATGAAATTAAGTATATTCTATATTTGTGTTCAACTACTTTCCACTGTCACTTATCACCATCCTCGTACTGTACAACCAACCTGAAAACTACAATCTTTACTATATTTAGTCACGCACATTCACACACTCACATAATAAAAATTATCATCCCCTCAACAGAATGTAATTTCCTCATCCCCACTGTACACACATTCACACAATCACACATCACTGCAATGTCTTCATGACAGAATTCTACCCTTCAGTCTGTACATAACTTGATGGTAAGAGGCAGTAGGTAGCATTGATGAGATCCAACACGCAACAATTGCAAATTCTTTTAACAGACAATAAATGTAATCAAGCTTAAACTAAATGTTAACATGTTAACAACAGCAAACAATGGGCTGTGTATTAACAGAATGAGCTGTCAAGGACCCAAATTTTGCCACATAATGCCAACAGCCATTTTACTGAATCAGAAGAAAAGAGAAAAATTAACTTAAAATTTTCTACTGCTTGCTAATGGTAAATAGGTAGTAAATAATGACTGGTGGAACTGTGGGCAGATAAGGCCATATGTTCCAGTTCCAATATTTCTTCTCAGAGGAATGGCAACAATTTAACTGTAAGCGAGGGCTTGTGCTACTCCATTAACAGTCTTTGAAGTAAGGACATCATTTTCATAGGTCACCACAGTCTCTTTTCCGTTTTCTACAACTCTGAAAATAAAATAAAAATTTTCATCAGATAATGAAAACAACCAGCTTCAAGCACCATGGTAATACAAAACACTAAAAAACATTTGGTACTAACTTCTTAGTGGTGATCTTTTTTCCATTGATGAACCTTGTTGATGTGGATGTCTGCTTTGTTGGTACACCATTTCCCATGGTTGAGAAAGCTGTGGTAAATGATGTAAAGGATCCACCTAGCGAGTTGCCTCCTGGTACCATGCTGTCCAGTAGGCTGAAGGGGTCGAAGAAAGGTCTCACTGTGTAACTCGATGGATGTGAATTGCGATGGTGACCATTCCTTGAGCGATGATGAGAGTGTCCATTCATGCCTAGTAACCAAAGATGAAAATATTGAATTTAATCTTATCAAACTTGAATATTTAAACTTGAGCTACACTAGTTCAATGAGGGATCTTACCACTAAAATCAGCAAAAGATGAATCACCAAAGAACTCCCTGAAAACATCATCAGGATTGCGGAAAATGAAGGGGAAGCCACCAAAGACATCAAATTCATCCTCATGATGTCGGGGACGGCGTGGTCTGTCATTTGCAAAGAGACCATCTTTGCCATACTGGTCATAGACACGGCGCTTCTTTTCTGTAAAACACCAAAAATAATAATATTAAGTTAGTCTTTAGTCCACTAATAGATAAGATCATCAAACATTACTTAAAAATTCAACAAGACAAAAATTAAAACATGCAATTTGAAACAAACATTAAAGTCAAAGAGTGAAGATAAATCAGACAAACTTCAAGCCACACATAATACTGTTCAGCAATCATTTCAGTTTCAATTTCAATGATGAGAGACAGTGGCACAGAGGGAGAGAGAATGTGTTCCTTACTAAATTTAGAGAGAAAAACCAACCATTCTTTCAATTTCACTCATTTAAAAAAAAAACACTTCTTAGAAAAAAAATCTGGACACTGAAGAAATTTTATGTACAGTGTTAAAATTCCAAAGTTAATAAATGATTAGTTTGAAGAAAAGCTCTTCTCGTTCACCCTGGTCTCAAACAGAGTACCCACTAATTCTCAAATTACATCATGCTATAAGAATTCATAAGTAAATAGTGTAAAGGGACACCAAACATCACACATCACACGAGTCTGGCAAACTAAGTACCAAAGAAACGATGAAAGGGTGACTCAAAATAGTTTCGGAAAGCTGTGAAAGGCCGAGCTGAGGGCTTGGTCGTTGGATTAGGTCTGTCTGCTGATCTCATTCTCCTGTCGTATATTTTCCGCTTTGAGTCTGTCAGAAACGTAGTTTATACTTTAGACAAAGATTAGAATAAGTTCTATTCATGTGCGAGTTGAATTATTGATTGATCAATTTTACAGGGAAATTGAAGGTAGTTGCACTTCAGAAATTCAATACTAAACAGAAAGTTAAAAGAAAATTATCAATACATATGCAATCTTTGTTTCTTTTTAAGATTGACATTTTAAAGCTAAAAATTAATTTAGACTTCTTCATGAAGCATGCAAACAAAAATTGTTGCTTATGAAAGAGACGATAATAATGTGTCACTGACATCCCGGAAGTTCTTACCATCTGACAGAACTTCATATGCTTCTGAAATTTCCTTGAATCTCCGGCCAGCTTCCTCTGGATTTTCTAAATTCTTGTCTGGATGCCACTTTAAAGCCAATTTGCGATACCTAAAAAAGAAGTCCATCATATTACCACTTACATCAACAAAAACTGGACCCAAATAAAATTCAGTTAAATTTCCAAAACTTACGCCTTTTTAATTTCAGCAGTTGATGCCGTGCGTGGCACTTCCAAAATTCGATAGTAGTCAACCATTGTGTCTGCCTTGCCTGGGTACAGGTTCCCTGGAAACAAACAAGAAGGAAAAAATAAATTAAAAATTGAACCATGCCTAATCAAAAGATCCGTGCGACCCTGCAAGATTAAAAGTGTAGGAGAACAATCATGCATCTTTCATTGTTAACTCTCCTCTCCATGTACCCAAATGACAGCACCACCCCCTGTCACAACGGATGAGGGGGATCAATCCAACTCCACTGCATTCGTACGACGAGTTGCACAACGATTCAAAATCTAACTCAGCAACAAAACGAAAACTCTCTACTGACGAACTCTGCCGTGCCAACGGACAACTCCGAGATAACAATCGATAAGCACCCTAACCTCAAAGGCGACAATGTAAACTCCCCCTCAACGCCCACACGGGCAGAACAGCCCTCAAGACTCTTCCAGAAGCTGACAATGACGGGACTTACGCCGGAGGCGACGGTTGGAGAGAAACACTGTCAATTTGTGTCGCAACGAGAGGCCAGGAAACTGCGATCGAAACACACAAAGTAGGAAGGGAGCAAAAGCACAGTAACTGCCCCCTGTTGGTGTCCCAGTGCTGCTGCTGCCGCTGCAACCGCCTGCCGCCACTACTACCGCAGCAACCACCCCGCCTCGCTCTACTGGGCAGGCGCGGAGCGGAGAGCGGGTGGGGGAGAGGGGTGCGCTGCGCTCCGTACTCCGTCCTCCCCTTCCTGTTCCTACCCCTTCCCCACCTTCCCCCCAGGCCTAGCCCCCCCCCCTCCATTCTACCCCTTCTACCCGCTCTTGCCCGCTCAGCGGTTGGCGAGCGAGCAGGTGCGAGTCATTCCTGCTGCTTTTTATTGCACTCGGACAGCGTTTAGCGAATTTGTTCTCGGCAAAGACGAAACTGCGGTCGTGTGGCCGACTCGAACCTTCCTCACGGACAGCGGTAGGGGTGGGGGTTGGCACGGCCGGCGTGGCGGGCCGCAGGCAGCCGTAGGGGGCGTGTGCACGACGAGGTTCGTCCCCCCGACCCCACCGCTCTGCGCACCTTCTAGACCTTCGAGGGCCTTCTGGTGCCAGGTACGTGCAGGGCAAAGGCAAGGGTGGCTCCACATAAAACCCAACCCAACCCAGCCCCGCCCCCGGCCCGGCCCCCGGCCGCAGACACAGAGGACGTCGAGAACGTCGTCGTATCCGTCGTATCTGCTTCTGCTATCCACCGCCATCGCCACCACCATCACCATCGCCATTACCCGACCAACGAACCCCCGTGGACTGAGGGTTCACCAGGGGGGAAACAACCCCTCGGCGTTGGTCTCAATAACAAAAGTAATCCAGGGTGATACGGGGTAACACTTTTCATCCAGGTTCGAGAGGGAACACACTCCCACACACACAAACACACACGACGGGGGTAGTAAGGGGCTATTCACATAACGTCACACTCTTTTTTTTTTTTTTTTGGGGGGGGGGAGGGGTTAAAGTAAAGTGTGACAACCCTATCTTAATTGCCTGGGAAGGTTAGGTTAGCCCCGTGACAATAAAAGGGAGGGGTGGGGGTCAAAAATACTGACCAAACCAGTATATGTGGCGTAATAGTATGTGACCTAAGCCACCTTTTAGATGGGTTGCGGCACAGTGCACGTACGGAACGGTGCAAGGAGGCGGCAAGAACGCCAAGAAGGAAGCTCACCACACACACACACGCGCGCGCGCGCGCGGCACTACCGCACCGCCGGGTCGCCGACACGACAGGACACGGCACGACACGTCACGCCGGCGCGTGCAGCCAACAGGACGGACAGCTAATCACTGAGAGGAGAGGAGAGGAGAGCCGAGAGGGAAGTCAAGTGGAAAGCAGGGCGGCGGATGCCGGAGAGCGGCGGAAGGGAGGGGAGGGGGAAACACCCGCCAATTTTTGAGTGCCCCTGCCCCCCCCCCCCTCCTCCCCTTCCCTAGCCACCCTTACTCGGCTGCGCCGTGCCCCGAGCCGCGTCGCCTGGAAGGCCTGGAAGTGGCCGCCGCCACCGCCGGCGGCGTGGTGGTGGTGGTGGTGGTGGTGGTCACCTGCCATGGTGGCCACTGACCCCAGACCAGGGCGGGGCGGGGCGGGCCTCGGCCGGGTCGAAATGCATTGCGCCACGGCACGCAAATGGTGTGCAGACGAGGCCCGCAACGGTGCCGTGCCGTGCCCCCTCCCCCCCCCCCCAAAAAAAATAATTAAGCAGGATGCAGACACTGGATTGCAAAATTTTGCAATAATGAACTTGTCGACGACACTAGGTAACGCATTGATTCTTTGATGGCGTTCTAGTGACGATAGCACAATATTCACAAATGCAACTACTCAAAGAGAAGTGAACCCCATTTTCGTAAACCCTGAAGTGACAGCAGTTATAGCCACTGGAATGTCATGAAAACTATCTGTTGCCTAAAGACCAAATTAAATTTTTAATTTAAAAAAAAAGTAAAATTTGTCCATTTACGTGTTGCAAATTGAAAACACAGTTGAGTCATGACGCGTGTGGACGGCGTGTAACCGCCGGGGACCGCAGCGGGACACAGGCGGGGAAAGAAAAAGGGAGAGGAGAAGAAAGGCTAACTCCGTTACAGCGCCATCCCGTCATCTGGACGATAAGCGGCGGGAAAAACGCCGCGCGGAGTCATTCGGGGTTCCATGAAGTGTGAATCCCGCCGTCCGTCGATATGACGTTGTGGTGTGTGCGCAAGGGAAAACTGTGATGCGAGACATCGGACTTTAGGAAAAGTCTGGTGACCAGTGCGTTAGAGTATGCGGCGACCGGGTCGGTACTTGAACCCGAGACAGCAACGATGGTGGTGGTGGTGGTGGTGGTGGTGGTGGTGGTGGTGGTGGTCCGGTTCGATGCATGACACTTGGCCGCAGATACTGGGTTCGGGGTGTTGAGGAAGTGTCAGCGTGGCGCAGCGCCGGGGACCAGCCGTGGCCCCAGCCAGGGGCCCCAAGGCCGAGTACAGCGGCGAACGCCCATGTCGGCTGCCGTGTTTCGCGTTTGGCCCGGTCGCGATCTCGATCAAGGACGCTCGCTGCTGCTTTGTCGTGTCCCCGATTCGTTATATTGTGTTATTCACACGGTTATTTCGCTTTCAAACGTTTTCTATACATGCTCTCTCTCTCTCTCTCTCTCTCTCTCTCTCTCTCTCTCTCTCTCTCTCTCTCTCTCTCTCTCTCTCTCTCTCTCTCTCTGTTGAAATTGGGGAAGAGTCGCACGTAGCGGTAACCGGGCAATCACAGGCCGTCGACAACACCCGCGGCGGAGCGCAGCAGTCTGACAGCAGGGTCAGGCACGTCTGGGACACACTGGTAGAGGAGAGGACCGTGTTCACTAACCCTATCGGACATTATTTCCATTTTACTCTTCGCATTACAGGAGCGGAAAAAAATATTTTTCCTCTCGCAGGAAAAAAAAAAGCACAGCAGCCCAACCACACGTGATTTTTTTTTCCTCCGTTTTCTCATCCATTTCTTTTCCCTCCCCCGGCATAGCATACCGATCGACTGCTCCGCTCCCATATCCAACCGTGTAGCGCTCTACTGTCCGAAAATGGTCCGCGCCGCCTAGAGTGCCCAGAGTTCCCAGAGTCCCGCGCCGCCCGCGCCGCCGCTAGGGAGCTGCCAAACCGTAAAATCTAGTTGTCCAAAAATCTAGCGACTGGATCGAAATATTTGACTTGGTCCGTAACCATATTTTCCAATGTTGTCCAAATGTTGGGTATCTGCCTGTTGGACATTTGGACAAAAAGTGTCCAGATTTTAAGGACATTCCACATGGGCCATGGTCTGTGTGGTGATGAGGGATGCTACACTACCGGAGCTAGAGTGATGTCCAATAATTGGACGCGTTTGAATCGTTCAATCTCTAGACAGGCGACTGAGCGGCCCGATTTTTGGACAGCTAGATTTTACGGTTGGGGGGGGGGGACTGCTGGGGAACTCCGGGATGACGGAGACCGGTCGGCGACGGTACGCGTCAGGACATCGGGATCGGGGACGGACAGAGGCGGAGGGGGGGAGGGGGGGGATATAATAATAAAAATGTCGCCGTGCGGGGCTCTCTGGGCCGTACCGGGGTCCGGGCCGCACCGGGTCGGGGCGCCGTGGGCGTCTTTGAGAAGCTCCACAAGCCGCCTTCGCCGCCGCCTTCGCCGCCGCCGCCCTCTGTCCTCGTGACGCGGGCCCCGCGGGCCGTGACAGGCGGCGGCGGTGGCGCAGCACGGACAAATGAGCGGGGAAATTAAAAAGTTTTGGGGTCCGGCGCGCGCGCTGTAATTTCTGTTTCGTTCTGATGCAGGGCAGGCGAGGCGCAAAAGTTTTGGCTTCCCATTTCCTCGTCTGACCGACCAGCCCCACGCCATGGCCCCACCCCCACCCCCACAATTCTGAATACTTGCCAAGAAAATCGAAGCTGCTCGGTACAAGTATCGCCTTAAATATGGGTTTTGGACGATAATTGGCTCGAGTATTGAGAGTGCATCGCCAGCCCCTGCCAGCCCCAGCCCCTCCAACGCCGCCGAGTCCGTTCACCTCGCCGACGGCACGGCGGGCACGAAGGGGGCTTATTTTGACGCGGAAGAGTGCCGGCGGAAGTCACAGGGGGAGGAGGGGGCGGGGCGCCGGGGGGTCGCCGCCCCCGCGCCACTCGACCGGTAATCGACAAAGTACGAGCGGGTTTCGCCATGCCACTGCGGCTTGGAGGCGTGTCTGCCTGTGTGAGGGTGGAACAGACGGGCCGGCAGGTCTGCGAGGGGGAGGCGAACCGACGCAAACGCGCCCCTAATGTGCTCCGATCCGGCGGGCGGGCGGACGCGGACACGATGGCCGCGTCGTTCCAGGAAGTGGACGCGGACAGCCCGAGCACTGACCGACCCGGACAGAGACACGGGTTCAAATACCAGCCAGAGATCGATAGGGAAAGGCAAGTATCAGCACTGCCACACAAACCATTCACAAACACTGAGCGGTGGATATATGGGTGTCAGGCGGTGTCAGGTCTAGAGACGCGAAAGAGGAAATTTTTAATTGGAAAATTTTCCAAGGAATCGCCAGTTCACTAGCTACACGGGAAAAATTTCACGGAAATTTTCAGTCGAATTTTATATTTTTCGGAAAATTTACACCGTTGGTCAGGTAGGGTAGTAGGCTGTGGCCAACATGACCACGACCGTCTTCTTATGTCCCCACTGCTTTAATCTCCAGGACAGCTTAACACCCCGCTGCGCCCAGATGCACCTCACCTGCTCCTGCAAAAGCCTACTCGGCGCACGCAACAGCTGACGGCCAGGTGCCAGAGGTGGCCCCCTGCTTGCGACGCGGATGACAGCGGCGGCGACGGCGGCGCGGACGGAGGCGGGAGCGCGTCGGCAAGGGGACGCGGTCCGGACACAACTGGCGGCGACCTAGCGGGGGCCTCGGCGGGGGCCTCTCGGCCGTCGTCGTCCGTCCGTACGACGCCAACCAATGTTATCACCCAGAGAGGCACCGCGCGGGGCCCCCACACTATCGCACTCGGCACGACTGCCCTCTCCCCTCCAGCAGCCCCCCCTCCCCCCTCCCCCGCCCCCCTCTGGCCCATCCTATGGGGGCCCTGCCCTGCCCCACGCCGGGGTGGGGGTGGGAGGAGGGGAGAGGGTGTATCGATCAGCTGGTACTGCTGCACCAGGCGAGGGGAGCCGGGAGGGGGGAGGGGCAGGGCAGGGTGACGATTTTTTACTGGGTCAAACTAAACGAGGGACAGATAGATGGATGGATAGACACAGAGAGAGAGAGAGAGAGAGAGAGAGAGAGAGAGAGAGAGAGAGAGAGAGAGAGAGAGAGAGAGAGAGAGAGAGAGAGAGAGAGAGAGAGAGAGAGAGAGAGATGAAGACGGGGCAGTAAAAAAGAGAGAGGAGGCAGCAGCAGGGTGAGAAACAGGTGCGAAAGTCAGAGGGGCCGCAGCGCGTATCCTATGTCCCAGGCCGCCATGAGCGGCCATGAGCCACGACACAGGACGATGATCGGACGGTGAATCTCGATGTGGCCGGGATGATGAAAGAAAGGCGTTGAGCAGGAGAGTGTGTGAGAGAGAGAGAGAGAGAGAGAGAGAGAGAGAGAGAGAGAGAGAGAGAGAGAGAGAGAGAGAGAGAGAGAGAGAGAGAGAGACGTGGGTGGGCATGCCAGCGAGGTGTGGACCTGTTCGGGATGCGGCTGAGTGATGGCTGGCGAAATGAATGGGCTGTTGCGGGCTGTTGGGAGCGTGAGGGGGCCGCGGGGGCCGCGGGGACCCCAAAAGGTGACGCGGCCGGATAGCGGATAGGGTCAGGACCATTTTATAGGCCAGCAGAGCGGCAGCCAGGCGCGGTCGGTACACCACCGGGTGGCCAAAAAAAAAGTACACATGACCTACTTTAGATATAATTTCTTTTTTTTTTATTTATTTTTGGGGAGGGGGGATAACGGATGGGTATACAAGCTGCAATGGGACGGATTGCTCGCACTGCGTGCTGCGTGCAGCATACTCTGCTGTGCTGGGTGTGAGTCACCGTGTGACATGACACAGCGTCCGTCACGCTGCGCGCTTCCACACGCACGTATACGTCCCGGTGCTGGTGGTGTCCGCTGCCGGAGTCCGCCGGTGTCCGCGGGGCCGTGACACGGCCGTACCCAGCCCACCTGACCCGCCGCGCGCCGCACCTGCTGCTGTGCACTTGCAGATAGGGCATAGAGGTTCGATGGGAGGGAAATGTTGCAGGAAAATCAACGGGGAGAGAAACCCCGGCGGGAGGAGGCGGTATCGCTGTTGGACGGTCCGGACTGCCCTGCCCGCCCCCACCCGCCCGCAGAGGACTCGGGGCGGCGCCCGTTCGTGCTGAGAATGAATGAATGGGAGAGACGCCGCAGCAGCGGCGCGCACCTCCGTACTACTATTACTACTACCACCACCACCACCACTGCTACTACTACTACTACTACTACTACGACTACTACTACCACCACCACTACTCCGGGCACGCGCCCAGAGCCGCGCCGGAGCCGCTTACGTAAGCCCTTCGCCGACCTCATCTCTGACCTGACAGGCCCCATCTGGCCGACCACGCCCCCTTATAGGCCGGGCAATAGCGCAGGGCTGGTCGTCCCACCTGGATCACCGCCAAGCCGCGCGCGCGCACACACACACACACACACACACACACACACACACACGAGCGGCCTACACACGTGCACACACACCGCGGCACAGCCACGGGCATCCAGCCGACACCAGTATAGCGCTGCATCGGGCCGAACTAGAGAAACAGCCTCGTATCTGTGAGGAGGTGGGAGGGGCCGGGGCGGCAGCGGCAGCAGGCACAGGGCACGGGAACGGTGGGCGTCAGAGAGGGCAGTGAGGGCCTGGCGCGCCTTGAAACTCATTTCCGTGACTGTTTCGTGAAAGAAATAAACTAGGAGCGGCCGCGGCGGTCACCGACCCCGGCCAGACCACGAGTACTCGCGAATAACTACTTATGCGCCCAGCAATAAAACAATTAAACGCGCGCGCGGAGCGGCGACGCCCGCGCGGCTCGTCCGTCCGACAGCTGCTTCTCATTGATTCTGCACGCGAGAAGAGACGAAGTGACGGGCAGAGAGACTGACAGGCAGGCAGACAGAGAAGGGCAGAGAGGAGGGTCGAAGAGAGGGAGATACGGGTGCCCTTTCGTAGGGCAGAGATCTCCACTTGTGCGCGGCGCACACGGCCAGGGTCACACTCTAGCCGTGCCCCCGAGGCCCCGAGGCCCCGCGGCGCTGCAGGGTCAATGTCTCGGCGGTCCAGCGCACGGGCCGCACGGGCCGGCTTGTGTAAGTGCAAGTTCAAGTAGCCGGGCGCGCGGCAGTGCGGGGGAGCAGGGCGGGGGGCGGGGCCCGGTGGGGGCGGGGCCCAGGGGGGCGGGGTCCGGCGGGGCCGCACGAACACGGCGCCCCGCCGCGGGGCTGGCGCTCTAAACGGCCGTAAGCAGCCCGTCCCATCCCGGCCCGTACAAGCAAGCTGTTGGCTAACTAGCGACAATGTGGACGACGACGGCGGGAGTGTATAATTGGAACGGCGCGGGGCGCCATGCGGCGGGGCCGGGAGCCGCCAACGGCAGAGCGGGGAAAAAGTGGGATGCAAAAAGCAATGAAGTGAGTAGTGGCGGAGAGGAGGGCGATGAACTCGGCGATGCGCGCGGAGCGGCAGCCGGCGGCCGGCGGCCGGGGACAACGAGGCGGCCGGCACGCGACATCTGCGCCGACGCCGTGGTAATCAGTGGGCCATCGCGGCTAGACGGCCGGGGCTGGGACTGGGCTGGCGGCTCACAGGGGCGGACAGAGTCTGGCGGACTGGCTGGGTGGGTGTCGGTCCGAGTCGGTGTGGCCAAGGGTGTGGCACTGATGGATGCACCTGGGGACTGTGTGCCCCCGCTCACCGACCTGGGGGCACACAGTGCCCCCCGCTAACCGCCTTGTTGGGGGGCACACCAGCCCCGCGGAGACCACCTTGTTGGGGGGCACATCAGCCCCGGGGACCGTGTGCCCCACAACGGCAGCGGCAGCAGGCCGCCGAGCTGGGTAGGCCGCCCAGCCACACGAGCGCCGTGCAGTGTTGCCTACCCGGCCGACCGCAGGCGGCGGCCTCCCGGTGCCTCCGAGCCGAGCCCCTGAGGCCCGCGGGGGTAGGCCGACCCGCAGCACGGGGGTGTCGGCCGGGACTGCCTACCCGACCGTCCGCAGGCGCCGAGCCCCTGCCCCTGACTGGAGGGGAGTTAATGTACACTCTCAAAAAAAATCAAAATGAAATCAGAAATTAATCAGAAAAAAAAAAAAATTAAAAGAAGAACAAAATAAAATAAACGTGAGAAAAATCAGGGGGAAAAATACAGAACAATCAAATTTTGGTTTCAAACCATGGTACGCTTGCATATTACGAATAAGGAACCCTGACTCCCTACAGAGAGTGTGGGCTGGTTGGAGGAGGGACTCTCGAGGGTCCGCGTGTTTCACGGCGCGCAGTTTACGACGAGTGCGTCAGGCAGGCGGGGGCGCGGGGGTGCCGACGAGAGAGTAAAGTACCGGCTAGACGGGGCGGGTGACTCATCAGTGCTAACGAACGTCGGCAACGCACCGCTCGGGGCTTCATTACACTACAATATGGTGCGTCCGAGCGGATGGACTGCGATGAAGTCATGGCCGGCGTGCCCAAGCCCATCAGGGCGGCTGCAGTCCGGAGCGCCCAGCGCACGCACCCGACAACGCCCCCGGCAGACACAGCAGACAGACACATGGACGGGGAACACAACAATCTCAGGACCTTTGTTTCCGAGCGAGCGGGAATGATGGTGTTGTCATTGTACGCAGGGGCAAAAGCGGGAGGCGAGAGGCGAGGCGACGCCGGAGGACGAAGAACAGAATGTTGAATTTCGATGAGTTTTGGTCAAGTTATGCTTCGACGAAATTTCTCGATTGAAATCAATGGTTTTGCTACAACGCTGCTCTCGAAAGTCCTTACGTAGGACTTTGTACGTATTGTGCACATTAACTATTTTGGGGGATTTCGGTGATGGTGTTTTGCTGGGGCCTGCGCATAGGTCCGTAATGTGCCTCCCTTGAAGAGCATTGGTTTCGCTCCGGCCCGAGGGGACCGAGCCGGCGAAGCAAAGTGGGGACGATGAGTACATCAAATAGCAGCCTCGGCGCCGGTGTCGTGTACAGGCGTGACAAAGTGCACCTCGATCAGGCTGCCAGCGAGAGCTCCGCGGCCGCGCGAACGCGTTGCAAAACGATAAGCCAGCGAGACGAATTATTCGCGAACGGCATCGCCTTCGCCTTTGCCGCCGAGGAAGGCGGGTCGGCCGCTGACTCGCACGCAGCCGCAGCAGCAATAGCAGTAGCAGCAGCCAGGAAACGGAAGGAACGAGGTAAATGCACAGGTCTGTCTCCGCACAGAGGGCCTCCACCTCGTCAGCGAACAGCGTCGCTAAGCGGCTCCTTACACGGCTCTTCTTATTTCTGTTTTCAGTACCGATTTTCACTTTTCTTTTGGATGCATAGTACAAGCACGCACGAACACGGGATAAATAACTTGCCGCCTCCAGCAATTTTTTTTAATTTTTTTCTATTCCAATGAATACTTCTAGTACAAATACAATGCGCGAACATTTTGGTCTGCTGCAGCAGTTCTTTTCGCTCACGCTACTCACGTCGTGCTGCTTAGGTTAGCGAATTTTTTCTCTAAATTAGGAAAAAATCCTGAGACGCATGTTCAGCGAACATATTCAGTGAATGTGATGAGGGTTAGATTTCGGCCCAGACCAGAGCAGGCTGCGGGAGCAAAAACTGCACTCCACGACGCTCTGGCTTGCTGCTTGCATACCCGGCCCGGCGGTGTGGTGGGGGCCCAGCGGATCCCACAGAGTCCTGGCTTATTCTTTTGCGCCGTGACCGGTTTCGAAGTCGGCTATATATTTCCCGCGCGGACACGGCGGTAGGAGGACCACGGCCAGCTCCGCGGCCCCCGCAGCCCCCGCGGCCCCCGCCGCCCCGGGACACGCCCCCTTCCCGGTCGCGGCCGCCACCCAGGGAGACGGCATGGACGTCCCGGAGCGGCCCGACGTCGTGGCTTTGCCAATGGCAGGGCGTCGGTGCGCCCAAACGACCCCACCGAGGGCCCGCCGAGGGCCCCAACGAGGGCCCCGCGCCGCACAATGGGCAGCGAAGCTCAGGCGGACGGCCGTCGGCGGCCAGCTCTGACGGCCACCCATCGCCGCGCACCTGAGGGCCCCGGGGCCCCGAGTGACGTGAGGTACCCTGGGGTACCCTGGGGTACCGTGGCCGGCGGCAGCCTCCGCCGAGGCCTCCACCACCTCCGGCACCTCCGGCCGGCTCCGCTTTATATTTTTTTACTAGCGGCGATGAAAACTTTCGCCGCCCAATATCGATGCCCTTCCTAGTCGTAATATACGCTGATGCATGGACGTGTTTAACGGCGGAGTGCGCGCGCGGCCACACTGCGGGCGGGCGGGCGGGCGGGCAGGCAGGCAGGCAGGCAGGCAGGCAGGCAGGCAGGCAGGCAGGCAGGCAGGCAGGCGCCGCCCGGAGGTAGGACGCTTTTCCGTCACTCTCCAGGTAAGCGTTCACCGCGACTCTCTTCTGGTTATCGGTTGGTGCGTGTCTGTGTATGCGTGAGCGAGACAGAGAGAGAGAGAGAGAGAGAGAGAGAGAGAGAGAGAGAGAGAGAGAGAGAGAGAGAGAGAGAGAGAGAGAGAGAGAGAGAGAGAGAGAGAGAGAGAGAGAGAGGCGCACGCGCACGACGGGGGCGTCATAAAGAGAGGCTTTGGCTTTGCCTTCAGCCGTGTGTCGTTGGTCAGCCGTCATGAATGTGTGTGTGTGTGTGTGTGTGTGTGTGTGATGAGCTGGGCAGGCACGGTGCCGGAGCGGGGCGGGGCGGGTAGGGGTGGGTTGCTGCGGGTCCCCATGCGCGGGCATGCGCGATGCTAATCGAGAAGAGACACGCTATATAGGCAATGAGTGCCATGCATCGCTCGGGCCGCGCCAACGACTGTTGCGAACACTACACACACACACACACACACACACACACACACACACACACACACACACACACACACACACACACACACACACACACACACACACACCGCTCAGAGTCAAGTACCACCAAACTGTCGGCGAGAGTGTCCGACAAGCCGCTAGTGTTGAGCACGCTCACTTTGGTAGCTGCTCCCTGCAGCCGCGCCGCGCCGTAAGCGCCACTCACTGGTGTGTGCTGCGATATAGGGGCAGTAAAAAAAAGAAGAGTAGAAGAAGCGGATCGGAGAGAGAGAGAGAGAGAGAGAGAGAGAGAGAGAGAGAGAGAGAGAGAGAGAGAGAGAGAGAGAGAGAGAGAGAGAGAGAGAGCCATAGCGATTGGCCGTCATTTCGAACGGCGATGGTGGTCGCCGGGTTGTTGCACATGTGTTGCTACATGCATCACTGGTAAAACTATATTGCCACGGTACTACGCGGTGCTTTACGCCTTTGACAGACTCCGCTCGATGAATATGCGTCGGAGCGAAGAAGAGTTCGCCAAAAAGGGTGGGCGTTTTTCTACGCTGAGCAAATCACGGTGAAAAAAAATATTAGTGGCCGCAACTAAATTTTGTTGGTTATTAAGTTCTTGTGCTGCGTCTTCATTTTACCGGATACCCCTACCTGAGCGGTATCGTGATGTCTGAGGTATTTAAACGTTTCAATAGCAAACATCGCGGCTTCCAAGGCCAGAGACGGTGCCGGACACGCGATCTCGTCCGGGCCGGAGGTCGCGGAGGTCCGGAGCCGACGCTGTCACCTCCTCCCGCCCAAGCTGAGCGTCACGGAGCTGAGCGGGCCGATTTGCTTCACTTGGTCGCCGTCTGCCAACGACACCTGGAGGCCACGACGCGCGCGCCTCCGCCACCACTGTCGCACAGCTACGCATAGTTGTGTGCACGGTATAGGGTAGTGGCAAGTATGTCCGTCTCGCTAGGAAAACAGTGACGTGCAGGTAAAAATAAAATAACGCCCTTCTGAAAAGATGTTGCTTTTGGGTGGTGGTGGTTAGAGATGCGAATAAGGAATTTTTTTTTTTCAGGAATTGCCAGTTTTGACTGGCTATACGATAAAAAGTTCACTAAAAGTTTCACTAAAGTTTTCAGACAAATTTTATATTTTTCGGAAAATTTTCACCTTTGGTGGTGTGGTGGTGGAGGTGGTGGTGGTGGTGTCGGCACGTGTACCTGCCCTGCCAATGGCGAAGAATGGTTATTGCCGCAGCGGCTCCCGGGGTTACGGCAGTCATTTGTTTGCTATCCGGTGTAGGGTGGGGCCCCGGCCGGGGCCCGGCGTGATCAGGCGATTACCATCGAGCGCCGACACGATACTCATTCGGCCTCTTTGAACGGCGGCGCCGAGGGCTCGGGGGGACTCGGGGAGGGGGGGGGGGGGGGGGCTCGGGGGGCTCAGGGGGCTCGGCCCTTGCAGCTCGCGGCGCGATTACAAGCCGCTCACGGCCGCTTAGATGCCATCGGCGCGCAAATAGAGGATATGGTGGGCGCGCGGGCGGTACCGCCGACACTCACCACCCACACCAATCACCGCGGCAGGCTCAGCGGCGGCCGGCAGAGGGCGCTGCCGGAGGTGAGGCGGCGGCGGCGGCACCTGTTGCCGTGCCCCTGTAGTTGTAGTTGCGGGCCGAGCTGTTTAATTACACACCCAGCGCCGAAACCCATAAGTGTTACCGGCGGCAAACTAAAGTGGTATGTAAAAGGCATGTAAAAGAAGTCAATTCTTACGGCGTTGCAGTCTGTCAATACACAAGTGCCACAATGTAATGCAGAAGTACTCGAATCGACGTGTACAGGGCACTCAGAAGTGACCCCGCCCTCGACTGGCGCTGCATGTCCGCCCCGCCGCATGCCGTGCGCGCGGTCACGCTACGCGTGCACATGGAGCACATGCAGGTCGCGGCCGGATCTCTCTGCCGTCGGCGAGGAGCTGGGCCGCGGGAGGCCGCCAGGGTCCTCCAGGCCGCCGCCGGCCGCAACAACAAGGCCCCCGACGTGCCGAGGGCCCAGCCCAGGGCTACTCAGGGCTGCCCAGGGCCCGGGCCGGCCCACATGTGGGCAACAGGACACAGACAGAGGGAACTTTCTCGCGGTGCATGACTGCGAGTAATGGCAAAAGAGTACGCCGCTCTCGCACGCCGCGCCGGTCCAGTCCGGAGCCCGGAGCCCCCGGGCCGGGCCGGGCCGAGCCCCGCCGTACTAAAAGTTGCCGAATTGGAGGGAAATGCGCATGCACGGCCTGTGCAGAGGCCGGGCCGGGCCAGCCCAGCCCCAGCCGACCGGACTGGAATCGGCCAATCATATCGAGGCCCGACACCGACATGCACTCTCGAAACGCGGCGCCGGACGACCGCCGGCCGACCGGGCCAGATCCCGCCTGTAATCACCACGACGAACCACCACCGTTAGGCGCGTCCGCATCTCGCACCGGGCGCCACACACACACGCGCGCACACAGGCACACGCGGACAAGCGCACTTTCAGATTCAGATTCGAACGGGGAGCGCGTGCGGCTCTGGTTCTGTAATGGTGGTGGTCGTTTACCAATAAACTGCCGTGTGTCGTTGGCACCGCTGGGTGGGCGCGGGCAGCGTGCAGGGTGAGAAGGAGGAGGAGCAGGCGGCACTGACGGCGGATGCACTGTAAATCAGAAGCGGGTTCATGGACGGCCGCATCTCCAGCCGGTCCCCGGGCCGGAGCTGAGGCCCGCACAGAGTTGAGGCCCCGGAGCTGAGGCCCCGGAGCTGAGGCCCCGGAGCTGAGGCCCCGGAGCTGAGGCCCCGGAGCTGAGTCCCGGAGCTGAGGCCCCGGAGCTGAGACCCCGGAGCTGAGGCCCCGGAGCTGAGGCCCCCCCGGAGCTGAGGCCCCGGAGCTGAGGCCCCGGAGCTGAGGCCCCGGAGCTGAGGCCCCGGAGCTGAGGCCCCGGAGCTGAGGCCCCGGAGCTGAGGCCCCGGAGCTGAGGCCCCGGAGCTGAGGCCCCGGAGTCGCTGACGTCGCCGCCACACTTTCACTGCCGAGGCACACCAAAACGCCGGCGCAGCGCGCGGTAGACCGGCGCGTATTACCAATACTCCATGACGCGAGGGACACGAGAGAGACAGCGTGCGACAAAGAGCTGTAAACGTCGTGGCTGTACCACCG
>CM076252.1:14101314-14103814 GCA_038380765.1 Odontothrips loti
ACGGTGTCCCGGCGGCCCCAGCGGTCCCAGCCCGCACACCACAGAGCCGGGCGGAACAGCCCATCCTCCGCGGGTCCTGCGAAAGGGGTATCGAATATGAACCGGTTGCCGTGTGTGTGTCCCCGCAGTGCAGTGCACCGGCGGTGTTCGTGCGTGAGGACGCATGCTATGCACGTGGGGGCAAGGCAAAGCAAGAGGAAGTGTGCCGGTCAGTGACCTCCGCTCAGTGACCGCAACATCACCCCCCCCCCCAATAAAAAAAAAAAAAAAAAAATGCAGAAAAAAATACTATAAAATTGTAGACTATTTGAACCCGCAAGCAGTGGGGTACCGCAGGGACAAGGGCGACGGCGGCGGCGGCAGCAGCAGCAGCAGCAGCATGGAGGACGCGTGCCGCCCCCGTTGTTCGGACGGGGAAGAAAGGGCAGCGCTGTGATAAAATATTTGGCAGCGAACAATGCAACATCCACTTTGTACGTTCCCGGGCGCCTTGCAAGTGCAGCTGCAGCAGCAGCAGCGGTAGCGGTGGGGCGGCGGCGGACACTGAACGACATTTTGTTGGGGAAAAGAAAGAAAAGGCGCGCGTGTGCGCGCGCGCGCGTGTGTGTGTGTGTGTGTGTGCGCGCGAGAGAGAGAAAGAGAGTGTATGTGTGTGTGTGTCTTTGTGTGTGTGTGTGTGTGTGTGTGCTTGTGTGCGTGTTTCCCCAGAAATTACTTCTCGCCGGGGGCGGGCCGAGAGAGGGCTTGCCTTTTCCCATTATAACGGCGCCATAAATATCCGTCGTGTCCAATAGGCGGTGTCCTGTAGGCGACCTGGCCGCGGCCGCTGCTGTGGACGCGCGCCGCACGCCGCAGGCCGCACGCACCTGATACCCGCCGCGTGGGAACGGGCGCAGGGGAGCCGATGCACTGGCACTGCCGGCACGCGCCGGACACAGGCCGGACACACACCCCACGTGCGGCGGGTCTGTCTACCCGGCGCGGGGCTGGGCTCCGAGGGCACGGCGCGGTGACGGCAGACAGCGGCTGTCCCATCCATCCCCGCCCGGCGCCTAGCCTGGCGCCTAGCCT
Source organism: Odontothrips loti (assembly GCA_038380765.1). Taxonomy (NCBI): domain Eukaryota; kingdom Metazoa; phylum Arthropoda; class Insecta; order Thysanoptera; family Thripidae; genus Odontothrips; species Odontothrips loti. Next base: position 14,102,386 of record CM076252.1, read on the forward strand.
GGCGCCTAGCCTGGCGCCTAGCCTGGCGCCTAGCCTGGCGCCTAGCCTGGCGCCGACTATGTTTCCCAACGGAGACTAGTTGGGGGGCCCACGATTTTCCCGCGGCGCCTAGAAGAGCGTCGTGACCCCGCTGCCTGCCGCTGCCCCGCGGTGAGCGACGCGCCGATATTTCGATGGCAATCGGTGTCACGCCACCACCGCCGCGAGTACGACCCCAGATGGGGCTCCGCAGCCGCCGGCGCCCCAAAAGGGGCACAAGGCTGCCAGTAAATGGTCATTCGCACTCGCGCGGCAATAATAAGGCAATGCAGCAATAACCCTCGGCCCTCTCTGTCGCACGCCCTCGCCGCTGCAGCTGCACTCCCTCCGTCTCTCTCCATCTATCGGCACGGACATGGCCGGGCCGGGCCGCGCGTCGCCGCCGCGTGGACGGCAGCGGTCCGAATGCTGCACAGCGCTCCATCCTTGTCCGGCGGCCGCGTGCACATATACGGCCCTCTCTCTCCCACTTCGGCACCCGGAGGCGAACGGGACGGGCGCTAATAAAAACGTGCGGGCCGGCGTGGCTACCATATTAAAGCCCTCGACAAAAGATTAGCTTTCACTGCCCTGCCAAATCACATCCCGGGAGCCGAGCCGCCGTATATGAAAATGATTTCTCCTTTTCATCTCTTTTTTGCGGATAGTGACATATCGGGCCGTCTCTCTCGCTCTCTCGGTGGGGGTGGTGGCCGGCGTGTGTGCATATGGAGTATGTGTGGTTGTACGGCGGGGCCTGGGCTACAGCCTGGGCTGCCTGCGGACCCTCTGCGACTTGCATTCCCAATGACTGTCCGCTTGTACCACTTGTAGTACAGGGCCCCAGCCGTACAAACAAGTTCCCAGAAGGTCTGGTTCGGGACACACACACACACACACACACACACACACACACACACACACACACAGAGGAGCTCTACGACATGGCACTGCGCAGGCTCGCGGACCTAGATCCTACACCTAGAGATGATCGTGGTCTAATCGTTGCACACACACACACACACACACACACACACACACACACACGAGGATCGGTAGCCGCGCGGAGAGGATAGCAGCAAAGGAAGAACAAGAGAAGAGGCGGTGTACTGGGGCCCCGCAGCCCGGGGGATGCCGGCCGCATAGGCGGCGAGCGGCCGCGTCGAAATGTGTTCAAACAACGGTAGCAAGCAGCAGCGACAGCGAAGCGGTGGCGGGGCGGGGCGGGGCGGGACAATACGGACGCAAAAGTCAGTAGCAACAATAGTGCACTTAAAGGGAAAGCTCCTTCGCGCGGCGCGTCTATGGCTTGTTATTGTTGAGATAAGGCTGCGAAACAACGCGCTGCACGGGCCGGGCTGGGCGCGGGCGCCGCTCAGCCGTGCGGGGACAGAGTATTTGGGAGAGGACA
>CM076252.1:14108814-14313814 GCA_038380765.1 Odontothrips loti
ACAACGCCGACAAGCCCTGCGGCGGCGGTGAACTTTAATTTGACACGCCATTTGCAGTCGTCGTCGTCGTCGTGGGTCCTGGTCGTGACCCCTGGCGGGCCGGGGCTGGTGCTCCCGTTCTATTAGCATCCGGACCAGGGCCGGCTCACGACCTGGACAACGACCAGGAGCTGCGCGGAGCTGGGAGCGGCCGCCGCCAGGATCTGCATGGCCTGATGACCCCGGCTGAACCGGGCGGCGGGAGACCGAGCCTCGAGCGCGGCATTTTAAAGTAATGTCAAGAAAACGACCTGGTCTGGTGGGCCTGACCCCCGGCGCGGGCTGGGGGAGGAGTTCTGAATCCTCCAGGGGGTGGCCGACGACGGCGTCCGTCCTCCACACCACAACGACACCACCACCACCACCAGGAAGCCGCGGATGACCTCCTCACCGCGGGGATCGACGGGGGCCTCGGGGCCCCGGGTGGCGTCCCATCCTCCGCGGTCTGCCGCGCGCGCGCGCGCCCATCCCCCGCCTGCGGTGGCGGCCGTGTGGGAAAGCCAAACCACTCTCCTCCGGGCTGCAAAGTGACGAGACGGAGTTAATGTCGTCGTCCTCGGGCTCAGGCTCAGGCCTCTAGGTCAAGCCAAAGCCACACGATGGCACACTTGTCTCTATGAAAATGAAGAAGTGGCTAATGGGGACGCGGAGACGCGGCAGGCAGGAAGGGGACATTTCGGGACAGGCGGGGAAGCCTAACGAGCACCGGTCTAACCGCGAAGTAATTTCTGGTGGAAACATCAACCACTTTGTTTTCACTGTTCGCACCTCGGCGACAGCCGTGGACCCCCCCCCCCCCCCCCCCGCCCGGACGAGCGAGCAGCGGCAGAGGGACGCCGGGGGGCTCTGATACACGCCAACGATAGTGGGCCTCGGCACCGACATCGTTCCATCTGTTTGCACTTCCCCGGGGGCAGGCCGGGGGCAGGCCGGGGTCAGCGATGAGGGACGGGCGCAGGTCCAGGCCACCCGGCGCGGTAGGCCCTCGGCCCCCGGCTGGCACCACGTACGGAGCGGTACGGGGCCCGCGGTTGCCATGGTTACCGCACGCGGTCGACGCCCTCATCAGCAGCGCGTGCGCCGAGGGCAGCGCGGTGAGATGACAGGGGCGTGATGCGGATGACAATGGGGCCGTGCCGGGGACCCCCAGGGACCCCAGGGACCCCCGCACGGACACCCAGGGACACCTAGGGACACCCAGGGACACCCAGGGACACCCAGGGACACCCAGGGACACCCAGGGACACCCAGGGACACCCAGGGACACCCAGGGACACCCAGGGACACCCAGGGACACAGGGACACCAGGGACACCCAGGGACACCCAGGGACACCCAGGGACACCCAGGGACACCCAGGGACCCTGAAGGACCCCCAGGGACCAGTCTCCCAGAGACCCTCATGAACCAGCACCGGCGTCAAATTTCAGCGCGAACCTCCTCGTCGAGCGCCTGCGGGTGACGGGGTAGGCCAGCCCGCACGACACGCGTGCGCGCAACAGTCGTCGTTTGCCCACCCAGCAGGCGGCAGGCGTGGAGACCTCAACGCGCGAGGGCGGGCGGGCGGCTATGGCCGCTCCAGCCCCGCTCACTCCAGCCCGGCTCCAGCCCGGCGTCGGCAGCTGCGCTCCAGTGCGCTTGTCAGCGGCGGGAATGAAAAGTGCGAGTTGCCAGTAACCCCCCGCGGCCATGGCGTAACGCACGGAGGCAGGCTTTGCTGGCTTTGCAGGCTCGCGGAATGACGCGGTGAGCGGGCAGATATTATCGCGGCGGCAGCAGCAGCAGCGGTAGCAGCAGCAGCGGCAGCAGCAGCAGCGGCAGCAGCAGCAGCGGCAGCAGCAGCAGCGGCAGGCCGGACGGGACGGGACGGGCCGACCTGACGCGGGACGTTTGTCAGCCGGGACGAGCCGAGCCGCCGACCGCGAGAGCTCTGGGCCGGGACGGGACAGGGACAGGGGTTTCACTTCTTCTTTTCGCTCTGTCAAACAGTCAAACCCCCACAGGCGATCACCGGGAAAGTCAGCAAGTGGTTGCGTGACCACGTACTGCTGCTGTGGTGCTGGTGGTCGAAGCTAGGGGCAGTTTTACAACTGAAAGTTGTTCCCTTGACACCTCCAGCGGCCGCCTCATCCCCTCTCGCCCCGTCGTGGTTTTGCAAGTGGAAGAAACTATTAAAAAGCCGCATGCCCCGAGAGCCGGGCCGGTTCCACGACCACTCTCGTTTTTTTCCTTCCTTTTACGATTATTTCATTATCGCACTACAACTTGTCACGCCGCGAGGTGCGTGGGAAAACATTACGCCCTCGTAAAAAGAGACCGGCAGGTGTCGCGTTTCGTTGAACACACACACACACACACACACACACAAACACGGAGCGGGCCGGGCCGCCTCGCCGACTGTACCACAGTGTCTCCCTGGCACCCGCACAGAGTTCGCACCTCGCCGAAGAAAGCAAGCGCGAAAATAGATGGGGCGGTCTGCTGCGCCGGCGGCGGCGGGTGGCGGCGCTGGGAACGGATTCGCCGACTTGTGCCAATAACGCTGCCCCTGCCAATATGTCAAGCCCAAGCTATTCGCAGCGGCCGCCGCCACCCCAGAGCCCCCGGGCCCAACAGGCGGGCAGGCAGGCACCGAGTCTCTTGTTGTCGAGTCTCTTTTCTCCCTCGGTGCGCGCTAGGCAGTCGGACCAAAGGCGGCAACACGTATCTCCCACACTTATCGCTTGTCCAATAAATCTTGGGATGGCCAGGGCTCGCGCCGCGCCCGCCGCCCCCTTCAGGATGTCCCTGCGCGCATCGACGCCCCTTAACCCCGCGGCCCCGCGCCCCGCCCGCACCCCGCCCGAGGGCCTTTCGGCGCACTTGATCATCTCCTGCGAGCTCTCGGCGCGCGGAGCCTCGTGCGCCGGCCATGGTCAAGTCCGCACCACCCCTGGCTACGCCTGGCTACGCCTGGCTACACTCCCGCATAACCTTTCACGAACTCTGCCCGGTGCCTCAATACTTCAGTCCAATAACGTACCCGCACAATTGATAACACCGTCAGAAAAACAAAGCAGCACACCATTAAAAAAAAATCGGACAAAAAAAACATGTAAGGCTTTGCCAATTTTTCAAATTTTCAAAAAAGATATAGAATGATTTTTCCGGTGGAAGTATGTGTGAACCAGCCCCTAAACACCGTCTTGTCATGACACTAGTGCCTCGTGAAGCTCATGACCCCAGAAAACAACTTTATCCCCGTCATTTACGTAGTGCCGCGTTGTACCCACCGAGAGTACATTATAAGTACTTGAAACACCCGACTAAGTTGTGGCAACTTCACCGGACTTCGTTCAGCGATTGCTAATGATGCTAGTAGCCACCTCCAGAAATCTGGTCGAGTCGCCACAACTTTATCCCTGTCGTTTACGTAGTAGCGCGTAGCATTCCAAAATGTCTGAGAGTGAAAATATCGGAAGTATTAACCGGTAATGGAAAAAACGGCTGCCTCCGGGCACCAGGCACCCGGGCGTCGTCGTCGGCCCGGAGCGGACCGGAGCGGAAGGCGCGAGGCCCGCGAGCGGTCAAACAATGCCACATTGTGGGGCAGCGGCAGCGGCTGGCAGCCACTGGCAGCGTACGATAATGCGTGCCTTACAGTAACAATTAAACAGGAAGCCGCCCCGGTGCAGTGCAGGCACCGGCCGACCCTGCCGTGCCCCAAGGCCCTGCCGCCCTGCCCCCTCCCTCAATGGGTTCACGGTCCCATGGCCCACTTCAAGTTCATGATCGGTTCTCTGTGCTCGACTAGACAGTCTCAGTCATCTCAGCGCCGATCACAATAGCGGTGTTGCTGCCCAAAAGTAACAATCAAGCCTCCCTTCCCCCTCCCCTCCTCCTCCCCCCCCCCCTCCCCCCTCTCGTCTCTCCCATGCTGTTCTCCGCTGACGGGAGAGCCGTCACAATACGGGCGCTTCTTGTCTCGGAACTCCCGGGCGTGAAAATACTTTGCTCTGCAGCGTTGCACACTCGCACAAATTTTGCAGCCAAATTTTTCTTTATGACTTCTTATTTCTGAGTTCTTTCGTATCCTATTTTACTTTTTCTATTTTTATTTGTCTTCAATTTTTTTTTCCTGACTTCTTGTTGGCCACCGCGACAGTAGGTCTACTCCGATTTCTTTTTTTTTTAAAGTTAAGTCCCAAGCCGAGGGTTGAGCCGAGGGCCTAGCCGACGTCGGCGAGCCGTGGCAGGCCGCCACGGCAATTATATTTTTAAATATCGCAAAGTCCCGGCCGTCGGCACTGTGCCTGTGCCCAACATCACGCGACACCCGCCATTCCACCTATAGTGCAGCTGCGATACGAACAAGAAGAACTTTTCATAATTTTATGAACCGATCAGAAGTAGCAGTGTTATTTCTGTCCGTCTGCGCGCAGCTCACGCCTAGTTCGGCCTTGCGTCACGACGTCACCTATCTATCGGTGGTCGCAGAGAGAGGGTTCAGTGGCCTACCGGTTTCGGTGAGAGTGTGTCTGTATGTGTGTGACCCGGTCCACTCCCGCGCGCACACACACACACACACACACACACACGTGTGTGACCACCGGCGCATAACCGCGTGAGAATACAACGACCTTGCACGAGGCCGGGCCAAGACGTACTGCTTTATCGGTAAGAGTCATCAATGAGTCAACGAGGTTGTCACTCCAGTCGACGGATCCGCCAGCAGCAGCCGCTCAGCCCGCTCCCGTCATGTGACTGCGACAGTCCGTCCGCAGCTGTGCCGTGACTGCGCACTCACACTGACAAAAATTTTGGTTGGAAATTTCCAAACAGTTTGTGCTGCAGATTTCCGTATCCCTTTGATGAAAATTTCCAAATTCCAAGAAGGTTTTGGAATTTTTCGAAGACTTGAAAACTGTGTTTCGAAGAATTTCGGGGTTCTAAATTTTCACGAATGTTTCGAGGAAATCGTAAACAATTCGTGCTGCAAATTTTCCCCATCACGTTTTGGGGGAAATTTCTAACGAATTTATTTTCCAGTGCAGCTCGCACCGCGCTGCGACGCCAGAATCATGACGAATACGCCGCCGTCGCAGCCGGGTGAAAGGTGCGCCGGCAGAAACTCAGGAGCCGCGCCGCAGCGGCAGACTGGACGCCGCCGATACGTCGCTGCTGCTGCTGCTGCTGCTGCTGCTGCTGCTGCTGCTGCTGCTGCTGCTGCTGCTGCTGCTGCTGCTGCTGCTGCGCGCCTGCAGTGCGCTGCAGTCACGCGCCCCCACCTTACTCAGCGGTCGCCACGTCCGTCCGGCACCGCCCGCGTGTGTGTGCTGGTAGCGCCAGACACACACGCACACACGCACGCACGCACACGCATGTGTGCGACATGGCTACATGCACACGCTGTCGGACCGGGGCGAAGTAAACGAGAGAAAACGATATGATGGATTATGATCTGAGCGGCCGCTGCTAGCCGCTCTCCCCCCCCCCCCTCGCGCCGGTTTATATAGCGTCCATCTGCGTTGATTTCAATTGCGCATTAACCTTTAAGGACGCGAGTAAATGGGTGCGACTAGTTGGTAATTGCTCTAATTGCGCGCGCGGTGATTTAATCAACGCTGCCGATCGGCGGCCGCCGCGGCCCGCGGCACGGGGCCCGCCTGAGCACCCACTAAACGCACCCATCCCAGCCGCTGTGGCGGAAATGAAGAAGATGAAGCCGCCGCACCGCCAGCCGCCGCCCGCTTTTATACCCTCGTCCTGCTCCTGCTTACATGTGTGGCTCCGCAGAGCTCCGCCGGGCTCCGCGGGGTTAGGAGATCTTATCGGCCGCTATACTGCAGCGGCCTTCTCTCTCTCTCTCTCTCTCTCTCTGGCACGCCCCCTTGTCCACTAATACAATTTTCATTGAGAGAGAGAGAGAGAGAGAGAGAGAGAGAGAGAGAGAGAGAGAGAGAGAGAGAGAGAGAGAGAGAGAGAGAGAGGGGGGGGGGGTCAGTTAATGCCCCGCTCCGCGGTCTCCTATTGGCCGGTGACCTGGCCCGGCCGGGCGGGTCGCCTTGTCTTTGCTTTCCCCTGCGAAATCACACCCGCGGCACGGCATTAGCAGCAATTACGCACCCGCCTGTCAACTAGAAAGCAGCGTGCAGGCAAGTAACATCGGCAAGGAGGTCAGTATTGTTTCATTTCAAAATCTGTTCTTTTTGTTTTCTTTCGAGTGTACTAGAGGAAAAAATAAAAATCATAAACTTAAAAAACAATTTTTTTTTTTCGAAATTCTTTCCGGTTGTTGTGTGAAGTCGATGCCCCTGCCATGAGGACGAGGTGCGGACTGGCGCTGCCGGTCTGCCCGCGGCCCACGGCCCTCCTATGGCCTGCCTATGGCGGTCTGTGGCCAGCCCGACGGCTAATTGGCCGCGGACGGCCGCGGACAATGTTTGCCAGCTGCATCCATGAGTGATGCCATCATGTCTGCACGTGGTCCCGGTGGACAGCGCGGGGCACGCGGGGCACGCGGGGAATGGGGTCGAGCGGGTCAGCGTGAGTAATGCCACGGGTATTCTCATAGCGCCGCGGGGGGCGCAGGGTGCAGCCAGGGGCACAGCCAGCGCAGCCGATGCAGTCCCCGGCCGGCTCCTTTCAATTAGTCGCTCCTCGTCCACCGTCGGGGGCCTTCTCGCCTTCGACAAGGCCGTGCTCCCCGTCGAGGCCGTGCTCATCATCGAGGAAATGCTCACCGCCGAGGACGTGCTCATCGTCGAGGCCGTGCTCTCCGTCGAGGACCTGCTCTCCGTCGAGGACCTGCTCTCCGTCGAGGACCTGCTCACGGCCGAGGACCTGCTCTCCGTCGAGGACCTGCTCACGGCCGAGGACCTGCTCACCGCCCAGGCCGTGCTCACCGCCGAGGCCGTGCTCACCGCCGAGGCCGTGCTCCCCGTCGAGGACCTGCTCACCGCCGAGGCCGTGCTCACCGCCGAGGCCGGCCACCGCCGAGGCCGTGCTCACCGCCGAGGCCGTGCTCCCCGTCGAGGACCTGCTCACGGCCGAGGACCTGCGTCGTCCCCCGCTGCCCCGGCGACACCCCGCCGCCGCCGTCCCGCCCCGTCCCACGCACCACGGCGCGCACCCCGCTGCCCCGCCCAGCCACTCCCGTACGCAGCGCGCAGCGTTCTGCCTCATTAGACGTGAGTTACCACCGGCCGTGGCGCGCGCGGCGCAGCCCAGCGGCGGCAGCGGTGCGCCACCCTGCTGTCCGCGTGTCATTTCGCGAGTTGTAAAGTCGGCGGCTCTCGGAGCGAGACACACAACGCAGCTCGCACCGCCCCCTTCTTCCTTATTTCCGTCGCACTTTTCTTTTTACGATTTTGTTTTCATTGCGCGGTGCCCCTGCCGTGGGGCCATTGTGCTCCCCGAAGACGCGCCGCGGGGCGAGATGAGGTTCAATCCTGAGGAACAAATCCGGTAGGGGCGCCACTGGGCCGAGCTACTATGAGAAATCTCACGTTAGGATCGCCTTTGACATGTCGGTAGCCGCCACCCCTTACTATGTGAACGGTAGGTTTTTCATAAGCAGCTTGGCCCGGTGGCGCCGTCCAGCGGATGAGCGTCACGCGGATTGAACGCGAGGGGGGGGTTGACTCCCCCCCCCCCCCCCCCCCATACCTCTATCTGGCTACGCCACTGCCTGTGGCTGCCCACACGGGCCGTGTGTTGTTTTACAGAGGATCGGGTCTGCTCGATACGTCACTACCGGCAAGTGGGGGACAGAGAGGACACGCCTGCTCGGGTCACCTCTTCCGGCAGTACGTCGTGTGTGTGTGTGTGTGTGTGTGTGTGTGTGTGTGTGTGTGTGTGTGTGTTTGTGTGCATCAGGACGGCCAAAATTAGAATATCAACAACCAGGGGCAGAAACAAACGTTCATGTTGTAAAAAAATGCTTGATTTCAATCCTTGATTCGAGTCTTTGATTTGCATCATTGATTTTGATCCTTGATTTTGATCCTTGATTTTTATCCTTGATTTTTATCCTTGATTCAGATCCTTGATTATGGCCGGTCTTAACAATTCGCACATATAGCGCCTGCGGATGTATGGGCGTCCTACGCACTTTGTGGCTCGGCACTTTGAACCCAGGGCCCCGCGCGGTGCACGATGACTACATTGCAAACACGTCCTGCTGGAGGCGCAATTAGGGTAGTGGTTTATTAGGGGCTTGTTGGTGGCGAGCAGAGCGATAGGTCGGAGACAGGTCGGCACACACACACACACACACACACACACACACACACGGCAGCAGGAGACCCGTCAGCATGGCTGGCCACGTACACGACAGTGACTGCGAACGAGGCTGGCGTGTCAGCGTGGTCAGGGTGTCGGGTCTGACAGCGGATGTCCGCGGGGCGGCCGGCCGGCTGTCCGGCGGTCCCTATCCCAGGCCGAGCGCCACTCCACCCCCCCCCTTCTCTCTCTCTCTCGCGCTCTCTCTCTCTCTCTCTCTCTCTCTCTCTCTCTCTCTCTCTCTCTCTCTCTCTCTCTCTCTCTCTCTCTCTCTCTCTCACTCTCTCTCTCTCTCTCTCTCTCTCTCTCTCTCTCTCTCTCTCTCTCTCTCTCTCTCTCTCTCTCTCTCTCTCTCTCTCTCTCTCTCTTCACACGTCACGACCAGACAGGAGGCTAGGTGGCGGCCTGTGTCGGCGCATGCACTTGGGTACCTCAGCGAGTCATGCGACAGGTGCGGCCGGGGTGTCCGTCCGGCAACGGTACTCAGTGGGGCTCCGCAGCGGTGATAAGGAAGTGAAAAGGCTGTTTTGAAAATTTGCCATAACATTTTGAGACTTGCGACCTGCGTCACCGCGGTACTCCTGACGGATACTACGCGCTACTCGGCGCTACCACCTAATCGACGGGGATGAAGTTATGGCAACTCGACCTGGTTTCTGGAGGTGGTTCCTAGCATCATTACCAAGTCGCTGCACGAATTCTAGTGAAGTTGCCACAACTTGGTCGGGTCCTTTGAATACCTGAAAGGTACTCTCGACGGGTACTAGGCGGTACTATTTAAACGACGGGGATGAAGTTATGGCAACTCGACCTGGTTTCTGGAGGTGGCTCCTCGCATCATTACCAGTCGTGCAGGTGCATATTCGCCGGCGGTCCGGACGCTCCACTCACTTTCACCGCACTTTTGGGAGCCGCGGGGCGCCGGCGGGTAGTGTCCGTCCGTCCCCGTCCGCGTCGTGATGGGACTCGCCGAACATGGACAGCGGCCCGCAGCCCGCAGCGCCGCGGCGCCCTTCAATCCCGCAGCCCATCCGGACCCGGAGGACCCGGAGGACCCGGAGGACCCGGAGGACCCGGAGGACCCGGAGCCGGTTTCCTTCTTGTCGAACCCGTCCGTGGTGGCCGCGGCGCCGGGCCGGGCCGGTGCCGTAGTGCCAGCGCCGTGGTTTCGGATAGGTGGTCCGCCCATGCGTTGCACGCGCGCGGCCACCGCGACCGCGACCGCGGCACCTGGGGGCACCTGTGGGCACCTGCCGCGCGCGGCCACCAAGACCGCGGCACCTGACGGCACCTGTGGGCACCTGCGGGCACCTGCGGGCACCTGTGGGCACCTGCGGGCACAGAGCCGGGCCGGAGCGCAGCCTCCTATGCTGGCTTCTCGTTGCTGCCGCCAGCGCTCCCCGGCTCGCTCCCGCGGGGGGACGCCCCGCCGCCCACCGCCAGACTGCCTGGCTGGCAGCGGCCGTCGCGCGACAACTCACGGCCCGCGGCTACCCCGCGGCACCCCGCGGCCCCCGCGGCCCCCCGCGGCCCCCCGCAGCCCCCGCGGCCCCCGCGGCCCCCCGCGCCCCCGCGGCCCCCGCGGGACCTGTCCGAGTGGCCACCTGTGCCGTCACCCCTTCGGCGTGCAAGTGCAGCCGGAGTGTTCCCGACGGGACTCCATTAGAGCTCGCTGACAGCCCGCCGGACCCAGTATACAGGGGGTGGTTCAGCACGGCGAGGTGCGGCGGCACTTTCGCCCGCCGCTGCTGCCGCCGCTGCTGCTGCTGCTGCTGCTGCTGCTGCATCCCATCCCGGTGGCCATCGACCCCGTCATCGTGTCACTCTCTCGGTAACTCCCTCGAAAAAAACAAAAAGCAGCCAAGGGGTCACGTGCAAATTCTCTTTTTCACGCTTCGCTCTCGGTTCGGTCACCCACTCTGCAAAGCAGCACCAGTGCGACTTCCGCTCGCCCGCTTTCATTTGCTTGGCTTTTTTTCTTGCACCATTTTTTTTTTGTCTTTTTGAGCCGGACTGACTATCGCGAGTGACGCGGTTGGGCGGCTGCACCGCTAACAAGTGCGACCCCTTTGGTCATGGGTTCGAGTACCGGTGCTACTGGACACTTTTAGTACGGGTGGTACGTTCATTAAAACTGGCCAAGAAAGAACTTTTCTGTCGGTTCGGGGTTCAAACTTACTCGGTCACTCGGAGGTGGAACACGCAGCCGTGCACGATAGAACCCGATATCCTGCTTTCTGAGTTTCCCACGATTCCCATACCTGAAACAAACACAAACGCAGGGCAATTAATATCCTCGTGTCGTGGAGAAAATGAGGAAAAAATAATAAGACGGCGGGAAAAGGCTCGAGTAAATTAGAAAAAAAAGTCATTATCATGTTATCATGAAGACGAATCTGGATCGAGTATCCACGCAGGCAGGCCTCGTATCGGTGTTTATTATTCCACAGCTAGTGTGTGTGTGTGGGGGGAGAGAGAGAGAGAGAGAGAGAGAGAGAGAGAGAGAGAGAGAGAGAGAGAGAGAGAGGGGGGGGGGCGAGGAGGGGGCTTAGGTATATCACATACACTGGTGGTTGTAACAGTGCACTTTGGTCAGAAGGAAAAACCACAAGTTTGCGCAGATTCTCCCTGCTCTCCTATGCACAGAAAATAAAGTCGGGGGGGGGGGGAATTTTCCATAAATACTGCTTTGCCTCAGCGAGTTTAGCTTCCCTTCGTGTGCTTCTGCCGATGGGGTAAAGAGGAGGGGGGAGGGGGGGGGGGTTGTGGCTGACTATTTCCAGCCGCCCCGCCCAGTGTGTTGAGAATCCGTCGTCGGACCCCGAAATATACGCCGCAGCAGCAACAACCCCCCTCCTGGCCATGCAGGCCTGGGCCCCTGTGAGGAAAGCACAACACGCAGACGGACGGCCGGACGGCCGGACAGACAGACGCATAGAGACGGTGGGACTGCGTGGTGTACACGGACCAAGCAAGAGCGCCAAGGTAACGTGTAAAAAAGTCTTGGGCAATTCAGTCTAATCAGCCCGTCGTCGCCGGCGAGCGAGCGCCAACGCCAGGCCATAGCTCTCTGCCTGCTCTGCCTGCTCTGCCCTGCCGAGGGGGATTCCACGAGGGCCCCGCCGGCTCCGCCAGCTCCGAGGTCCCTCGCCTCTCTGATCCCCGCAGTGCAGCTGCAGCTGCGGGCCCGGGACGGGCCGGGACGGGACGGCGGAGGGCAGAGGCACGCAACCGAAACGGCGAGCGAGCGGCTCGGTGCATTCCTGCGTGCTGCGATTAGGAAACCCAGTCAAAGGCGGCGGGTCACCTGTGGAGAGAGAGAGGGAGAGAGAGAGGGAGAGAGAGAGAGAGAGAGAGGAGAGAGAGAGAGAGAGAGAGAGAGAGAGAGAGAGAGAGAGAGAGAGAGAGAGAGAGAGAGAAAGAGAGAGAGGAGAGAGAGAGAGAGAGAGAGAGAGAGAGAGGGACAAAGAGAGAGGGGAGAGAGAGAGAGAGAGAGAGAGAGAGAGAGAGAGAGAGAGAGAGAGAGAGAGAGAGGAGAGAGAGAGAGAGAGAGAGAGAGAGAGAGAGAGAGAGAGAGAGAGAGAGAGAGAGAGAGAGAGAGAGAGAGAGAGAGAGAGAGAGAGAGAGAGAGAGAGAGAGAGAGATAGAGAGAGAGAGATGTATTTTTTGTACGATTTGGGTTGGCAACAAAAAAAAACCTCAGTGCTATATTCAGCCAATTTCCCACCAAAACAGAAAGGGAGGGCGCGACCAGCCCCCCCCCCCCCCCCCCCGAGGTTGGAAAAGGGGGGAAGGGGCACTTTAGAACGTTCCTACATCTACATCCCTGAGATGGAGGCTGGAGCGCCTGCCACCTGAGGGTTAGGCAAGCCCGCCGGACGAGCGTGTACACCGGGCTAGTCTACCTCACAGGCGACCCTGCTCTCGCTCACAGGGATCGTCCTGATACCTTCCCGTATATCTAAACCCACTACAGTTCTCTTCATTACGCACTGTTACACCGACTTCTTCTATTTTTTTTTTTTTTGGGGGGGGGGGGGGGAGCTTGGGCGAGCGCCCAGCAGGTGGGCGAGGCGCCACCCCGACCCAGATCGGACGGTAATCCACAGTGACAGCGGGGCCCACTAATTAGCTCGCACATCCTCGCGAGAGTTGTGTGTGTGTCGCGCGACACACACACACACACACACACACACACACACACACACACACACACCTGCAGCAGCAACACAATTGCCGTACCGAAGGTCGCGGAGATAATCTGACCTCGTCGCAAACATACATATTCGTGCAGGCGGCAGATAAGCCTGGCCGGTGTAAAAGGCGTATCAGCAGCAGGCGAGCCATGAGGCGGCAGGACAAGAATATACTCCTTGTCTGAAAATTAATTTAAAAATTAGTTGCGACCGCTAATGTTTTCTTTCCGTGTAAGGGTGTGCGGTCGGTACGGCGCGGCCCTCCCGTGTCTGTCCGTCTTGTTGACTCTTTTTCTGACGGTACGGTAGCAGCGGTTTCAGTTGGAGAGAAAGGAGGAGGCGATGGGCGTTGGTGCGCGAGCGAGCGAGAGGGTGAGTGAGCCAGTGAGTGAGTAGTGAGTAATGAGAGTCCGGAGGAGCAGTAAAAAAAATCTATTTCCGCGGTTTGTCTCGTCATGATCGCAAGGACGGCGCGCTTCGCAAAGTGAAAAATGTTTTGTCCGAGACTGTGTCGTGGCAGCGGCCGGGTTCGTATGGAGTCCGCCGTTTGGCCGTTCAGTCGCAGCACCGCGCGCAGGGGAACCGTTTCTTAAAACAACTATACTTGATGTTTTTACGGGGATGGAACAAGGAAAACAATTACTGACTGAATTAATTTTTTGCCTGGGATTGAGAATATTTTTGTCTAGGGCCAAGTATCGGTTTACCACGAACACAGGCTTGTTTTTTTAATGCCCGCTGTGGTCTGAATTAGGTAATTTTTACTTGTTCTAAGTACCGGGGTGTCTCTGAATGCAGCAAAGGCAGCGTTATCGTGCTTGCACTTTTTTTTCTTTTTTCTTTTTCAAAACTCCTGCGGCGCTCCGAGTGTAAACAGAGAGCTCAACTGATGTCGCACAAAGCACCTGCCGCGCCGCACCGGTGAGCAGCCCGTCCCGTTCTGGGAACCCCAAACAACGCGAGCACTGAGGACTGCGTCGCAGGAGGAGCCGGAGGAGCCGGAGGAGCCGGAGGAGCCGGAGGAGCCGGAGGAGCCGGAGGAGCCGGAGGAGCCGGAGGAGCCGGAGGAGCTGGAGGAGCCGGAGGAGCCGGAGGAGCCGGAGGAGCCGGAGGAGCCGGAGGAGCCGGAGGAGCCGGAGGAGCCGGAGGAGCCGGAGGAGCCGGAGGAGCCGGAGGAGCCGGAGGAGCCGGAGGAGCCGGAGGAGCCGAAGGAACCAGTATCGCGGTAATCGGTTACGCCTCTGTCTTACTCCATCCCGTTCCAGCGGGCGGCAGCTGGAGCGGCGCTGGAGAATAAGAGTTGGGCAGGGCAGGGCGGCCAGCCAAGCGGCCAGCCAAGCAGCCAGCCAAGCAGCCAGCCGAGAGGGCGACTCCAGCCGACCAAAACAAAACGCAACAAAAAGGGCCGCGTCCGGGGCCCCGCCTTGCCCCGCACTGCTGGAGCTGGAGACGGCGGCGACGGGGACGCCGACAACGGCGAGCACCGCGTCGGCGCCACGCCCCGGAGGACCCCCGGAAGGCGGTCCCGGAGGCTTCGAACCCTCACTTTCCATTTCATTGCAGGGCGATTAGCTGGGAACAACACAGACCACGGCGGCGCGCCGAGAGCCGGATTAGGAGCCCTGCTTCTCTCACAGGACAGGACCGAGGGGAGGGGGCGGGGGAGGGGGCAGGGGGTACCGTTCTGGGGGTCCCGGCCCTGATCTTGATCCTCTCCGCCCGCCCGCGCCGCGCCACGGACAGGCTTTCGGGAGGTCCCCGGATCCCTGTTTGTCGTCGTCGTTCCGAATCGATTCATCTCGTGCGAAAAGTGTACCTAAAGGATTACATTATCGACTCGCGAAGGGGAAATGCGTTGGAGTGACTGTGGCTGGAGGCTTACTGCTGCCGCCTGCCGGTTGTGTCAGGGCCTGCAGGGCCGCCCACAGCGCGGCCGAGTTACGTTATCTGCGAATCCAAACCGGCCCGGCCTTTCCCTCCCGCGGTCCATATGACGTGACAGACAGAGAGAGAGAGAGAGAGAGAGAGGAGACGATTAGACGAGCGTCCATCACGCGCGTTTTCGCGAGTGGGAGCGAGGCAGACCGACACGCGGGAGGGAGACGCCCGGCTGCGCGCTGCGCCCGACCCGGCCTCCGCGAAACATGACGCGAACGTGATGGGAGAGCGACGTCGACGTCTGTCTGTGCAAATGACGTCGGCGCGGTGGGCGCCGTGGGCCGGCGGGGCCGGCGGGGACCCGGAGGACCCGGCCGGAGGAGGCCAGGAGGGCCGCCGACGCGGCGCTGGGCCCCGGGGGCCCCGGAGGCCCGCACCGGAGGCCCCGGCCCGGACAACCACATCATCATCGCCGTCCCACACCGCTCACTCTCCGTGACACACTGCCCGGGAGAGCGCCGCCGCAGCGCGCCGCCGCGCCACGCTCATTAGACAACCTTCGCGGTACAGAGCGGCGCGCACAGTCCACGCCGAACATCCGTGTCCGTGAGGGCCACCCATTTATTTATTTCGCACCGTCGTCGCTTCGCGTCGCGGGTCGGGTCGGGTCGCCTGGGAGGGTATTCGACCAAGGCGTAATTAACAGCGGCCTGTCTGCATACAAAGAGAGTGGGCAGGGCGGAGTGTGCGAGGCGCCTGGTGACGGCCGGCGGCGGCCTGGGAGCTGCTTGGTGGTCTCCGCGACGGAGCGAGTGAAGCTTTCAGGTGAGGAGCCGCGCGCGCGCGCCGTGGTGGAGAGCTCTCGCCGCCGCCGGCCTCTGCGACGGCGAGCTCAGGGCGCTCTGCGTTGTGGTCTGCCGCGGGCCGCGGTGTGCCGATACCCCGGGCAGACCACGCGCCCCGCAGACCGCAGCCGCAGCAGCCACTCCCACCTACACGCAAAAAAAAAAAAAAAAATGAAAAAAGTTGTCCCAAACTAATTTGTTCGTTGATTTCGGAACAAGCGACAATTTGAAAATTACAAGAACTAACATATGGTTTGTGTCAGCAAATTAAATCAATGTGTAAAAGAACGGCGTTTTGCTGCAGCAACGAAACATTTTTCTGACCCAACGAAACGTAAGTTCTCTAAGCCAAGTGTGGGCTTGCCCCGAAATCAAGGAACAAATTAGTTGGAACAACTCATTTTTTGCGTGTACCATACTGAGTGCAGCAGGGGGCGAGCCATGTGGGTGTGGTGGCGGAGAAAAACGCGGCAGCCGGCGGCGGCGGCGCCCCTGTTTGCTCTCTGCTGAGGGGCGCCGCTGACGATGCCACGGCCGGAGCCCAGCCCGGCCCGGCCCGCCTACGTTACGCAATGGGCGCACGCCCTCTGATGGTCTCCGGGGGCCGGGGGGGGGGGGGGGGCGGCCGCGGGGGCGTGTTCGCGCCCTGTACTTTCTCGCCACGTTCTCCGGCGCTCCCCGCACGGATTTTGGTTTTAGTAGTGAGAACAATTTTTTTCGCTGATTTTGAAACAAGCAGTAAATGTAGTTGCAGCAAGTAACAGTTCGTTAGATACGCGTAAGTTTGTTGCGAGAACGAGAGGCAGATAAATTGCGGTTTTGCTCCCGCGACTGACTTTTTGCAGACTCAACGAAAATGTAAGTTCCCACAGCTAAATTTCTTGTCTGGCCCGAAATTAACGAACAAATTAGTTTGGACAACTGGCACTTTATTTGCGGGCTCGCCCGGGCTGGGCTCCGCTGCCTCCGCTGCCTCCGTCGGCTCTGCATTCTCCGCCCGCGCGTCTGCTGGCGTCTGCATCGCCTCGTATTGTCGGGGGTCAGCATCCGCGGCTGCGGCCGTCCGGACCCGCGGCCTGTTTGCGTGCCCCATCACTTGACTTCTTTTTATTTCACCCTGTTCGCGCTGCATGTGGTGAGTGGGCGGTACGCTGCGCGGGGGGATCGGGTTATAGACGGATCCCATTTCTTTCCTGCTTGTTGTCGTGCAGAATCCTGCTAGCCGTGTGAATTTTAGAGGTAGTCATATATATATATATATATATATATATATATATAGAATGCTACTCTATCTCGTACGGAAATTTTAGTAACGCGTCATTCTAAGCGGGGCTCTAGGACACTTTATGGTGGAAACCCAAAGAGATAGGACCGCCAGCAGTGACTTTAGAAAAATAATTTACAATTCTTGGCTCTTCAGATTATTTTTTTTTGATGGGAGTTTGTGGTATTGTGGTATGACAGCGACAAACACGAGGAGAAAGGCACAGTGCACACATATTCGGCGGGCGCCGGGGGCCCACAGGGGCGCCACGGAGGCCCCGCGGGCCGCGCCCTCCGCTGCACGGCGCACTGTGCAGGCTGCTGCTGCTGCTGCTGCTGGCTTGTCGCTGCTGCGGCTGTGCAAACCATGCCAGTCACCTCGGCCGTGCCGAACCAGGTCAGCTAGCAGGCAGCCACTTATGGGTGGGGCCTGGCCAGAGGCCGGGCACCGCACAGCCGGGCACAGCCTGCGTGACAACGATTCAAGTGCTCCTCCGTCTCCTTGCTTGGCAGGCTGTCGTGTGTTATTACAGCTTGGCAGCTGCTCCGATTAACCAAAAATGAGAATGCGTGCAGCAGGCAGCCAGGCTCGCTGGCCTCCAACAGCATGCATCCTGCCTTCAACACCGAGACACGAACGCCGTGCGTGTGTGTGTGTGTGTGAGAGAGAGAGAGAGAGAGAGAGAGAGAGAGAGAGAGAGAGAGAGAGAGAGAGAGAGAGAGAGAGAGAGAGAGAGAGAGAGAGAGAGAGAGAGAGAGAGAGAGAGAGAAGACGTAGAGAAAGAGTCACGACACGACATGACGTGATGCCAAGGGAAAAGAGCGAACCTCAGTCCTCTGCGAAGCGCACTCTGCTAATCTCTCTATCGCGTTATCTCTCTCTCTCTCTCTCTCTCTCTCTCTCTCTCTCTCTCTCTCTCTCTCTCTCTCTCTCTCTCTCTCTCTCTCTCTCTCTCTCTCTCTCTCTCTCTCTCTCTCTGTCCACCTGGCACTTGCTGAGATGCAGCCCCTACTCGCACGCATGTCCTGCGGGCTGGCCTACCCCGGTATTCACAGGCGCTCTGCGAGCGTTCTAGCTGGGAGAAAATTGGGACGTACTCTATGGACGTGCTCTACGTTATTTCTTTGCTGTGGTTTCCTTTTCCTTCCTTCCCTTTCTCTCTCTTTCCCTGAGGCACGCACCCTGGGCGCACCTCGCGGTCGGGGTGAACCCTAGACCCTGGCCCCGGCCGCCCCGCCCCTTCCGCCTCGCATCCGACGTCGTGTCTCGCATTGTAATTCACGGCAGCGGACCCAACACCATGTGGGAATCCAATCCACTGCCCGGCCGTCTGCCGGGCCGTCCGCCGTTCGCCTCCGCCGTCGGGTTGACGGACTGGCTGCCGCCCGCTGCCGCCTCGGCTGCTGCTGCGGCGTCTGCCCCGACTGCCAATAAAGCAGCCCCCGCTCTGTTCGCAGCCGCTGGCCTCCTGTGTACGGTCCTTCACTTTTGCTTTCACACGCCGCGAGAACCTGAAAGCCGCCCCCTCCCCTTTTTGTGCCAATAAGGGAAGGGCAGCTATTCGCAGCCGTGTTTGTTCAGCGACGACTCTATAAACCCTCCGGGAACGACCCGTCGCGGCTCAAACGGCGAGAGCGGTCCGTCACTCCTCATGCAAGTAAACCGTGATTTGAAATCGAAATCATGGTAACCTTGGATATGATTAATCAAAATTTGCTATTTTGATGTTTTTTTTTCTGACAACCGATTTTCATTTGAGTTAGTGACGCTTTGCTACACAGGCATGGGAGAGTGCTGTACGACAAGCTACGGAGCCCCTCAATGCTGTGCCACCTGTTCGTATAGCTTTCATAGGACGACAACAGCAACTCCACGGACACTATCTTTATTCGAATCGGATACGGATCCGAATATGAAGAGGCCACGCGATGGAAGCGGCGCGCCATTCACAAAGTAATGACTGCACATCGCGATTGCGATCGCCGACTAGTATTAAACGCCTGCCGCCGCCCACCCGCGGCCAGCCAATGGCGCCGGCTGCCGGCCCCATGCACAACGCGCCCAAAGCGCGCCAGGTATTTTACCTTAACTTCACTACTTTCGAAAAAGAAACAAAAGAAAAAAATGAAAAATAAAGTGAAGATAGCCTGGGGTGCAAAACGCGTGACAGCACAGCTAACGCACACAGTCAGCCATGGCACAGGCAGCGTTCTCACAGGCAGCAGCCGAATGTCCCACGCGTCCCGTCTGCGACGTCCGCGGCCCTGAGGTGACACGACAAAGTGGTCGCGAACACACACACACACACACACACACACACACACACACACACAAAAGGCGCACGCGCGCCCAGCCTCAGTTTGTTTTCATTCTGTTTCTTCTCCTACACCCCGAGCGCCATGTGCCGAATCACGGAGGAAACGTCATCTCACGGTGGCCACGCCATTTTATATAAGCACACGGCGGGCCTCTCCCGCCCTAAGACAATATCGTTTTTATTATTATTACTTTTTTTTTTTTGGGGGGGGGGGGGGGGGTTTACAATGGAACGATTCCTGCACGAAACTGAGAAAAAAAAACACCCCTAAAAAAAACGTAACAGTACCCCTCCAACGGCTACCCGCCCTCGGCACGGCTGACGGATAGCTGGACAAGCAGACCATTAGCGCGATAGGCGGGGGCCGGCGGGGGCCCTATACCCTACTGGCCCCCTACCGGTCCGGTCCCCACAGCCCCCGCGGCCCCCGCAGCCCCCGCGGCCCCCGCGGCCCCCGCAGCTCCGCTCAAACCACTTTTAAGTGATTAGTGCACTACCGTGCGGCGCAGAGCAAGGCCCGGCCCCGCAGCGATGCGCCGTGTGCGATACCGTGCTCTCTCTCTCTCTCTCTCTCTCTCTCTCTCTCTCTCTCTCTCTCTCTCTCTCTCTCTCTCTCTCTCTCTCTCTCTCTCTCTCTCTCTCTCTCTCTCTCTCTCTCTCTCTCTCTCTCTCATCCCTCGGGCCTCGAGGCCACACACTGCACCACGCCCCAGCGATGACGGAAAAAATATAGCAGCAGCAGAACAAATCTAGATGTATAAATGCTGCTGTGGTGGTGACCTTTCGTGTCTCTCCCCCCTCTCCTCTCTCTCTCTCTCTCGGTCTCGTGCTCGTTCCAAACCCACCCGCAACATTCTCGCTCTGTCTCTCCCGCGGTAGCCGCCCACCTCGCAGTATACGGCCGGACACCGCAACAGGCCGGTGCTGCCGTGAGTCATATGGATGGAGCGACCCCCCCCCCCCCCCACTAATCCCCTTCCCCTCCCTGCCCCCTCAGCTGACATCTCGGACACTCCCCCGCCACGCCGCGCCACGCCCACACCGGGCCACCGCCGCCGCCGCAGTGTAGTATGTTCTGCGTTCCGATCTGTCAGAGGCAGACGGCGTGCATCTTATGGACCCACTGGACCCGCGCACTGCCGAGAGAGAGAGAAAGAGAGGAGAGAGGGGCAGAGTGAGTGAGACAGAGAGATAGAGAGACGTATTGGATCGCAGCTGTGGCGGCGATATCGGCAAAAAAAAAGGGAGCGACTCTATGTGACCACATCATAACATGTGGCGTATGGCTCTCTCTCTCTCTCTCTCTCTCTCTCTCTCTCTCTCTCTCTCTCTCTCTCTCTCTCTCTCTCTCTCTCTCTCCCTCTATCTCCCGGGGCATCACGTCACAGGTCGCACATCCTGGCCGGGGGGTGGGCGGGGCCCGGACGCAGCGGGTGGTTGTTGCCATAAGACGAATGGCTCCAGCCGGCTGTCTGCGCTGCTCCGCTCTGCAGCCGCGACTTTGAAATCATTTACTGTTCAGCTGGGGGGTGGGGAGGGGAGGGGGAGGGGGAGGGGGAGGGACGCAAGACACAACGGGGGACGGGATGCCCGCATATGCGAACCCCCGAGGCGTTGTCACGACCAGAGCAGGAGCGCCCAGACAGACGGGGGCGTGTGGGAGGAACCGGGAACCGGGTCATCGGCTGTGCTTACGACTCCGGGTGAATCACAGGTTCTACTCCCCGTCCCCACAACAGACCGGCCGGGCCGGGCAAGCGGCTATGAGGACCGACGTCATCCCAGTGAGGAGACCGCAGAGTCTTCTGACGCAGCGCATTAGGATGGATGGATGCGGGCTCGTTGTTGACTCGGAGGAGTACAGCGACAGCTTGAAGCAGCAGGGAGAACCAGTTACCCGTACTATCCAGACCAGCACACCCACCCAACGCGCAAGTCATCGACTCTGTGTGTGTGTGTGTGTGTGTGTGTGTGCTGGACTGTGCAAAGAAAGGCGGATTGCCGCGCGCAAATGGAGCGGAAGTCTCGCACGTTTCCTGCAAAGCACTGCGGCAGTTGCTGCGCGGTGTCTGGCTGAGACGGCAGCTCAATACGTAACTGTCATTCCGAGTCTTGATTCTCCCTTTTCTTTTTGAGAGCTGCCACAGTAAAGATGGGGTTTCTGCCTAGGAAGCTCTTCTTGCCAGTCAGTCCCATCTCCTCCTTCCGCCGGTCATATTTTTTATTTCCCCCGGCTGTCCGTCGGGATCCTGGCGGGCGTCTACCCGACGGCGTCCCCCGGCCGACTCCGCGTCGCCAGGTGCACGCTGCACGCACCGCCAGCGGCAGCCGCCGGCGCCCCGACAATGCCTTTTGAAAAATGCTGCCCGGGCATAATCCCCTGACGGCGGCCCCGGGGGCGCCGGGGGCGCCGGGGGCGAAATAACTGCGCCGCTACCGCCGGGGGGACAACGCGAACGCGGCCAGGACGGGACGGGACCTCTCGCCGCCACAATGGTCATTCTTATTGGCCGTGGGAGCGTCACTTTGCATTCAGCCAGGGGCGAGCGGCGGCTGCGCCGCTGCACCGCGCGCTGCACATCCGGAAGGCGGAGCGCCGCCGGCCCCGCGGAAGCAAACTAGGCGGCGTGGTAAATATTTGTAATATTCGCGAGTTTCGTAACATTTTTTTTTTTTTTTTTTTTGCTCCTTCGGCCGTGTGAGGCGCCCGGAGGGTAGGCCACCGCCAGGCACGCACGACACGTATGCTCGGCGGGGCTGCCTACCCTCGACTCGTCAGGCGCTGAGGCGGCGGCTGGGCTCCAGCCAGCCCAGCTGCGGAGCTACGTGTGCTGACACAGTACAGTGCAGTGGTGCAGCGGCGTGCAGCACCCGGGGGGGGGGGGGGGGGGGAGCAGGGCACCTCACGCAGCTCGCACCGCCACGCGCCTCGTGACGCAACGTCACCAAGGTCCACGGGCTCCGGCCACACTGCGCGCGGCGTGTACGACACATGACGGAGATCTTTCTTGTTGATTTTACGCAGCATCATATGTTTCAAGTAGATTAACGCGGTGCGGTTTCGGCTGACCGCAGCACTGCGCAGCACTCCTCGCTCCATTCCACCCTCACGACGGGGGGGGGGGGGGGGGGATGTTCGCTGAATATGCGTCTCTAGATTGATTTGTTTGTAGCTACTCCAAATAAAAAAATTCGATATCAGTGAAAAGTTTCCTGAGACCGATAAAAATAGTCTCGTGACGCGATTTGAAAGGTCGGAATTCGCTGGACCAGCAAACAAATTCGCTAATCTAGCAAACCTTTTTTTCGTGCTGCGCCGCCTGCTTCCCATGACTGTTAGTTGGCTGGTAATTGCATTTCAGCCACCAGCACCAACTGTGCCGACACACATCCAGCTGCACTGCAGAAGGGAGCTTTCCTAACGCTGCTGCATTTGTTTTCAAGTCCACCACATGAAGTAAAAATAAATATTATTAAGACGTGATTCACCAAACTAACCAGAGAGTCAAAGTCGAGTACGAAAATAGATATAGATTTGAAGTTCGGTCTACCTTTTTATTTGATTCTGACGAAATCGGCTGAATTTTGGTAGAATCGACGAGAAATTGTGGTCATGTCGATTATTTTTTTAACGTGTCAATGAGTACTACTCCACCCCCACCTCTACCCGTCTCCAGCCTTTCATCACTATTAAAAAGTAAATATAGGAAAGGCCTTGACAAACTTGAGCACTGTTGTTCCAAAGCAATAACACTGGAATAAACATGCCGCATTTTTTTTTCTTCCCTCCGCTCTGTTCCCACCGCGGTTTCTGTGCGGCGCTGAGCCTGTGCGCGCGTGGCCTTGGCGGGGCAGCGGGGCAGCGGTAATATGTGAGGTGGCATTGCACTTAAGCCTTTAGGACGTCTCTGATCCAAGAAGCAGGCCGGAGGCCGGGTGCGAGACAATGACTCCGAGCGCAGCGCGGCGGCGAGTTGGCCAAGGCTGCTCGGTGCAGCGGTGCACCGGGGCCGCTGGGCTGCCGCTGGCCGCTGGGCTGCGCTGAGCGGCGCTGGGCGGCGCTGCCTGGGCCGGGGTCGTGCCCGTGCCGCTGCCTGCTTGCCTGCTCTATGGCCTATTCGTCGTTCTGATCAATCAGAGTGCCCGTCGGCGCTCCGTATGGACTCTCGGCAGAGAGATAGAACAAGTGCCGAGCGCGACGCGGCGGCGGCAGCGGCAGCGTGAGAGCGAGAAGGAAAGGAAACAGGAAAGATTGCGCGCGCGGGGGAAGCAGGAGGGAGAGAAAAAATATATAAAAGGCGGACGACAACAGCACCACCGCCACCACGGCGGCGGCGGCGGCGGCGGCGGCGGTGGCAGCGGTGGCGAAGAATCAGCGAAAGTAGTTTTAAGCCGAGGCGAGAGGCTGGAGCGGTGCGGATCTGCGATGCGGCGCAGCGGCGCGGCGACCTGAGTGTGATACCTAGGCAGGCACGGCATGTCAACCCCGTGGGCCGGGCCGACCCGACCAGAGCACGGCAACGGAGAGGCGTACCGCATAGCGCGTAGTATAGCCATACGAGGTCCCCCACTCGCCTTTGGAGCGTACATTAAAAAATACTTCATATATTACAGAGACTGCTCGAGATTTCAAAGATTATCTTGAATTACACAAAATAACGTGTGATCGCATGATACTGCAATTACATGAGATCGTAATAATCTGCATATAAATTAAAATACAATCTGCTTTATTCTGATTTGTTCTTCATCTAACTTGGGCTAAGCGAAAAGAAATCAGAGCCGGTTTGAAATTTTAAAACGTTCCAAAAAATAACGATTTATCAAGTGTTAGATAAAATGCCCACTTTTGATAAGGGTACGATTAATTATTTTTTTTACTTTTAAGGCAAGACTGGCAGTGGCAGGTATTTGTTTCAATAAAGGCGAAAAACTGGTGAGTTGCATTCGTCCGTAGGCCCTTAGTCCGTCAGCCCGCCCTGACCCAGTAAAGAGCCCATCGGCTGTTTTTTCCACCTGCATGTAATTGTTTTCCGAGTACGGTTATTTATTACCTGCACTCGATGCTGTTTTGCACCGTTTCGCGGAGTGGTGGTGTGTCGGTTTACAAGCGCGGGCCCAGGCGGCAGCCCAGGCCCGGCCCGGCCCGGCACCGGCATCCCTCTCACCCCGACCTTCGATACGGCTGGCGTTCGCGGCGCCGTCCTCCGCCTCCCTCTCCACTTTGCAAAGGTTAAGGCCTGAAGACGCAGGGAGGCTTGGACTGCTGACCACTGTCGACACCGCTCGCACCGCGAGGGCGCGCACACACACACACACACACACACACACACACACACACACACACACACACATCCGACGGGAGTTTCGTCTACGTCAACTGCAAGGAAAATGTTCTTGATTTTTAAAACGCCGAAATAGGTAACGCGTGATACACTTTCCTCGTCTTGCAGTGATAGATTGTGTTACGCTAGCGCGCGGTGGTTGCAACGCCGGGCACTGCATCACCACGGGTACGTGCACCGCTGCACCGCGCACCGCACCGCACCGCCATTTTACCCCGCGTACACGCATGAGGAGTTATTTCCGGCTGCGCCGTGCCGTGCTGCGCCGTGCCGTGCCGTGCCGTGTAAACACGCGCCGGGGCCCCGGCTAGCGCCACGACTAGGGCCCCGCCCCGCCCCGCCCCGCCCCGCCAGGGGGGGAGCGGAAATATGGATGAGGCCAGCCGGGGGAAAACGGGAGCACCGGGCCGGCGTAGAAAACGCGGGGGGTTATCACCGGTACTCGAACCCGCGACAACCGCGCAGGTAGTTAGCAACACTGACGCGAGTGTGATCGTCGCAGACGGCAGTGCTGCCAACTGGTTAGCTGCTGGCTGGCCTGGCTGGCCCGGGGGGATCAGATCTAGATCTATCTCTCTCGCCGAAGGATATTGGGCTGGGATGCCAAGCGGACTGGTTCGGCCGCGGTAGTCGGCAGTCGTCGCGCACCTGCCCGCTCGTATGAGAAAGTAATGGAGTGTTGGCGCCGTTATCGGATGGCGCGGCTCGAGGGGAGGAGGGTAAATGTTGTGCGGACGTCGTTATGACAAGTAAATGTGTCTCCCGTGGGGTGCTGCCTAGCCTTCGGAGGCATGCGAATAGGGTATTTCGGAGAAGGTTGAAACCGGACAGGAAGAAGAAGTCAAAGTTTTGTTTCCACTGATGTTTTTTTTTTTTGTTTTTTCTTCTTCTCCCTGTCCGGTTTGAACCTTCTCCGAAATACCCTATCCGCCGCGGTGGGGTTTCTTGTTGTTTACAAAGTGGCCGCAGGGAGGGCGGCGGCGCGCGCGACGCCAACAGTAGTGGAACGGAGAGCAAGGACCGCCCCGGTCCGCTCCGGTACGGCCAGGGCCGGACGATTACAGATTGGCCGCGCATGCTTCCTCGATTTCACGGCTGCAGCTCACAGCGGGTGGGAGGGGGGGGGGATCCACCGCGCCAAAGCGAGAACCACGTGATCCGAACGCGGCTCTGACGGCGTGCAGCGCAAAAGAGGCTCTCCGACGTCTTCTGCACGAGCCCGGGAGTGCAGGTAACCAGGGTAATTCGGGTAACTCGGGTAACTGGGGTTACTCGGGACTATGGTAAGCTATTTGTATCGCGGGCAACTCTGGTAGCCCGGGTGACCTGGGTAACGCGGGTAAGTCGGGTAATCTTTCGAATCGCGGGGGTAACCTGGGTAACGCGGGTAACCTTTGGAAGCGCGGGCAACCATGGTATCTCAAGTAACCTGGGTAACGCGGGTAAGTCGGGTGACCTTGGTAATCGCGGGTCACTCTGGTACTCGGGTAACCTGGGTAAGTCGGGTAACCTTAACTCTTGTATCTCGGCTTACCCGTGTAACGCGGGTAACCTAGCTGACTTCGGTGACCACAGGTAACTGCCCGCCAGAGTCCGTGCCCTCTGCGCATAGCGACCCCCGATCTGCCATTATGTGCAGTAAACTTTCTCGAGGAAAGTCAAGAACGCTCTCGCGTCCGAACAGCAGTCCCTCAGCGGGAGGGAGTCCGAGAGGGAGGGAGGCGGGAGGGAGAGGGAGAGAGAGACAGAGAGAGGTACAGAGATAAACCGAACAGAACGGGATCGTCGAAATCGCAGAGCGACTGACGCTGCCTCCGCGGCTCTCCGGATAGAGAGAGAGAGAGAGAGAGAGAGAGAGAGAGAGAGAGAGAGAGAGAGAGAGAGAGAGAGAGAGAGAGAGAGAGAGAGAGGGAGGAGAGGGAAGAACCAAATCGCTTGAAATTAACTCCCCCTCCTCCCCTCCCCTTCCTCCCGCTTTTGTCATCGCCGGCGTTGTAGTGTGTCCGCGGGAGACCATCACGACGGGGCAATAGCCATATCTTGGACGGGGGACAAGGCGATAGCGGAGCGGCAGACCTGTGTGGTCCGAGGGAGGGACAGCCCGGGACGGCAGGACTGGCTGGACGGCCCCATCGCCACCTACCGGCGACGCGCGCTGCAATGGCTGCAATAACCTCATCGCAACGCTCGTATCGGCAGCAAATCGCCACTGAGCGTCTGTAAAGTCGTCGCCCCTAATGACTTGAGACGCCAGGGGCGATGCGGCGGCGGCGGTGGAGGCAGAGGCGCCGCCGCGTGCGGCAGTAGCGGGGGGGGGGGGGGGGGGCAGGGGCACACAGTCCCCAGGCCTGGTGTGCCCCCAAGAAGGCGGTCCGAACGTTCCCGAAAGTTTCCAAAACGTTCCCGAACGTTAGTTGGAACATTTCTAACTGGTATTACAACTGAGTTGGCTGGGCCGAGCCCAGCAGGCACCGGGACGTATGTCGTCCGAGCCACGGGGACTGTGTGCCCCCCGGCTGACCGCCTCACCGCATCCCACACGGTCCCCAAGGCTGGTGTGCCCTCACTAGGCGTCACGTGTTTCGTAGTGGTAGTTTCAGCCCTTTAGGGGATTCAAAATTCGCTTCGCTCGCTCGCTTGATTGATTGTAATTAATCAATAAATATTCAAGAAATTATTATGCTACAAAAGCAATATTTCAGTTATTAGTTTCAATCATCGCGTATAAGGAACGTCAACGTCACAGCTGATATGCACCCATAAGGCGGTGAGCAGCGGGCACACAGTCCTAGGCGGTCGGCAGGGGGGCACACGGTTCCTGGGGCTGGTGTGCCCCTAGTGAGGCGGTCGGCAGGGGGGCACACGGTCCCTAGGCGAGGGATGCATCACATGACAAAGTCACTGTACACCCAACAGAATAGTGTCATGTGCAATCACGTCCAGTCCCTTCCCAACCATTCCAATCATCAGACACCGAAATGATTCCGAAAAAAATTCAGAGCGAGAAAAAAAAGCCTCATGGCATGTTTGACCGCTGTTGACAAAACCTATGTCGTCCCGGCTTCCGCCAGGACCCCTGCCTTCAACTTCGGTGATCTTACGGGAACCGGTGCTTTACGGCTGCTAGTTGGCCCCGGGACACAGCACTAGAACCCGCTACCCGGCTTGCGCCGGACGGATCTCCCGGCAACCCCTAGCCCGCGCCAATGCGCGAGGCCCCCTCCGCTAACCACGGCCTCCGGGACTCTATCATACTGTAGTGCCCTTCAACCGCAGTCTGGTTTGGCCCCACTCATCGTGGGAGTCCGCCCCTGCGAAGATTTGGAGGACATAGGTTCCCTTCGTACACGGCCGAAGCCGCTGTACTCTACTCGCTACGTACCGAGTAGCGGCATGTCCGCACCTGCCAGATTCAGAGAGAGGAAAACAGAAGCTTCGAACCCTAGAAGCTCTGTACATCCCCGAGTCTCCCCCTGGATTTCTCCAGAGGCACAGAACGCCCCCCGGGCGGGACCCTCGAATCTAGGGAATTGAACCCTAGACCCTCGGGACCGGGGGTTTGTGCCGGCGGCGCCTTAGCCCGCACGGTCGCTTGGACAGCCATACCTGTGCCGCGTTCGGAAGTATTCTCTAGCCACTGTCCTCTGAGCTGTGTCACAAGAAAAAGTTGAGCGACCGGCAAGATTTGAACCCCGGACCTGCCGATCGCCGGCCGGTCCGCCTACCCATCCGGCTATCGAGCCACGATGGTGCGCGCAGCGCGCTCCCGCCACTCTAGCTCCGCAGAGCAGAGCGGAACATCGAGGAAAAAAATTGGAGGCCGGGGCCGCATTCGAACCTGGGGTAAAAGGGACCACTTACCCCCCTGAAACTGTACCCCCCGGTACACCATCCCTAGGGGCCATGTACCCCCCCCCCCCCCCACCAACCGACTCGGGGTACACTATCCCTAGGGGCCATGTACCCCCGGGGGGTACACCATCCCTAGGGGCCGAAATTTGAAGGCTCGGTTTCGAACACCGTACCGTACACTATCCCTAGGGATGGTGTACCCCCGGGGGTACATGGCCCCTAGGGATAGTGTACCCCGAGTCGGTTGGTGGTGGGGGGGGGGGGGTACATGGCCCCTAGGGATGGTGTACCGGGGGGTACAGTTTCAGGGGGGTAAGTGGTCCCTTTTACCCCAGGTTCGAATGCGGCCCCGGCCTCCAATTTTTTCCTCGATGTTCCGCTCTGCTCTGCGGAGCTAGAGTGGCGGAGCGCGCTGCGCGCACCATCGTGGCTCGATAGCCGGATGGGTAGGCGGACCGGCCGGCGATCGGCAGGTCCGGGGTTCAAATCTTGCCGGTCGCTCAACTTTTTCTTGTGACACAGCTCAGAGGACAGTGGCTAGAGAATACTTCCGAACGCGGCACAGGTATGGCTGTCCAAGCGACCGTGCGGGCTAAGGCGCCGCCGGCACAAACCCCCGGTCCCGAGGGTCTAGGGTTCAATTCCCTAGATTCGAGGGTCCCGCCCGGGGGGCGTTCTGTGCCTCTGGAGAAATCCAGGGGGGAGACTCGGGGGATGTACAGAGCTTCTAGGGTTCGAAGCTTCTGTTTTCCTCTCTCTGAATCTGGCAGGTGCGGACATGCCGCTACTCGGTACGTAGCGAGTAGAGTACAGCGGCTTCGGCCGTGTACGAAGGGAACCTATGTCCTCCAAATCTTCGCAGGGGCGGACTCCCACGATGAGTGGGGCCAAACCAGACTGCGGTTGAAGGGCACTACAGTATGATGGAGTCCCGGAGGCCGTGGTTAGCGGAGGGGGCCTCGCGCATAGGCGCGGGCTAGGGGTTGCCGGGAGATCCGTCCGGCGCAAGCCGGGTAGCGGGTTCTAGTGCTGTGTCCCGGGGCCAACTAGCAGCCGTAAAGCACCGGTTCCCGTAAGATCACCGAAGTTGAAGGCAGGGGTCCTGGCGGAAGCCGGGACGACATAGGTTTTGTCAACAGCGGTCAAACATGCCATGAGGCTTTTTTTTCTCGCTCTGAATTTTTTTCGGAATCATTTCGGTGTCTGATGATTGGAATGGTTGGGAAGGGACTGGACGTGATTGCACATGACACTATTCTGTTGGGTGTACAGTGACTTTGTCATGTGATGTACCCCTCGCCCTGGGACCGTGTGTCAGCGGCAGTTCTAGTGCACCAGTGCCGTGTAAGGCGCCGCCGCCGTGCCGCTGCCGCCGCCGCCACTGCGCCGCCGCTACCACCGCACCGCAGCCGGCGCGGACAGGCGCGGACTTCATCAACACACCTTTCAACGGCGGTTTTTTTTTTGGTGTTTCTTTTTCTGTCGCACATTTTTCGAGCCATGGAACGCTGAGAACTCGCCGGCTTCTTCACACCCAGAAAGACGTTTTCTTCGTTCAAGTCTAGAAGTCCAGCCGACCTTTCCTAGACTTGAAGATTCTCAAGTCTGTAGTCTTGACCCAAGCTAAATTCAGACTTAATCTAAGAATATTGTTTTCATTCAAGTCTAATAGTTTCGGAGAGAGTCGAATATGTCTATAAGTTTTTTTTGGGGTGCACCAATTCTATTGTCAAAGAAATCAAGTAAACTGAATCTGCGTCAAACGGATTGTCTCGGTTTAGTAATATCCACATCAGTTTTGTCAACAGTTTTGTTTTTTTCGATCCGAAAAAACGATCTGACACGGCCTTCTGACAGTATCCGGTGTATCGTAACGCGTATTCCGCCCAGCGCACGTAACAGCGCGCGCGCGCGAGCACACACACACACACACACACACACACAGGTCAGACGCAGATGAGATATTAAAGGAGAAACGCAACGTAACGGGACGTACACACGTATGCGACACACAAAAACAATACAGCGCGAAATGTGATTCCATTCCGCAATGCGTTGGCGCGGGCATAGGCAGAAACGCATGCAACAGAGAGAGACACAGACAGACAGAGAATAGTGTGTGTGTGTGTGTGTGTGTGTGTGTGTGTGTGTGTGTGTGTGTGTGTGTGTGTGTGTGTAGGCGTGAAGCGCAATGAGGAGCTGTGAATCGGCGCGTCCCCCGCCAGCCCGACACACGGGTCGACCCCCCACGTAGACCTGGGCGACATATCGATATGTATATCGGAGAGATATTACTGCCGCTTGTATTTTATTCCTCTCAATCTATCTATCTGGTATTCGATCTCGATGAGTGTGGGGTGGTCACGGAGTGGAGGGGGGACGGCAGGGAATGCATTTATCTCACACCGGGCGGGAGTGACTGGGCCAGCAGCTACAGCTAGCAGTGCCGCTGCCTTCGCTGCGATCGGCGATCCTATCTCGCCTGCTGGCAACATGGAACCTTATAGCGTTAATGGGGGGCTCCGACGTTGTCGTGGGGCTCCCAGACGCGGCGCGGCGCGCAGGCTGTTAAGTCACCGCCGCGCTGCCAGTTGTTTTTACCAGAGTGTGCCGCTGCGCCGCCCAGCGGTGGTTTCGCGCTTCGCTAGGAGGGCCTCCCTGCCGTGACGGGCAGCGGCAGGGCAGTCCGCACAGTCCTGCCCTTGGAGCCCCGACCTGGCCCGTCCAGACTGCAGCAGGCAGCCACAGGCAGCCACAGACAGCCACAGGCAGCCACAGGCAGCCACAGGCAGCCACAGGCAGCTCACATGTCAAGGAGACGCACCTGCTGTCGCAGCCGGTGTGGTGTGCTCCACTTGGTGCGGAGCGAGCCGAGGGGGTAACAACTTCAGGGTTCCGACAGACAGCGGTCGGGTAGTCCGGGTTAAACCGGGGTAATCTTGGATAATACGGGGTAAACCGGGTAATACAGGTAAACTGAGGTAACCCGGGTAATCCGAGGTAATCCCAGGTAATCCAAGGGAATTTTACCTAGGAAATCCGGGGTAGTCCAAAAGTATTCCGGAGTAATGCGAGGTAATCCGGAGTAATCCGGGTGGATTTTGTAGAATTGTGGTCAGCGACGGTCAGAATCTTCTATAACAGAGTGGGACTAATTGAATCATACTGCTGGGCTAGCCTAAACAAACTTGTATACAAATAATCGCACAATTAGTTTTAAAATTTATTTTCACATTTTTCTGAAAGTTGACATCTAATATCTCTAGCGCAGAGTAACCCGTGATGGACACGCGTCGTACACGCGTAGTCCGCACCGGCCGAGCTGTTGCGTCGAGGGGGGGCTGGACACGACGGCATGGCGAGGGCCGCACACGGGTCTGCCAACACGTGTGCAATCGACAGGCCCAGCCCAGCCCAGCCCAGCCCAGCACCAGCGGGCACCAGCGGGCACCAGCGGGCACCAGCGGGCACCAGCGGGCACCAGCGGGCACCAGTGGGCACCACGCCTGGCCCGGCGGCCTCCTAGCATGTCGTTAGCAGAGGAGAGCCGTGAGCCTCATTCTGTATTTTTATTCGCTTGCGTAACCCCGCGGCCGCTACCGGGCACTTCCATGCACTGCGGC
Source organism: Odontothrips loti (assembly GCA_038380765.1). Classification (NCBI taxonomy): domain Eukaryota; kingdom Metazoa; phylum Arthropoda; class Insecta; order Thysanoptera; family Thripidae; genus Odontothrips; species Odontothrips loti. The sequence goes on from CM076252.1 coordinate 14,140,435, forward strand.
GGTAATGAGCGGGTCAGATCCACACGCGCTCTCCGGTCTCCCGAGGTTCGAATCCACCCCGGGGCACCCAGCAGGGAAAACCGCTTCTTGGTGTGGTCAAATGACCTGGTTCAACTTCCATCGGGCACAGAAAGAAACCAATTCTCTCAGCTCTCTCAACGTTGAACACATGCTCAAAAAAGCTTTGATCCACGAAGATCTTCAAACAAGAAAGCCTTTCTCTGGGTGCGGATGGCCGTGCTGGAGACGTTCACGCCCCGCTCTGGAGAGTCACTGCTGGAGACGGGCTGGCTGGAGACATTCGATGTGCAGTGCAGACTGCGGATGCGGCGTGGAACATCTCCAGCATCCGCCGGCAGCGGGCCCCGCCCCGCCCCGGTCCAGTCGGCCCCGAGTCATGTGTCGCCGACAATTGAGCGATCACCGACCGGTGCGCGGTGCGCTACGGATCTGCCCGTGAGGCGCGCGGCGAGGAGCGGCAGGCGGGGGGGAAATGCTCCTGACCCACATCTCTGGACTGTGTCGAGTCGAGGCGGCCCCGTCATCTGTCGGGGTCAGGCCGCGCTGTCGGCTTGAGGACCCACAGCAGGACACATACGGCTAGGTCAGTCCATCCCATCGCATAGACCGCCGTGAAGAAAATTTAGACTCCCTCACGGGTAATCATTTCCTGTCAACGTGACGTGACCTTACCGTCTTGGGTCACGATTTTGATCGAAATATAGTCGATTTCATTTTTTATTTTTTTGACAGTAGGCTCACCCGCACTTGTCTACGCCGTGGGTATAATTATCGATGTATATTTTTTTTTTTTTTTTTTTTAAGTTAATCCGACAAAAATTTGCAATCCCGATCTGCTCTGCATGTACCGTACGCGCGCGATGCACATTTTGAGCAGCGACAGCAGCGGGGGGCACTAGCCTCCGGTGTGTGTGTGTGTGTGTGTGTGTGTGTGTGTGTGTCGCGATTGTCTGTAGGGGCCGCGGGCTGGCAGTGTCGTTAGCCGGGCACACCGCCTATGCCTTACCTTTACTGCCGCACACGGACGCCCGTAAGCCCGTTTCCATCCTTTTGCTCCCATTTGCCGCTCGCCGCACCATATCGCCCCTCGTTTGCCACATGTATACAACAGCGTTGCCGGTGTCGTAGCCGTGTGCGCCGGGACAGATATGAAAAGGGCAGCGGCGGCGGCGGCTAGACCTCTCTCTCTCTCTCTCTCTCTCTCTCTCTCTCTCTCTCTCTCTCTCTCTCTCTCTCTCTCTCTCTCTCTCTCTCTCTCTCTCTCTCTCTCCTTCTCCTTGGTCTTCCTAGTTTCCACTCACTTTCGCTGCCAATATAAATACCCAGCCCGCGATAAAGTCGCAAACACGCCGCGTTGCTTGTGTTACGTCCTATCGGTTCCTTTCTTCCCTTCACGGAACTGACAAAGAAATGACTCCAGAAACTTGTGCGCACGGTAGGAGGCAGGTGTTTCAGCCTGTGCAGAGCACATCTCCAGGGCGCCGCACGGACTGGAGAACGCATTAGCAGCTGGAGCAGTCCAAGCGCACGAGTCCGTGTCCGTCCTGGACCCCCCTGGAGGTGCATCGCATGACTCCTGTGGGGTTTTCTACTCGAGCAGTAATCCTGGAGAAACGCTCCTCCAAAATCGGCGAGCGCCGACCCTCCAAGGCGCCGACCCCGCCCCTGGACAACACTACCGGCTCCCCTCTGGAGTTACCAGCAGCGGAGGCGCACCGGGCAGCTGGACTGCAAGACCTGGGGCACGCTCCAGCCCTGGCTCCGGCCCCGGCTCCAGCCCCGCGGGCCTCCAGTCACGACAACGTTTTATTCACGGTCGCCGCTGGAGCGCGCCACCGGCACACCCACGTACCTCGCGGACTCCAGGCCGGAGGCCCCCGGAGGCCCGGAGCCGGTGCCGGAGCCGGAGCCCGCGGGACTCGCACGTACGTTCGGACACGATTCGGACAAAGTGGCGGGTATTTATAGGTTTGCTGCAGCGGCTTGCAGCAGCGGCGGCCCGGAGGACAAGCCGGAGGAGCCCGGAGGAGCCCGGAGGAGCCCGGAGGAGCCCGGAGGAGCCCGGAGGAGCCCGGAGGAGCCCCTGCTGCAATCTGTTTGCAGAGCCGCGCACAGCAGCCACCAGGGCCGCGGGCGCAGGGTAGGCAGACCCGCACGGCACGGCCGCTCGGCGGGGCTGCCTACCCCGCTGTTCGCAGGGGCTTCCGGGGCTCCAAACACCCGAGGCGCGGATAAATCGTTCCCGTCCGATACAAGCACCCTGGGGAGGGGCACGCGAGACTACTACTGCTGCTGCTGCTGCTGCTGCAGTGGGTACGCCCGGGAGGTAAAGCCCGTTTCTTTGCACACATTTCATGTAAACGGCCGCGCTTGACAATCGCCGGCACGGAAAGATGTAGGACGTCGATGGGGACCATTGTGCGGGCCGTTGTCCGCTTGTCCGCCCGGCGGGGGGGGGGGGGGCGGAAGAGGGTGACGGGGCGGATGACGGCAAGGAGCGCGGGGAGGAAGGGCGCGCGGCGTTGCATGCTGCAGTCCCATGCGTCCCCGCGCCGCGGCGGCCAGCACGCCGGCCGCTCAGCGCCAACAAGACATCTTCAATCAGATGAGGCGATCGTGGGGGGCTGCGGCCCCCACGGCCCGCGGCCACGGCCCGAGGCCCCCGTCGGCCCCGTCGGCCGCCCCTGCTGCACGGCGAACAGTGTCCCCGGCGGCCACTAATTGGGCCCATAGCCGGTCCCTCGGCAGGGAGCCGAGGCACTGACGGTGCGCTGCCGGCCAGAGGGCAAAGGGGAGTTTGTCTGATCTGTCCGAGTGCCGTTGTACATTGTGCGCGCAACAGGGGGAGTTAGGGATCATGCTGGACCGGGTACACATCGCCGGGGCCCCGCGACCCCTGACCAGGGCCCCCGCCCCCCGCCATGCCCCCGGCCAGGGCCCCCGCCCCCCGCCATGCCCCCGGCCAGGGCCCCCGCCCCCCGCCATGCCCCCGGCCAGGGCCCCCGCCCCCCCGCCATGCCCCCGGCCAGGCCCCGTCAGCCCGCATGTCTGCTCCGCCTCGGGAGCGGAGCGTCATTACACAGGGCTCAAACACTGGCCGCTACCACCGAACGGATGCGATCCCTCACTGGTTGTTTTTCTTTTCTTCTTCTCTTTTTCGTCTTTCGTTGAGGAAAATAATCTGTGCATCAACGCTGTCGAAGAGGAAGAAAGGAGGGTGTTTCAGGTCGGGCCCTGTTTTACGTTTCGGTCCGCTCTTTCTCCGACGCTGCCCGTGTGTTGTATGGCCCTGCGGGTCCTCCAGGACCTTCGGCTGGATCCCCGACCCACCGGGCTGGCTGGACGACCGAGGGCTCGACTCGGCCGGACCCTCGGCCCGGCCCGTTTACACTGGAGAAGGCAACTTTCTCGACGAGGAGAACAAACAGCTTGTGTCCTCGGCCGGGCCCCTCTTGATCCTCCGGCTGGGCGGGGCCCGGCGGGGCCCGGGCTGGGTGGGAGCCACCTCTGTGTAGTCCCATGCAGATTAGGGCACAGCGAGTATAGTATGGAGATGGCTGAAATTGTTATGAAGCTGCTCTATAAGGAAGGCGGTGGGCCCCGCAGACAACAGCTGTGTGTGGGACTCGGCTCATGGCGGCCGCGTGAGGACCCCCGAGAAACCGTCCGGCAGAGAGGTGAGGACAGCACTGCCTTGGCCGGAACAGTCCCTCAGACCCTCATCAGGGCGAAAAATAGCACGAATTCAGGTTCAATTCTGAGGAACTAGACTGCTAGGGGGCGCCACCGGGCACGTCCGGATCGCCTCTACACGGCCGGAGCCACGAGCCACAATGTGACCGGTAGATTTTTCATAGGTAAATGGTGGCGCGCTCTGGCGGATGAGCTATCCCGGACTGGACCCCAAGTTGGGCGGCGATCAAGGCCGCGGTGTGACTCAGTGCCAGTGTGCTGTCAGCCTTATCAGAGCGTGGAGCACGCACACGTGACACGCACGCTGTGACACAACGCCCGCCTCACTGGGGGGCCAAAACGCCGTGACAAGACGCAAAAAGTCCTCGCGGCGCGGCTCTGCTTTCCGCTTCACGGTCCGCGGACACTATCTGCCCTTCACTCTGCCACCAAGCTTCTCGTCTTCGTTACAATTCATCTTCTTTTTTCAGCCTGAGCGGATCGAGTGCTGTCTGCGTCGACCTCGACGCTTTTTATTCCGCTGGTTCAGCCAGGTTCAGCTCTAACACACAGTGCGTTGGCATATAACTACCATTTTTGTCGCATTCGGGTTCTCTTGCACTCTGCTAGATGGCAGCACAAAAATGCAGCACAACCTTTTGCGCGGACCTCTTTCCCTTACATTTTAATTCATTTTCTTTTAACCAAGAAAGTTACAATTTGCAGTGTTTTAGGCCGATGTCATGTGTTTGTTGAATTTATTACAAATACCCATGGTGTTGGTGAATAAGGGCGACTCAGTGCTTGAAGCGCTGGAAATTTGTCCTTTTTTCCCCGGTGTCGGTATTCCTCGCACCCTTTTTTCCAAACGCCTTTTTTGTTTTGTTTTCTGGTTCTTTTTTATTTACAGAGAAGATGGCTTGTCGAGATAATCGATGCTGCACGCTGCACGATTGAGCGCCGGTCGGTCGGTGGGACGGACTGCTGCTGACCAAGCGAAAACTATCACTCAAATTTTATATTTCATTCCCGAAAATGATTTACATTCTCTAGGGTTGGAGTGGTTCCGACCGCGCCGCTCCGAATCCGACAGACCGCAATAGGCAGGCAGACGCCGCCTCTAATTGTATTCACACTTAACGCGCAATGGGCCGCGCGCGAGGAGGATGAATTACTGTAATTGCGCGCGGGATAACGTTTGTTTGAATGAAATCCACACTGCCATCTCGATTCTCGCTCCGACGAGTCTAGAAGGCAACGCGAGCAATGAACTACCGCTCCTCATTCAAACAGCTTTTTGTGTTTTCTCCCACGGGGCGGGCGGCAGGCGGAATCGTCAGACGGCGCGGGGTCCTCCCCACCTGCCGTGCCGCACAGGTTCGCGGTTCTCGACGGGCCGCGCGCCATAAATAATGGCCTAGTTAAACACGGGCGAAGCGAAGGCCCTCTGGTGCATTATCACATGGCAAGCGGATGAGTAATCGGCCGGCACAATGGGCGCCATCCATCAGCGGCTAGCGGCCGCGGCCAACTAGCGCCCGATGGGTAGGCAACCGGCGACTTGTGCATGCACGCGTGTCGTGCGGGCTGGCACACCCTCACACCCGCAGGCGCTCAGCGTCACCGTTTGCGGGGTGGAAATCTTCCAGGAGGAAAATCTTCCACCCAGTTTTGGACTTTTGAATCTAAAAAAAAAGTCCCCGTACTAACCCTGAAGTTGTTTTTTCGAATCTTAATTCGTCTTGCCGGTCACACAATTATTTTGCTCTTGTAAAACAACAGATTGCATACGTACTTCCCATTTTGCCCTTTTTGTTACTATACCTCTCGTTGTCTTAGAGTTTCGTTCCTTTTTTTTTTTTTTTTTTTTTTTTTTGCAGAGTGCGCATGTTAGTGGGTGGGGTGATCTGCATCACGGACAACAACAGTACCCACTCCCAGCGCGGCGGTGGCGGCGGTGGCGGCGGTGGCGGCGGCCCCTGTACTGCGCATACCCCGCCCATGTCTATCTCGCTTCCATACCAGAAACAGCTATCCGGCCCCCGTGCCCCGCCCGCCCCGCCCGCCCCGCCCGGCCCAGCTTACCGAGGGGCCTCATCCCGGCCCCGCGGGGAGTACTATTCCCGTCCTTATTATGCACGAGGCGTCATTACGGCCGGGCGACGCGTGCCAAACTCAGACCGGGGCCGGGTCAACGGCAGGCAGCAGCCCAAAGGTGTAAATTTTCCGAAAAGTATAAAAATTCGTCTGAAAATTTTAGTGAAATCTTGCAAGTTTGGGTGCAATTTTTCTCTCAGCCAGTCAAAACTGGCAATTCCTGGAAAATTTTTCAATTAAAAATTTCCTCATTCGTCGAACAGAAGTTGTCAGCTTCTAGAAAATAGGGACAACTTACTGTAGTCAACTACAGACTCACTGTAGAAAATTGCGACACGTGATGCAGAGCCACGACGACAGTCCGGCTCCCAACCGCTGCAGCAGGTTGAGCGGAGCCGACTGTGGGAGGGCGGGGCGGGGCGAGGCGCGCCGGTGTGCATAGTGATGTGTCGCCCGTGGCGCCACCAGCAGCGCCAGCAGCAGCGCCGGCAGCGCGGGGGGACGCGTCCGGATGGCGGACAGCGCGCTCACTAATCACCCTTGTGACCCGCCGCGGGCACGGCACAGCACGGCGCCGACGCGGACGCAGCCCGCCCAGCTCTCAGGTCGGTGCAACTAGCCAGCCGATGAGGTGTGAACCGACCACACCACGGTCCTCCTCCTGTCCCCCCGCCCCGCGCGCCCTCAAACACTCCGAAGAAAAACGTGACTCACATGTAGGAGAAGAAGAACAATTATTCTCACACCGGCGCGGCGCGTCCGGCTCCGAGCGGCGGCCACCGTTTCCCCCGCCAAAGCTCCCTCCGCCAGACAACAACGGTTTTGCTCACTACAAAAATAATCTCATTCCCCCGCCTTCATCATCGTGATGCTATGGCTTAGCTCATTTCCGACCGCCTTGGCCGGGTGCGGCGGCGGCAAGCCGTGCCTGTCGGGCTGTCCGTCCGACCGGCCACTCTCTCTCTCTCTCTCTCTCTCTCTCTCTCTCTCTCTCTCTCTCTCTCTCTCTCTCTCTCTCTCTCTCTCTCTCTCTCTCTCTCTCTCTCTCTCTCTCTCTCTCTCTCTCTCTCTCTCTCTCTCTCTCTCTCTCTCTCTCTCTTATATTCTCATTTTTTGCGGGAGAGACAGAGACGGCGACAGGTAGGGCTGTGCGGTGAACCGGTTAATCGGTGATTTTTTCGGTGATTGCAATCACCGATTCACCAAAACGGTGTTTTTAAAATCACCGGTTAACCGGAATCACCGATTCACCGGCGAATCACTGATTCACCGGAATCACCGATTCACTGGAATCATCGGTTCACCGTACTACAGCGTAAGCCCTTCCCTCCCTTATCCCTCCGCCGTTATCCCAGCAACGTCCAAGTCAACGACAGCTGAAAGCGAACGGTTGTTTAGCCAAGTTGGAATAGTTGTTAACTGAACCTGCGCCCTTAATGGTTTTCGTATATTTGCAGTGTAGTTCTTTAAGAACTTTCTCAAGTGTCTGTCAGTTTAAGCGGGAAGTCAGTTTTTTAGTATTATGTCAGTAACGTACATATCATTGACTTTTAACGGTTTTAGAACACTACTAGTTTAACGGTTAGTTAACGGCTGGATTAAACGGTGAATTTCGAATCCCCGGTATATTTTAACTACAGGTGATTCGAAATTCACCGGGGATTCGAAAATCACCGGTTATTTTCGAATCACCGGTGAATTTTTAATCACCGGTATCTAGAAAATCACCGGTGATTCTAAAATCACCGGTGAATAATTTATCACCGATCACCGAGGACACCGTCGGTGATTCGTGTCATCGGTGAATCGGTGGGAAATCCATTCACCGCACAGCCCTAGCGACAGGCCCCCCCCGCGGCAAGCGGCTGTAGCCGTCGTGCAGGGAACTTCCGGCGATAACCGACATATGGGTGCTTTCGGCGAAGGGTCCGGGGCTGCGGAAGCTGCGGGGGCTGCGGAAGCTGCGGGGGCTGCGGGGGCTGCGGGGGCTGCGGGGGCTCTCACCGGACCGGGGCCGCGCCGTGGCGAGCCGGGCACAGGCCGGGAAAAGCGCGCGAATCGCCGCCGCCGCCAGCACCTGTACTTCCGTCTGCCCTGCGGAGCAGGTGCGCTGGGTGGGAGGGAGAGGGGGCGAGGTTGCGGCGGGCGGCAGTGCGTGCGAGCATGACAAGGACAGGGCATGGGAGAGGGGACGACCCGCGACCCGCGCCACTTTCGATTGTCGTGGGGCGTCGTCGGGGAGCTCGGGGATCTGCAGGAGCGGCTGCGCGCCTGCGGAGCAGCAGGGCCCACGGCACGGCACGGCAGGGCACGGCACGGCACGGCACGGCACGGCACGGCACGGCACGGCACGGCACGCCTACACGGCGCCGACGCCGGGGGGACAGAGACGTCACTCTGTAGCGTGCGACCGGCACATGAAGCGCCCAGGCCAGCCCAGCGCGCACCACATGGGCGACGACGGCTGGTCCGGCGCTGGTAGAAAGCGACATTAATTTATTTCCAGCGCACCCGTGCGCAGGGGCACAGCCAGGCACAGTGGCGGGCGGGCAGGAAGTGCGGGCACAGCCGGGCAAAGCGGCGTGAGGGCGGGGCGGGGCGGGGCGGGGCGGGGCGGGCCCCGACCAGGATGCGCGCGGCGGCCCAGCCACAGCATTAAAGGCAAAGCGGGCCACAATCGGCGGGGGGATTTCGGCGGCAAAAGCCTCCGAAAAAGGACCATTCCATGGCCGGGTGTCGTGAGCCGGCCGCGTGACGTCACGGCAGCTGTTCCAGGCCGGCGGCGTCGTGGCGGGCGTCGCGAGAGCCGCGGCGTGGAGCGGACGGGCGCGCGCGCGCACACACACACACACACACACACACACACCACTGCAAGGCTGGTGCCGCTTTATGGAAGAGCCAAGGTCGGATCGGCCGGCACCTCACTTCGCCTCGCTCCGCCTCAGCTCCGTTTCCACCTCGCCGCTCCTCCTCCTCCACTCGCAGTCAGAGCCGAGCCGGGCACAGCCGTGCTGCACGGCACCATCGGTACCGACGGCACGCTAGCGCGGCCCGTACGACTAGTCGACACGGGGTATTACCGCCCGCCCGCCCGCACGCACGCACGCACGCGCACACGCCCCCACACACACACAACACACGCACGGACGGTGTTTTGTGTCGGGCCGCACCTCGCTCGCCGTCCCCCCCGTCACGGCAGGGCCAGGCCAGGCCGAGAGTGCATCCGCTACGTCCCTTCATCGGATGACGGCCCGGCCGGAGCCCGGCCCACCATGTCGGTCATCGCCCCGACCCCCCACGGCCCTCCGCCTTTGAGGGGCCCGGCGTGCACCGGCGTGCACCGGCGTGTCTCATGCGTGTCGCGCCGCGCATTAGCATAGCGGGGCACCGCCGACACCCCTGCAGCTGCACCGGAACGAACTGCCTCCAGAGTACTCCAGGCCCGCTGGAGAAGCTTCTCCAGTGTCTAACTCCAGCAGACTAGGCGGGAAGCTCCGTCAGAGCTGGCAAGGTTCGTCCCCACTGTGTTGTCACACAGGGCGCCTGCTGGGTAGGCAGCCCCAGCCTCTCCACGCACGCGTGTCGTGCGGGCTGGCCTACCCTGCCGCTCGCAGGCGCTCGGTGTCGCCCGGAGAAAATTCGGACGAGTTGTCCAGAGCACTGTGGAGTCCCCCGTATGCGGACCGGATAGGGTAACCCGGCGCCGGCGGGGACATCACCGCATCCCCGCGCAGGCGGCGTCCGCCGACCAGCTGACGGATGGAGCGCGGGGGCCGCGGGGCCGGCCGGACATTGGTATTCCGCGCGCTGGAAGGCTGCCATGTGAGCCATGTAAGGTGACCCCTCGCGCGCCGCCAAAGGTGACCCCCGCAGGCCGTCGCGTGTACGTGGGAAAGTGGTGGTGTGGTGACCGTAGAGGATAGTTACCCGGGATGGGGTGGTAACCGTAGAGGATAGTCACCCGGGGTGGTGAGGTGACCGTAGAGGATAGTCACCCGGAGTGGGGTGGTAACCGTAGAGGATAGTCACCCGGGGTGGGGTGGTGCTGCACGGGCTGCGTCCGCATCGCCACCGGCCGCCACGTACCTGCAAGCACAAACAGATCGTCAGCCTGGACAGCACGGGGTGCAGCGGGCCTCGCCGACGGCAGCTGGGCCGGCCTCCCCAGCAGGCGGTCTTTAGGCGCCCCGCCCACCTCACCATCGGCGAGGGCGAGGCCGAAGGTCGGCGGCGGGCCCGGCAGGCCCCCGTCAGCCGAGGCACCGCCACGCTGACGTTAATTTCACGGAGTCAAAAGAAGCTTGAATGCATCGCTACATGCGCGCCGCTGGCGGCCGGCGTCGTGCTGACTCGACACATTCACATTCACATTGACGTCGGCGTTGGCAGCCGACGCGGCGGGGTTGCCCAGTGCCAGGCAACTGCCAGTGGTGGAGAAACGGAGTGGGAAGAGCCAAACGCTTTGGAGAACTTTTGAGAACTTTTCGAATTTATTATTCTTCAAATTAGTTTCCAGCAATCGGCAGAGCAGAGTCGTGCAGCCCTCGACCAAATCCTAATCAAGTACTTCACAGCAGTGGGTGCGCGGTGCGCCTATTTCGTCCGGCATCGGGCCCCGTCCATCGTACACATGCTACCAACCAGCCAGCGCGAGAGCGCCCGGCGGCGTGCGTGTCGGCTGCGCGTGCGTGCGTGCGGCGTGCGCGTGTACATGGCCGGATACCGCGCGGGTTGTCAGCGGCCCCTGCTGCACGGGGCGCCCACTACAGCCACACATCTACACCGCACGTGTGTGTGTGTGTGTTGTGAGTGAGTGTGGCGCATGTTGAATAGTGCGTGTGTGTGTAAGACCGGATCAGAAACACAGCGGCAACAGCCCGACGGCGAGAACTGCGGCAACTGCAACTGCAACAACTGCTCCGAGCGCCGATACCACCAACAGAACGGCAGCAGCTGCAGCAGCAGCAGCACTCTATGACTGCGGCACAGCCGGGCACAGCCACCGACCGCGTGAGCGTATCCCTCACACGTAATCGTTATCGTCTTCGCGCACACACACGCGTGTACACACACACACACACACACACACACGTGCGCGCACACACACATACACACATTGACTCGCGTCCCTGTATGGATGCTGCAGCCGCCGCTGCCGCTACGCGATGGTTACTCACACTCGCAGAAACAGGAAGCGCCAACGGCATCGGCGCTTGGGAGCACCACACCACACCACACCACACCACGCACGCGGTGGCGGTGGTGGTGGTGGTGGTAGTAGCGGCAGCACAGCAGCCATGCAGACCGGATTGCGGCGCGCGGCGGCTCCCAATAATCGCACACAACATATCGGCCTCGATATTCTGCGCGAATCCACACGCACGTCCCCCGTCGTCGTCCGTGTAAATTATGAAAATTTATGTAGAAGGAGGAGGAGAAGAAGAAGAAGAAGAAGAAGAAGAAGAAGAAGAAGAAGAAGAAGAAGAAGAAGAAGAAGAAGAAGAAGAAGACCCCGGCCAACGCACAATATACGAAAGCCAACAAACAACACGTCTCCGTTGTCGCGTCCCATTCGCACCGTATAAATGATACATTCAATTTAACCTTAAGCAAGCCTTCAAAAAATAAAAAGGGGGTGTGGCTGTAAAATTAAGAACGTAATGACCTTTTGTGACGGTTGTTACCGAAACCCCGCTGAGACCGCGTTCCGCTTTCGTTTTAATTTATTTGGTATTCCGCGGCGGTTCCTCAGGATGGCCTCTTCCCTCATTAGAGAGAGCCGCTGAGCCACTGCCGGCCACCGGCGGCCGGGTGATGACATGTTTGCTTTGGAGATTCTCGAACAACCGCAAACGGCGCCCGCGGCGCTTTTGGGCACGAAACGCCGCCATGAATAATCATTGAATTAAGGCGCCGAGTGAGATTCCCTGGCAAACGGCGGGAAGCATGAGAGGAGGAACCGGAGGAACGGAATGGGAAGGAAATGGACACATTAGAGTTGACGTGATTAGTCGGCGACGCGAGCGCATTCCCTCACACTGACTGACTGACTATACTCACGCGTCGCCTTGTCTCTCTCTCTCTCTCTCTCTCTCTCTCTCTCTCTCTCTCTCTCTCTCTCTCTCTCTCTCTCTCTCTCTCTCTCTCTCTCTCTCTCTCTCTCTCTCTCTCTCTCTCTCTCTCTCTCTCTCTCTCTCTCTCTCTCTCTCTCTCTCTCTCTCTCTCTCTCTCTCTCTCTCTCTCTCTCTCTCTCTCTCTCTCTCTCTCTCTCTCTCTCTCTCTCTCTCTCGCACACAGGGCGGGGACGGCCGGTGGTGCGAGGAGGACAGCGACAACAACACGGCCCGGTCGTGATGGAACTCCCGATGGTGTTTGGTTAGTGGATGCAAACACACGTGCAGCAGCAGCAGCAGCAGCAGCAGCACGTCCGAGCCTATTGACCACACCGCGGTGAGTGGACCGGACCGGACCTCGGAACCGAAAAAATGGAGGCGGAGGCGCCAGTGCGGAACCGCGAAGCCGAGCTGAGCCGAGCCCCGCCGCCGCGTCAGAAGTCAGGTGGTGGTGGTGCCGCGCGAGCAGTGCTGAGCAGTGCTGAGCAGTGCTGAGCAGTGCTGAGCAGTGCCGCCGGCTGAGGTGGCGTCAAGTTCAAGGAGGTTCAAAATCTGGCGCGGAACCAACGGCGGCAGCGCAGCGGCGCACGGGATGGAAAATGAATGGTCGCGCGGGTCAGTTTCTCATACCCGAGTCGTCGACCTCTCCTCCGCGTTGCCGGGATAATCCTTATTATTTTTCCGCGCCCCTGCTGGCCGCGTCGGCAAGGCCGTCGCTCGCGCTGCACGCCGAGGAGAGAGAGAGAGAGAGAGAGAGAGAGAGAGAGAGAGAGAGAGAGAGAGAGAGAGAGAGAGAGAGAGAGAGAGAGAGAGAGAGAGAGAGAGAGAGCGGTGCGGGGAGTTGGAGGAAGAGAGATAACAAAGGGGAGACCGCAAACCATACGACCGTCGTCTGCACAATGCAAACCGCACCGGAGTACACCGGAGGACCCGATCGGTGACGCACGCGGCGTGCGCACCGGGAAGGCGATCTGTTTGCATTTAAACAGCAGCAAGTGCACCCGCCCCGTTTCCGTGAGCGTCTGCCCGAAGCGCTGCACCGCCTCTACCATTATCATCAATCATCATGAAAACCGCCGCAATCATCGTCAGCAGCAGTATCATATCATCATCAGCATCATCACCATCCATCATCATCTCATCATAACCCATCACCATTACCATCATCATCCCACCATCATCCATTACCATTATCATCTCATCATCATCCATCACCGTTCACCATCATCTCATCATCTATAACCATTCTCACCATTATCTCATCATCATCCATCACCACAAACATCATCTCATCATGCATTATCTATCATCACGAGAATCAATGGCATCATCATTTATTTTTCACCATCATTTTCACCACCTTTCCGCTCTCATCAGTATTACAGCAGCAGCAGACGCCGCCTTGAGCAGTCCGCAGTACACATTACACTACTTTCCGGATCACTTTTATTAGTCGCTGGACCTTAGAGCAGCGTTAGCGCTGTCACGTGCCACAGGGTATCATCATTATCAAAGCGGCCGACGCACCGCCAGGAGATGGAATGGAAAAATAAAAACACTGACTTCATCAGCGTGGTGAAAATATGCCGCGGACACCTGTACCGTATGCGAAACCCGCGCAGACACTTTCCTCTCGCTGAGTGCGACGGCGAAAGGCAAATGAGGATTTCCCTTTCACCTGCACCGTTATGACACATTTTGTAGGCATCTGATTACTGTGCTCTTTTTATTCCCCTTCCTGGATGTTAAACAGCCGATCTGCTTGGCGGCTGGGAGCCTCCAGTAGGAGTAGCGGCGTGCGGTGAGCGAATGTAGGTGAAGGCGGTGCAGCGGAGCGTCGTCTGCTGGCGCGTCGTCTGCTGCGGGGGTCGCGTGGACAAGGCGGCGGTGCCACGGACGAGTTGCCATGACGACTGGGCCTCCGCGCATCGCGTGCGCACGTAATCACCGGCGTGTTGTCACTCCATGACACATTATTCCACCGTAAAAATAAAAGGGGGTTTCATAATTTTTAACGGTCGCAGAACTTTGTGGCGTTTATGTTTTTATTTTTTTTAATTCGCGGAACGGAGCCAAGACCGCGCGCTTCCAGCGCAGACAAAACAGACGGCGGCAGGCGGCGGCGTCCTTCACCGCCCTTCACCCTCACGGCAAGCGGTGCCACCAGAGGCGCCACGCCCACCCAGCCACGTGCCGCTAGAGTGAGACGGATGGCGGCGGCGGTGATGAGTGCGACAAGGACGAGCATGCGACGACGCTGAACTTGAAAAAGAGAAGAAAGTGGACGGAAATAGAAAAGGAGAGAGAGAGAGAGAGAGAGAGAGAGAGAGAGAGAGAGAGAGAGAGAGAGAGAGAGAGAGAGAGAGAGAGAGAGAGAGAGAGAGAGAGAGGCCGTGTGCCACGGTACCGACTGTCGCACGAGCACAAAGTTGTCCATTTCCTGGCCGCTTGGGAACGTCTCCTGTCCTATAGCCAGCTGTCCGGCCCTGGCGCCGACCGTCGACGACCCCACAATGACCGGCCATGCCGCCTGAATGGGGCGAGACGGGAGCAAATGGACGGCATGCAGAGCGCGCATGTGGCAGAAAAGTATGACGACGCAGTGAAAGCAAAATTTGAATACGAGCAGCGGTCAGCGCGGGGGTCTCTCAAAGTAGCGAAACGCAGCCGGGGTGGGGAGCGGCGGGGCGGGGCGGGGCGGGGCGGGGCGGGGAGCGGCAAGTCGCCAACTCGTACTTCGCGCGCGCCGTGCCGGTGGCCGCGGGCCCGGGTCCTATTAATACCCATTACTCTCTATAAATACGAGGTGTGTGCTGCGCGGCCGGTACGGTGGCGGACGCCCGTTATAGGCCCCCGTGGGCTCAGGAAGCGCGTCCCGGAAGGTGCACCCTTAAGGTGCACCAGGTGCAGAGCTACCAATTTGTTCTGTTAGATGTTTGTATTGTATTCTATTCTGTTGTAGCTTTCGGGCTTGATGGGATAAGGGCCGCGAAAAAAGCTTTATGTGGAATACCTATTCTTCATACCACTTTCTGAGAGGTGAGAGCCCGAGATTTTCTGTAGAAATATAATGAAAGAGAAAAATTAGGAAACACGATTTTTATCAGTTTATAGATAAATTAATTTTTTAAAGATTTGAGATCAATGTTTTCTCTTTAAAATAGTCCTTTGAACCCCGAAGTCGGCCAGGAGTGGTCACGAATCCCTTCCTTCCCGTCCCCGACGGACCGCCACAACTCCACAGGCAACACAACGTGAAATCGGTATTCAGTTGACACCGACAGCCACGTGGTCAGCCTGGTGATGCCCGCGGCGTGGCCTGGCGTGGCGAGGCGTGCCGCATGCGTGCCACAGGCCCGCTGGGAATGCGGGGCCGGTCCGTCACCCCAGGGCGGCGCTGGCACACGGTGCGATGCACCTAGAATAGGAGTAGGGCGCAGGGAGGGGAGGGAAGGGAGGACTGCAGTTTGATCCCCCGCCGCCTAGCCGCTAGCCGCCCGCCCCAAGCTCGCCCTACTCCGTGCGGTTTGCGGTCGGGCCCGGCACAGCCCCGGCACAGCCCCGGCTAGCGGAGACCTGAGGCCCGAGGCCCCTGGGGCCCCTGAGCCCCCGCAGCCCCTCAGCTCGCTCCCGCAATGACCGCACAATGACTGTCATCCACCCGGTGGGGACGTCGATGACGGCGGAGCATTCGATCCGGTACTTGAACCCGCGCGCGGCGTGGGTTCGAGTGCCGACCGCGGCCGGGCCGGGTTTACGTGTCGCCGCGTCCCCGCCACTTCCTACTACTCTCGCTGTGCTTGACGAGCGCACTTTACTCGCTGGTCATCGTGTTTTATGGACTCGTATACGCACCCGTCCCGCCCTGGCCGGCCACCGAATGGGGAGAAGGGGTAGTGAGGAGATGGCGGGGTGCCTCACAAGGGGTGTATTTTTAGGTGAAGGTCGAGCGCCGTGTGTGACCGCCCCTGGCCCCCGCCGGCGACTGACGGCGAGCCCGTTGGCCGGCGGAGAGCCACAGTGGCACCTTCCCTTCCGCGAGGCCAGGAGCAGGGGGGGGGGGGGGAGGGAGGGGCGGATGACAACTTGTTAATTGCGCGCGCGCCCCTCAAAAGTACCGCCGGCCGGTACGGGACGGTCCGCGCCGCGCTCAGTATAGTCGTCGCCACCACCCTCCCCCTTCCCGTAAACCAAGACCGTGCCATTCCCGAAATAGCGGACCAAAGTGCGCCGGCAGCGCAGCGCAGCGGGCGGGCTACAAGTAGTTGTTGGGGTGGGGGGGGGGGGCTACTCTCAGGGACAGACGTCATCGACGTCAACGCCGTCATCGTCCATCATCATCATCAGCTGTGAGGACGATACACTTCGGAGGCCGCGCTTCATTGATTAATCCTTGGGAACGCATTTTTCAATTGGATGCGCGACAGCCGACGACAGTCCAGACCCATCTGCTTGACTGCCTCTCTCTCTCTCTCTCTCTCTCTCTCTCTCTCTCTCTCTCTCTCTCTCTCTCTCTCTCTCTCTCTCTCTCTCTCTCTCTCTCTCTCTCTCTCTCTCTCTCTTTCTCTCTCTCTCACACACACACGCCGCACGCGCCGCCTCAAGCCCCTGGGAGGTAGGCACAAGGCCGAGCCGCTGTGCACGCGCGTCATGCGGGCTGGCCTACCCTGCCAGGGGCTCCACGCGCCAGCTCTGCCAGCTCTGCCAGCTCCCTGCCCCCTTCGGGCTGCCCGCTACCCAGAACGTGTCCCATTGTCCGTTTTCACTCGGGTTCCTCACGGCCGAAGCCGTCACAGAGGGGGCCGTGTGTGCTGACAAGCGCCCCTGGAAGGTAGGCGCCGAGGGAGTCTGCAGAGCACCCGTGTACCGCGGGCTGGCCTACCCTCCCAGGCGCTCCGCAGCCCTCCCGTGTCCGGAGCTTCTCATAGCCGTGGACACATCTCTCAGCCACCCATAACCACCCAAGACAGAGTGGTGGCTGCAGTGTACTGCCCCGCGCCGCTCGTGTGGCCGGCGGCGAGACTCGAGCCAATTGGACATCACAGCCTGTTCGTTAGCAGTTGCCGTCGCGGTGGCGTTATATGCGCAATGGGTGGCGGACCGCAGGACAGAGTTAGAGCTCTCTGCCTCTCTTTTCATCTCTTCAGAAAACACACCGCTCCTCTCTGTCTGTCTGTCTACCTGTCTCTCTTTCTCTCTGACTAAATTTAAACGTTATCGCGTCATATGAAGGTGTTGTGCAGTGTGTGACGCCAGAGTAATCTGGTGACGCGGCCGCTACTGACTCACGCAGTGCTAGTTGTTGTGGCGCCCCAGAAGAGGCTTGCCAACCTTCCGGTGGCGGTGCACGCCAGCTGGAGGTCAGTGTTGCCAGTAAAACAGACAAAAAGTGACACACGACGTCAAGATTTGTGCCTACCTCCGTCTGCCTACAAGGCAAATTTTCGACAGCCGTGACGAGTTGTTGCCCAGTAGGCGGGCAGGCGGAGGTAGGCGAGAGGCGAATCACTAGCGTAATCATGTGTACAAAATTCTAGAAATTTAAAAAAAAATTGATAAAAATTGCGAATTTAAAGTTGGACTTGGACTTTATGCCGAAAAATAGCACCTACACATGCTGAAATGACCAGAAAAGCAATAAAATTCTAAAATTAACAAAAACCACGGGGTGTAATCCGACGAAATCCTGAAATCTGTGTACACATTTTTAATGAGTGGTTGTCCCCTCGGAGGTAGGTACAAAATTTACACCTGCGTGTTGTGCTCCACTTTTTGCCTACTTTTCTGACAACACTGGTGGATGTAGCAGGCACCTTCTTGACAACACCTTTTCCTTGGCAACACCGCGGCAGCCAGTGACTACGACAAATAGCGCCCTCAACGTCGTCGACCAGTAAGTGCAGTGGTTCCGGTCAATTGAACGCCGCAGTGCCGCCAACGTGTCCTCGCCTAACTGGACACGGCCGCGGTACGGCCGCGCGGTTGGCTACCCTGACAGCCATCCGGTGTCGATATCCGACCGTTGTCAGCACTGCTGCGCTACACTACACACACACAAAAGCTCGGGGAGTTTTAGGACGGCCAGGGGTTATTGGCAGAGCCGAGCGGATACCCGGACGCGTCCGAATAATGCGTCTCCTGTCCCTTTTCTGCCTGGACGGAGCGACAAAGACAGAGGGCACTTTTCGACTGACCCGGACGCGCCTCCGCTCTGGTTATTGGCAAGTCCGCGCCTCACCGGTCGCGGTCAAGTATGTCCGAGGGGCATGATGACTTTACGGAAAATGGCGTGGAAAGCCGCCTTTTTTGTCAGGGATAGATAACAACAGCGCGGCAACGCTGCGCCGACACGGACAGTGTTGCCAACGTCATGTTGACAAAGTCGCCCGGCGCCGCCGCCGCAGCCGCGCGCCGAGGAGAATTCGCCACTATCGGGTTGGCAAAGTTTGGCCCCGAGCGGACGACGCAGAGCCCCGCCTCGTGTGCAGCGCCCGCCATCTTATCTCGCCTGCACTTGCGTGTGTGTGTGTTGTGTGTGTGTGTGTGTGTGTGTGTGTGTGTGTGTGTGTGACCAGTTTTCGTATACGGCAAAAAGGAAACTTTGATAGTTCCGGGGCTCACACCCACCAAGAATACTAGATGCGCTCTGAACTGTAACGGTAGATTCGTACTTTTAAAGAAGGAGGAAGCGGAGAGGGGGGAGGGGGTTCTGAGAGAGACACACATTTATCGGCGATGACAGATAACAGGTGATAACAGCGTGCAGCACAGCGGTCAGTGCGAGACAAAGCAGAAGGTGCTGAGCGAAAGTGTTGTTGGCAGTAAAACACGCGGCTTTGTCCGCGCGGCAGCAGCGGCGCTCTGGGCGCTTCAGAGAGTTCCGTGTGTGACGCAGCGCATCCACCCAAATAAATAAATATATCTTAGCGGCGGAATCCCCAGGAGGGAAGGCGAGCACACGCGGGCGACACGCGGAAGACGGCCTGGGACGCATCTGCACGCCCCCACAGAGGGGTGGCGGGGGACGCGGCGGGGGCTGCGGGGGCCACGGCTGGCAGGCGGGCCCCACACTGCGTGCAAGCCGAGCCGAGCCGAGCCGAGCCGAGCCGATTGGCGGAGCGCCACGGGAGAAGCCGTGCGGGGACGGTCCGGGCGGGGCAGGGACGTCAGCTGATTCCACCGAGCGGCAAATGTTTTATTTCCAACCCCCGACGGCAAAAAGAAAAACAAAAAGAAAACAATTCTGAATTTGAGCGGGGTGAAGAATAAATTTAGACAAAACGGCGGGTGCTCGCGTGGTGCGGTGCGGCCCGCCGCCAGAGAGCGGGATCATGACGCGTGTGGTACTTGTGGCCGGCCAGAGCAGACAAGGTGCGGTGTCTGAGAGTCCGAGGAGCCGAGCACTGAGCCCAGCGCGGCGCCTGTGACTGCCGGGGTAGGCCAGCCCGCACGACACGCGTGCTCGTGGCAGCCGGGGCTGCCTACCCCGCAGGCGCCATGTGTGCTCTTCTTCACGTCCTCTGCGGACTCCCCGCATGAAGGGGGAAAGTCTATATTGACTGTCGTGTAAATTGATGTGGGCTGCCGGAATGAAGGTCACATCCATTTGGTTATGACGACGGCGCGAGCAAGAAGAAGACCCCCTCATCGGAGGAGGCCTCCAGTCCATCAGAAACTCAAATGTTTTCTGATTGCCTCGGGGTTGGCGCTTGGATCATAAAATTCGCGTAAAATGGCAGTCGCTACACTGTAAATAAAGAAGTCATGACCAACATTTAATTATCACTCCTTCAGGGGTGATAGGTATGAGGTGAAAAGAGGTTGATAGCCACGCTTGCGTTTCTGGCGGAACTAGATAACCCAACAACGAACTCAAGTGTCTGACACCTGACAGTAGTGACAGGCACAAAGTATTGGCTGCAGCTTCCAGGACACCCAGGCTGGCTCCCAAGGTGTGTGACCCTTGACAGTGGTGCAGAGAGACTGTCAGACACTTGAGTTAGAGCAGTCTATGGGATGGGTCATTCGAACCATTAGACGACGGGCTCGCCGTTCCAGTGACTTGGTATGCCACGGGAGCGGAGCGGGGCGGAGCGGGGCGGGGCGGGGCGGGGCGGGGCGGGGCGGGGTGGAGCGGGGTGAGCAAAGTGGACGAAGGCGTTCCTCCTTCCCCGAAACGGCACGGCGCACCGCGTTGGAGCGTCGTCTGCTACGCGTCGTCTGCATAATGCAACACCCGCGCGGCGGCGCTACCGGACGCGGCCGCGACAGTCCGGACACGGCGAACCGGCGTCAAACGAGTGTTCGGTTTCGCATTCGGATTCGGGTTCGGGGAGGGGAGGAGACTATGTATACCGCCACGCGTGAAGCCGCCCAGAGTATGCGACAAGGGAAGAGTGGAAGAAAGAAAAATGTCCACCCAATAGAGAGAGCAGCGGGAGAGATTTCCTTGGCGACGGTCCAAAGAAACATTCAAATCAATTCGAGTGGAAAGGATAGTGGAATTCTTTGGGCTGTCCAATGAATACCCATAAGATAATGGACGGCAGAGTCATCTCGGGTCCCTGACGACATCCGGAGGTGCCCAGAGGACCCTCCAGGACCCCGTCGATGCCGCGTCAGGGATGACGTTGTTCGGACGCGCGGATAAGGGCACGTGTGTCTGCGCAAAACCTTCTCATTTTAGCGCAAGTGGTCGGCAGCTGAAGCGCAGCGCAGCGCCATAAATATCTCCCGATAGCGCACCGGACGAGTTGCCCATGGAGCCTAAGCAGTGCTAAGAGTGCGCTGCATACAACTCCTTGGTTTACGGCCGACGTTTATAACGACGGAAAACCGCGCGACAGGGCACCTGCATTTTTATTATTTTTCTTCTTTTTTTACTAGTGTGTCACGAGAGACGGCGTTGTGGAAGCTGTAAAAGGAAATGGCTGACGCCCGGCAGCGCTGAGTATTCGATTCTTCGCAACTGCCAAAACATTTTTTAAACAAATTTCACCTTGACAAGAATTCCGTATCGAGTCAACTGATTTTTTTTATTTTTTTTTTTTTTGGGGGGGGGGGGGGTCGAATTTTTTTGGGAGGCGACAGTATTTGGTCAATTTGACTTTATTTTATGTGAGTGACCCGGAGTGTCCGGCGCATCCTGACACCGCCGTGCTGCGTCCCGTTCCCTCGGCGCCTCGCGGTTAGCATCGAGGTGAGAACACGGCTCAGGGGCGGGGGGGGGGGGGACTCCACTCCCCGTGCTTCAATAAACGGAAGGTGCCTAGAAATCATGGCTGGCCGAAGGTCCGCTGCAGTGCGCCCTGCAATGGCCCTGCCCTCCAGAACCCCCAGCCCAGACAGGATAAGACGGTCGAAACGATATCGAATCGATATCGATTCGATATCGACGAGTTCAAAGAAATCGATGTAATCCGCCATCGATTCGATATCGACAAGTTCAAAGAAATCGATGTAATACACCGAATTATCGAAATGGGACCAGAAGTCGATTTTCTTTGTCGGTTCGACAAATAATCGATGAAACACTAGATTTCGACACCATCGATATCGATTTGGTACAATTTCGACAGTCTGTCTGTTCCTGGCTGGGACGCCGCCGGGCGCACGGAGCGGACGCCTGGGCAGCAGGGGCGTCACGGGCCGGTGCACGCGCTGCTGCAACAGGTGCCGCTGCAGCACTCCCGCAAGTGCGTCGTCGTGCACCGAAGGCGACGCCCCCTCCCCCCGTCCGCTCCGATTCGCCGCCTAATAGGCAGTGGAGGAGGACGCACAGACAGACAGACAGGCAGGCAAACTGAACGCGCCCTTCCAGCTAGCTAACGCGGCTGTGAGGCACTTCCTGCCGCCCGGCCAAACCGAACGAACTGTGAACAGGCTCCGCACACAGTAAACACAGCGTCGCCTTTGTCTGCCTCTCTCTCGCTCTATCTCTCTCACACGCGGCCGGTGCGTCCATCGGTGTGGCGCCGAACGACAACTGATAAATCCGACCACGGTGAGGCGCAAAGGAGGGAGATAGAGGTAGGGAGGGGAGGGGGGAGGGTCACGCACTCGCTGGCACCCGTCATGAAGATAGGACCAAACGATGAGGCCGTGTTCCTTTGTATCGACGACTGGCTGAGTAAGTAGTGGCTGAGGCTGGAGATGAGAATGCCGAGCTCAGCTGTGCCTGGCTGTGCCGTGCCATCGCGGGCCCATCTCATCGGTCTCTGGCGGTCACTGCCCCGCCCACACGTCAGCGACAGGACGGGGCAGGAGAGTGAACGCACCCGCCCGCAGGCCGCAGGCCGCGGGCGTGAGAACCGCACACGTGCAAAAGGAACGCACTCACACACACACACACACACACACACACACACACAGACCGGCCGGCGACGATGACCGCTGCGTATCCCAGCATATTATGTTCCTGGTTCCGTGCCGGTCAGACGTGGTCAGACACCGCTGCTGCCGGCCGCCACGCCCCGCCACGCCCCGCCACGCCCCGCCACGGGACGGGATGGCTCGACGCCCAAAATCCCGGTCACCTTGGGTGCGTTCACTCTCACGCCGCGCGCGCGCTCTACGCGGCCGGCCCGACCCAAGCCGGTGGCGGCGGTACAGTCGCGAGTCAGAGTACTTGACGGGTACCGCAGCCGACGCCGTTTTTAACGGTGGCAAGGTCGGCGCCAGGCGTCGGCGTCGGCACGATCTTTCAATGGACGCGCCGAGGCGACGCCGACGGGTGGTGCTGGCGCTGCTCGCTGTGCCGCCAACACTCTTTATCGGAGGCCCTCGTTTGTCCGCGGCTGGGTCGTCGGACACGTCTAATCAGGGACAGCGGCGCGAGGCGCAGCGTCAGCAGGACTCACCTGGAGATGAGACTGTGTCAGGTGAGGGCAGCGGTGAGCCGGTGCTGCTGCAGGGGCTGCTGCAGGTGCTGCTGCAGGTGCTGGGTGCTGGTCGGTGTGGCGGTCGCTCGTCCGGTCGCTCAAGTGCCTCAGGTCCACCAGGACGTCCCCCGGTGCGAGGACATTATCCGATCGGCTCCCGACGGCTGACACCAGTGACGGCGCGAACGCTGCTGGAGAAGACTCCACTCACACACACACACACACACACACACAAGCTCGCAACACTTCCGCAGACACACGCACACACGCACGCACGCACACGCGGCACACACACACACACAGACGCTCTCGACTCTGCCGGCCTCGCGACTCTACTTCGCGACTCCGCGGCTGGGTTCGCGCGCGGTTCGGCTCGTGTGGGTACGGAGACAGCTCCCACCCGCTCTCTGCGGCAGCGGGGCAGCGCAGCTCAGCAGCTCGGCGGCCAGCTACAGGCAGACTGGTGTGGGGCTGGTGTTGGCGGCAGCGGCTGGGGCCCCGCCGCGCCCCCCCCCCTTCCCCCGCAGACGGCCCGCGTCGCGCGGTGGCCGCCCCCCCCCCCCTTACCCCCGGCCCCGCCTCACCCAGACGTACACGACAGGGGTACGGCTCGGCTGCCACCTGTGAGGCCACGCTACCGGTCGCACCAACTCGTCCCGTCAGTCCACGCGGAGGCTTGTCCACAGGCCTCTTTAGTGGGTACCAATCGAAGCCGGTCTAGAATCACCTTGGTTTCTCACGATTCTTGGAAAAGAAAATATTGTCGAACGCCTGCGAGGGCCGGGGTAGGCAAGCCCGCACGACGCACATGCTTGCAGAAGTCGTGGTTGCCTACCCAGCAGGCGTCATGTGTATCCAGACCCTAACCGAATAGAGGTCTCCAATGAGACTTTGGAAACGGAAGCTGAAGAACGAAAACTCATCCAGTAACCTCAAGGGCAGGTATGAGAAACTTGAATGGCGTTTTGAGTGAATTTGTAGGTTATGCCCCATATTTGGCGCTCTCCATGTGCATCGATATTTCTCATACCAGCTCTCAAGAGATTCCGCTGTGGAAGAGTTTTTGTTCTTTAACTTTCGTTTCCAAAGTCCCATTGGAAACCTTTATTAGGTTTGCCGTTGCAACAATCCCGTGGGCGCACTGAAGGAGGGTCCCTAGAGGCCGCCTAGAACTGATGTCAGGCGTCGTGAAATCTTGTCCCATCGAGGCCTACGATGCGGTCTAGTTTTGTGGTGTCCCACTTACTATCGGGCGTCGACAGAGGAGGGTCCTATATTCCCAAAACTTTTGTCTCGGCCGATTGGAACACACTCGCACCTGCTGTCCAGGTGGATGTCCTTCAGCGCCAAACGTCCCTCGCGATGCCCAAGAAGGGCGTCCTCGCGACAGGGGCCCGCTGGATGCGCCGCCCCCGGCCGCCTCCGAACTGGGCAGGATCCTCTCCAACAGCTGCTCTGCCGGCCGACTCTGCCGCTAGTATCTAAGTGAGCACGGCGCAGGGACCCGCACACAACCGTTAATTAAGTATTACTTTGCCGAAACCAGGAGGAACGAGAGATGGGTCTCTCACTCGTGATGAAAGTAGGCCATGATTTAAAATCAAAACTTGATATTATTTATTGGTGATATTTAGTTTGTTAATTCCGAAATTTTTGAATTTTTTACTGAATTCTTCTGATCTGTTTCTGATATAGCCTGATTGTTTTTTTTTCTGACTTTTTTAAGGGTGTACATTTCAAATTTTTTTTTTGAGTGAGAGATCCCTCGAGGAGGATAGATTTTTCATCCTCCACCGCGGCTCTGATCACAGTGGCCGCGGTGTCGGCCCGTCGGCCCGTCGGCCCGCTCTGCCCGCTCCCGCTCGCCTCTTCTGCGCCGTTTCTCGGATGGATCGGCCGCCGCCCGCCGCCCTTGCCGCCCCTGCCGTGCCGCCCTCGGCTGACGCAACCCCGGCGCAACGTCCTTTAGCGAAGGCGCGGCGGTAATACCGGCACCGGCACCGGCACTACCAACGCAACAGACGGCGGACCGGCGGCGTTCCCGCGCGTTCGCGCACCCATTTTTGTTGCGAATTTTTTTATTATTTTCTTTTCAACAGCCCAGCAATAACCGCCCCCTCCCAGCGCGGTGTGATACTAAAGCGCGACGCCGCAGGCCGCCGGCTGCGTTCTGTGAGGCCAACCAGTGCGCCGCTGCCGCCCCTGCCGCGCCAGAGGGAGGCCGACTTCGTATAGAACTTCGTATAGTACATGAAACACCCGACCAAGTTGTATAGCAACTTCACTAGACTTCGTGTAGCGACTGGTTATGATGCTAGGAGTCACCTCAAGAAATATGGTCCAGTTGCCACAACTTTATCCCCTTCGATTAAATATTAGCGCTTAGTAACCGTTGGGAGTTCCTTAAAAGTCCATGAAACCCCCGACCAAGTTGTGCCAACTTCACTAGACTTTGTTCAGCGTCTAGTAATGATGTTGGGAGTCACCTCAAGAAATAAGGTCCAGTTGCCACAACTTTATCCCCGTCGTTTGCTCGGCGATAATTTTGACGGAATAAAAACTACAGCTATTTTATTTTTTAAAAAATTTCATTAATTTAAGAAATAAAATACTTTGGACCAATCGCCACATAAGACGAGAAAAAATGCCAGTAAAGGTGGGAAAACAGTTTGCTCCAGCACCACCCTCATCCCACACGCTTCAAAGGGTTCGAAGGTTCGAAGAAATGTCTCGTGATATGCGAACGCCTCGTACGGCGACGCTGGTCCGCCTGGTCCGGACGACTGGCCACCCTAGCCGGGCCGTAGCCTCAGTGAGCCGCAGGAGCCGCAAGAGCGTGGGGTGCCCCCATGGTGCCTCTGCCCCCGCATTGGTCCGGCACAAGGCCCCTCCCCTCTTCCCCTCCCGAACGGACAGGCATAAACGCGCCCAGGCGTCCAAAGAAGAGAACAAGATGGAAAAAGAGGGGAGGGGCATGAAGAGGTAACATTATTCATTGCATGGGGTGTCTCTTTGTCCGACGGCTCGAGTAGCTCCCCCCCCCCCCCCCCTCGTTCCCCTCTCCTGCCCTCTCTTTTAGAAACAGCTCCTGTCCGTTTAGGACAAGCTCCGACCAGACTGTTGCGACTGCAGTGCACGTCTGATGTACCCCGAGCACGTGATTCACCCCAGAGCGCGTGGGGTAGTGTCAGAGGGTTGATCCGCCCCTCCCCTCCCTCTTCCGCCCCCTCCTCACAACTGAAGGCCTAAAGTCTAAGTCTTCCTGAGGCACTCTAGTATCATCTTGGACGCACCTCCACGCCACCTCCAGCACAGGAGGTACGTTGGGATGCCAACCCTCCAGGCGCTACCGACGTTGGACCTCTGAAGCACGTTGGGTTGCCAAACCTCACGGCGCTAAGCAGTACCAGCAACCACTCGGAAGGGAGTGGAATGTCTGTAGCGAGGGAATGACAAACACACGCACACTCGCAGTCTAGCACGGTGGTGCGATGGTGGCGAACTGTGTTGTGAAGAAGTGTCCGAACAAAGGGAAGACGACCGGCGTCAGGTTTCACAGGTGAGCACCTAATGTTTACAACTTTGCTAGGTTATGATGCCCACGTACACCGGGTAAACAGATTTTTATTTTGGTGTTAGCGAAGTATCCCTCGCTTTTCTCTATGTTAAACCAATGATTTTTTTTCTGTTAAAGGTTTCCCAAAGATGCGGAAACCCGGCAGAAGTGGATTGACTTCGTGGCAAACGAGCATGGACAGCCTTTTGCCCCAACCGAACGTCAGGTTCTGTGCAGTCAGCATTTCGACGAGAACAATTACATTTCGAATATGCCGAAGTGGAGAGGGTACCCGACGATCTCCCTGAAGAGGTATGTATTTCTGATATCGCTTTTTGTACCATGCCATGCAAGACAACATGATCCAGACAGCTAACTGTAACAATGCCTATGCCTTTTTCAGAGGCGAGCCCCATCAGTTAGTGCTGGCAGTACTAGCAACTGGGTCTGAGAATGTGATCGGCGAAGAAGGAATGAGTACGTCATGTGTTGAGACTGCACCTATCGATCTGTCAAGGCAGCTACTTGTCACTGAGGACGCGTCAGTGGACTCGTTTTCTGGTGTTTTTGAACCACAAGTTATATTGCACACTGACGATGTCACTTCTGAAGCCTCTGATCCAAAAATTTCCACTCACACTTTGGATATTACTTGTGGTCCTGTTGGTTCCGTGCCTGCTCTCGTGGATACTTCTGAGCCTGGTGCAGAAACATTACATTCCTCGAAGATGGAAAGGTAATTTACATCTCAATATTTACTTGGCCATAAGTAATAGTATCACTCTTGCATGTACTGCAGTATACTTTTATACTGTCAGCTTTCTACGGTACACTACACTTTTTTATTTTCTTTCTTTTAAAATAAAAATAATGTATTTGTTTATTCTCTGTTAAGCGTTAGTAATGAAGATGGGGATCATCACCATGATGTTGAACCAAGTTCCCAAAAGTGTACCAAGTGAGTTTCGTTTATCGTGTATTCCTCTTTTAAAAATGGTTAACAGTTAACACTGTTCTACTGTTAATTTCCCGTTTTTGCAACAGACTAAATTCATCAAGTTCCGATGTTGAGAAGGTCAGCAGTAACCACAAAGATTTATGTACATCATGTGGACAACCTGTGGGTGACATGGTGCGGGTTCGGTAAGTCCTTTTATTCATTTTTTACTACTGTCCACTGCAGCATTTATAATCTGATGCATCAGTATCATTCATATGTTTCTCTTTGTGTATGCAGTGTGGTAGGGAAGTCAGCGGAGGAAGTAGCAGAATTGCAGTCCATTCTGCGGTCAGAAAAGAGGATAGCTTATCCACGTGACATCACACTTGAAGACTTGAGGTGTCCAAATAGCAGGGTACGCTGTTACAACATTCTGATGGGCAAACTGGATGAGTACGAGAAACGTCTGCATAATTCTCAGAGAACCATCAGCGAACTGCGCCGCAAGGTGGAATCTCTGGAAAGCTTAGTGGCCGAGCTCCAGGACAAGGACTCTACAAATGTAGAGACTGATACTTTAATTGAGGACGGTGATCCTAATATATCAAAATTGAAACAGGAGCATATGCCTGACCCACAGGAGATCAATAGTGACAGCCGAAAAAAGAAAGTCCGGTGATGAAATTGCCATCCAATTTGCTGTGATTTCTTTGTGGGTACGGGGCCACCCGTTCTCTCGGCGCCGCCAGCGCAGGATGTACGTTGGGATGCCTACCCTGTAGGCGCTGTCGGCATTCGGCCTCTCGAGTACGTTGGGATGTCTACGTTCCGGGCGCTGTCCAGCGGCCAACACAGGGGTGTGAGCTGGGTGGCCTACCCTCGCGGCGCCAGGAGCACGCTGCGCGCCCTGAGCTCCCCGGACCTCGCCGACAACGCCGTCTTGCACATCATCTGCGCCTCATTGGACCTCACCTCCAGCCGGGACCTCGTGAAAGTCCGCCGCAGTTGACGGCGTTACGACTGCGGCAATGACCTCTGGCCGAGCCGAACTGTTTGGCTCGATTCACTTACACACTCCAGCAGCAGCGCCGACAGCCACCAGTGCCGCTCGGCCCTGAGCTGCGAATACAGTAGAACGAGCCGACTGCCGATAGCCAGCAGTCGCTGCTGTTAGTTGTTGCGGGTCAAAGAGCGCGGCGCGCCGCAGGAGTTGTACGGCTACGGCGGCCACAGAATGTGTCAAGGCGGCGCCGCGCCGGTGCTTTCTACTCCCTGTTTCCCAGTTTTTCTCGCGGGTTGAACGGGCGGCGCAGTCCGAGCCTCGAGGCAAGGCGAGGCGCAACAGAATGGACCTGTCTTCTTCTGTGCCGTGCTGAGCTCATGTCACTGGGCGCCGTCCGCCTCTGTCGGCGCCGTCCGCCACCCTGACTTGTTATCGATGTATCGAATGGAAACGGCAGTGTCACGACCGCATGACATTTTCTTGTGCAACTCGCTAAGTAGCGCGGGCCCGCCCAGCCCGGCGCGCCACACATGGCACGGCGCGCGTTCGAAAATGACCGCCATGCAAATTTCTCATCCTCCACCCGCCCGCCTACCCATACAGCCCCCCGCCCCCCTTCACACACATACGGGCAGTGGGGATTGTGCAGTAATTGATATCGGACTGATTGAGAGTATAACAAGCACACCCACTCCATTAGTCAGCCGACCGCACGCCCGCGGCCCTGCGGGCGCACGCCTTGCCTGCTGCTGCACCCCCTCCCCTCCCCCGCAGCCCCAGCAGGAGCCCCGACCCGACCCGCGGGCTGTTGGCCAACTAACGCCCTCTCCATCTCCGCCCGTCCCGTCGCCACCGGGTCCCCCTTTTTCCTCCTCCTTTTCTTTCCCTTTCACCCTCTGCATGTGGCGCTGTGCTCGCACACATGCACTGCACTGCACGGCCTGGAGGCGAGGCGAGTCAGCTCGATCATGGCAGAATGTCTCGGTTTTGTTGTCCTAGCCCCTGCCGGCGGTGCGGCGCGGGGTGTCGGCGCGTGCGCGTGTGCGTGCGTGTGTGTCCGTGAGGCGAAGGCGAGGAGTGCCAACTAAATGCGGTGAAAGGTGGTGTTGTCCTACAATCCGGGGCGGTGCGGTGCGGCAGCGAGGCGGTGGCTTTACGGCGCTAAATGTCCAGGGCGGATAACGACTCCAGGTATCAGCGCCGCACAGCGCCGCACAGCGCAAGGGGCCGCTCCGCCAGCAGGCGCTAACACCCCGCGATTGCAGCCATTACAGACCAATGCTCGTCGGCGTGATTTTGTTTGATTATCGTAGTAAAGGATGCATGGATGGAGGTGCTGTCAGGGGTGGTGGGGTGACTACGGAAAGGCTGCTGCCTGTTTTGTTAATGTATTTAATTTAAAAAAAATAATAAATGCTATCATAAATCAATATCTAGGACGATGTACACTAATAGTCTCTCTATTCGAGAATGCCTATCGAAACACGCGCGAGGTTGTTCCATATTACAAAGTACATATGTTCACAGACTTTCGAGGTTCCCAGCTCTGGCAGTACATGGAGCAAATGCCTAATGTGTACGTATCTAAGTTTGACCTTTATAATTATATCAACAGTAAATATTCAAAAGATTTTTGGCATATTAGCTGTCAATTCGTTACGAACTGTGGTCCGTAAGTTTTATACGTACTAGTACTTGCGACTACTTTATATTATACATAGATTTACAATCACACACTCGCTTATCCTGAAATACAAAAGTTACACATAATGCTATACTGATTTACAAAATTCAATAAAATTTCAATTCTCTCAAATTCAACAAATTTTACATTTTGGTAGCTTACATTTTTTTCCTAACTATCTGATATAGTACTAAGTTTTAATTTTTGTTTTTACAACAGTTTTATTTGCAAGCCAAGTACTGCCGGGGCTGGACACTATACATACATATATACACAATCTAAGAGATTAACATTGACTTAACACATTGCTGGCCGTATAAAGTGTATGACGACCATTGCCTGCCTAGCGTCTCCGTGTGTGCAGACGTCTGCGCCGCGGATTAAAACGACACACGGCGAACGGCTCGGCCTGGACTGATAGTGCCACGCAGGGCAGCTCAGTGTGCTCAGCTCCGGGCCCAGCGGCTGCAGCGAGGCTGGTGATGGAAGGGGTCCGATAGAGCTACACATACGCCCGAGTGGTTCGGGTCGCGCAGGGGAGGTCGATATGTGCCACAGATCTGTGATGCAATGCTCGGTGCTCATGGCGAATTTACACAACCGAAAAAGAAAAGGAGACCGTGTTTCCAGGCCGCGCTGACAATTTACATACAAATTTCTACGCGGGGGCACCGGTGACTGTCAGCCAGCACCGTTTCTTGCTCTGCGATATAGAGCAGGAGCCACTCCACTAGCAGCTCAGGAAAAGCCCATCAAGTTTGGAGCCGTAAAACGAAAAGGTATTGTCATTGCATCCTTCACTGTGGTCTTCCCCCGGCCTGTTACGACACCTTTGCTCGTGCTCACACAGCCCGGAGCGCCAGCACCCGAGCGCCCAGCCCGAGAGGGAACAGAAGCGAAGGCGAGGCGAGGACCGCGAGCCGCGAGGGAACGACCTTCGGCTCGGCTCGGCTCCGCTCGGCTCGGCTCGGCTCCGCGGGGTGTCGCCGTGCCGCCAGTGACCGAGTCCTGCAGACGAACCTCGGGGAGGGAAAGGGGAGGACGTTCAGGACGAGTTTGTGAAATACATTACCAAAGGTGCAGGGCAAAGATGTATGTATGCAGAAAATAGAATGCAAAGTTTGTCGAAAATGTCGAAAATTAGGAGCGCGATCAGAGGACTTTTGTTGCTTTCTTTCCCCTCTGGAGGCAGGTCTGCAGCGATCGATGTGTAAAATTAAAATACGCTAGACATGTACAATTTTGGATAACCACTGAAGACAAGACTGTATGGTTGCGATATAGACTAATAAAATTAATTATAACATAAAACTAGACAGCACTCTATATCCTATTTTATCACATCCGTCCACCAAGGCTGCTTCCGCAGAAGCTGAACTCATCACCAGGGGGTTGCCGACCGAAGCACTCCGGGAGGTACCCCGCGCCGCCGACGCACTCGAGCGCGCGGGGTACCGCCCGGGGTACCGCCCGGGGTACCGCCCGGGGTACCGCCCGGGGTACCGCCCGGGGTACCGCCCGGGGTACCGCCCGGGGCGCGGGTCGGAGCGGCCGCCCGGGTCCTAGACGGAGAAGCCCTCGGCGGCGTGGGCGACGCGGTTGTCGGGCGGCGGGTAGCGGCAGCAGTACGACGTGAGGGTGCCGGTGGCGGCCAGCAGCAGCGTGAGGGCCGCCGTGCCGCACACGGCCCCCGCCGTCATGTCCACCGAGGCCACGGCGCCGTGGCCGTGCAGCCGGGCGGACCGCGGCAGGTGTGGCGGCGGCGGCAGCAGCAGCAGCGCCAGCAGCCCGGCCGCCGTCAGCACGGAGAAGGCCGCCACGAGGATGTAGCCTGCGGGCGCAAGAAAAGGCGACGTGAAAATGGGAGACGATGACAACTCACGGCCCTGTGCCAGGCCGCGTGCCCTGAACTGGTCACATCACAGTTTATCGGCACCAGTAATGATCGTACATATGAACTCATTCCACGCTGGGAAGGTTTATAATCGATTCAATTACGGGCTGACATTTAATTTGCGATACACCAGAGCAAACCATCGTGCTGCACTGGGGCAGGGGGGGGGGGGGGCTGCCGTGATCTCAAGGAGAGAGAGCGAGAGAGAAAGACAGAGAAAGGGGTCTGAGCGTGTGGGTGGCTGAGAGCTGAGACGTTAACCGACAGTCGTGTCGTGAGACAAGCCGATATGACTGTAATCGCGCAATTGCAGCACATCGAAGAGGCCAGGGTAGCCAATCTAACGCACACGTCAGGAAAGGCGCCGAACCGAACGCCATCTCAGTCGGGAGCGCTTTCACTGTCGTTTTGCGATCATTACCTGACCGCCCCGCTGGACACGGGGAATGGGTAATGAGCAAGAAGTGATGCCTCGCGGATGTGGGGCAGCGCAGCGCCACGGCAGCGACGGGTATGAGAAACTTCTCGGGCGGCTGCAGCGACGAGTGGACGGGAAAATGAATGTGAATACGACAACGCCCCGACCGGCGCGGTGCGGCGCGACCCCCGGTACGTACTGCAGGACTGGCCTGGTGTCGGCGGTCGGGGCTCGGCAGGGCGGGCGGGTGCGGGTGCCCCGGCGGATGCAGGTGTAAGGTGCGCGCGGTGCACGGGGCAGGATGCACCTCCTGGGGGGGGGGGGGGGGGGGGCTCACCCGAGTGGTGGTGGCGGTGACGGAAACGAGGTCAATACCAGCGGGCTCGACACAGGAAGGGCAAAGGAGAGGAATTGTCTTGAACCGGACGGAGGAGTGACGATAACACACGTGAGAGAGAGAAAAAGGGTTGGGGGCCGTCCGTGAATGACAAGTGCGAGTCCGCAGGCGCTGCTGAATACATCAACGGCAGGTAAGGGTATCAGATTGTGGGAGCGGGCAGGGCGGGGCGGGGCGGGGCGGGGCGGGGCGGGGCCAGTGTCGCGCGGGTAAGCCGAGCAACAGCTACGTCTCTGGCCGGGCCGGGCCGGAAGCTCTCACTCACTCACTCACCCGTGACGTAGTTCCGGTTGGGTAGCAAGTGTCCGACGCGGGACCTGAGGCCGACGATGCCCAGCATGAGGGAGGCGAACGCCGACAGCACGCCGAAGTCGAGGTAGTACTGGCGCCCTTTCTGGAACACAGGGGACTCGGTTAGGATTGGGGTGCTGCGGCAGCAGTGGAGACTTGAACGCGCGGTCGAACGAGTGCTGGGCTCACCTGGCTGAGCATGTAGAAGGAGAGCACGTTGGCGATGACGCCGCTGACGATGAGGACGATGCCCGTGCCGAAGAGCACGCCGCGCGGCGCCTTGGAGCCGAGGCCGCGGACGGCAGCGGTGCCCGGCAGCGACATCCAGGACGACTTGTTGGACTTGTAGGAGGCGGGCGAGCAGGCCGGCGAGGCGGCTGCGTGCGGCCGCACGGCGGGGCCCAGCCCGCCCCGCGAGCAGGCCAACTGCTGCATGTCCATGGCGGAGGAGGGCGGCGGCGACAGCGGCGTGCTCGGGCCCGGCGACAGCGACTTGCGGCGCGGCGACCGCCGCATCAGGGGCTCCAGCGAGCCCTGCAGGGCCTGCTGCTGCGACAGGAACGACGCCTGCATCTCGGCCATGTCGTCCTCGAGCTCGCACCGCGGCCGCAACCTGAGGACAGAAACACGTCTTTAGAACAGCGAAATCGGCACCACAATCGGCTCTGTCTGTTTGTTTGTTTCTCCTGGATTTCAGAAACGAGCTGGACCGTTCGGCGGCCGCACGCGCGCGCGCACGTGCGAGGACATCCACCCCCTCCCCACCGCCACCCCCAGCACGTGCCGATTGTGTGGGAGGCAGCTGAGCCTCCCATTAAGGGCGGCGGAACAGACAGGGAGGGGCTGTAAACCCCCCGGAGGCAGGCGGACAGGGGGACAATGGTAGCCGCAGCTACCGGGGCTTAGCAGGACTTTGCGGGGGATCGGGGACGGACAGACTTCTGTTCTCGTGACTTTAAATTGAAATGGTTGTATTTTATTTTTCGTGATTTTTACACAAAATTTAATTCTTTGTAAATTTTGAGTTTGAATATTTGATGAGATCGTGCGAATTTTTCAAAAAGTACCTTAAACTTGAACCCGTATATTGTACATTCAAGTGCGGAAGCTGTTTCCTACTCAGCCGGCTCTACCCCCCCCCTCCTTCCCCTCCCCTCCCCCGCCCTGACTCACCCGTCATTGTAGGCGCGGCCCGCCAGGTCGAAGCCCGTGTACGTGTTGGGGGCGATGACGGCCGTCTTGCTGGCCGAGGACTGCGTCCGCCGGTGGTTGTACTGCTGCGGTGGCTGCTGCTGTTGCCGGGGCGTCCGGGGCAGGGGCTGCGGCGACATGGAGTTCATGAGGGGCGTCAGGTTGCGGCGCGACGTGCTGGGCGACACAAAAGGCACCGCCTGCTGCTGCGGCTGCTGCAGGCGCAGCGGTGACGTGGCGGGCGAGCTGAGCACGGCGGCGGGGGTGTTGGCGGAGGCGAAGCGCGCCGCGGGGGTGGACACACCGCTGGCGGCACCGCGCCGGACGAGGCTGGCCGTGGAGGGGGAGCGCACGGGGGCCGCGCGCCGCGGGGACGTCCCTCCCGCGCTGCTGTTGCACCTCCGCGTCGGCGTGGCCTTGCCGGGGCGCAGCGGCGGCGGTGGCGGCTGCTGCGGGGGTATCTGCTGAGGCGGCGGCCTCTGGGGGATGCTCTCGTAGCGGTGGCGCGGCTGCGGCTGCGGCCGCTCGCTGAGCTGCGGCATGGACTTGCCGGCCATGAGCCGGCGCTGCTCGTACGTGGCGATGCCCTCGAAGCCGCCGGGGCCTAGGCCGGGCGGCGCGTGCACGGGGGAGGCGCCGACGGGCGGCTCGCGGGCGTCGCGGGACGTGAGCGACGCGCCGCTGTCCTGGCGCTGCCGCTTGGCCACGTAGTGCTCCTCGTAGTCCGTCTGGTCCGAGAAGTACTCGTCGCCGTCCACCAGGGCCTCGTTGGAGTAGCACTGCGCACTGCGGGGGCTGTGCTGGTGCGGGCTGCGGCTGTGGCGGTCGCGGCCGCTGCGGCTGGCGCTGCTGGAGCGGCCCGCCGACCCGGAGCCCCGAGAGCTGCGACTGTCCCGGGGGTCCCGGGGGGTCCGCGGGGCCCGCATGCTACCCCCGCGGCAGGGCTTATCCACATCCTCGTACGTGTCCCACTCGCAGGAGCCGTGACGGCCCAGGGAGGCCGCCATGTCACATAGCACTCACTCACACTACGGCACGGGCGCACACGCACTCACACACACGGACAACCTCACTCACACACGCGCACACTCTCGACGCGACGCGCTCGCGGGGTCGCTCTCCACCAAACTGAACCCCGAACACCTCAGCACGGCGTTCGCTCCCCTGTGGCTACCCCGCCTCCCCTCCCCTCCCCGGCCCGCGGGAGCCGGGGGTGGCTGCCCTGGGCTCCCTGCTTGCCCTGCTACTGCTACCACAACAACGGCCGCCGCGCCGCTCCACCGGCAGCTGCTGCTTGTTCCAACGGACGCGCGCGACCCGACCCGCCCGACGACCGCCGGCCCCGCCCCGCCCCGCCTCTCCACCGCCCCTCCCCCTCCCCTTCTGTTCCTTCCTTTCGACGTCCCCCCTTCCTTTTCATCTTTTCCCTTTTCCCTATTTCCCCTTCCGAAGAGAGAGACAGAGAGTGCTGATGGGAGAGGGCAAGATAGCAAGCGAGAGAGAGGAAGATAGAAAGAAATGGGCGATGGGTGTGTGCACCTCATACCCGTACATTCTGCGGGTCATATCTCTTGAGCAGAAAATGGGGGATGGTCGTGGAGGGTGCGACTAGCCGCGGGCGGCAGGGGGAGAGAGTGACGGATTATTGACAGGCGGGAGAAGCATTCTGTACGACTTATGGCACGTATGCCGTTCTCATTCACTTTTTGAACGTTTGAACGCGTTACGCGCAAAATCTGAAGTCCGTTGCTCCAGTCATTCGCTCATACACTGGAAAATTCCGATATACGAACAGATCTGAGGGATTTGTACGTCATGTGAAACGCTTGCGAAAGTTCGAACAGTGTGATTTTTCTCAGATGGAATTGTTGTGATTATAACACTCGATTTTTTCGGGGGCTGGGGGAGGGGAGGGGGGGGGGCTCTTTTGTGAAAATTTACGAAAACTATTGACTCCTTTCCATGTCGCGAAGCCACTGCTGCAGTACAACCACCAACGCGCCGCAGCAAACGTAGCGTCGGAACGCACCTCCCCCCTCCCCCTCCCCCACCTCTCACCGGCGCGGACAGGGTTGAGCTTGCCGTCGACTTCCCCCACCACCGCCGTGGCCGTTACACTTTGGCGCGTGCCCGCACCATCTGTGATGTGTGTGCGTCGATCACCCCCCCCCCCCCCCCCCCCCCCCTCTTCCTTCGCCGGCATCCCCCATGTCCCATCCCGTGCATGCCGGCGGTGGAGGTTGTGTAGGAGGTGTGTGTGTGTGTGTGTGTGTGTGTGAGAGAGAGAGAGAGAGAGAGAGAGAGAGAGAGAGAGAGAGAGAGAGAGAGGCGAGAGAAAAGAGGATAAGGTAGCAGAGCTACGGGTGAAAGGTTTCGTCGAGTTTCGGTGTACATTATGCAGTCGCCGACACTGCGGCCGCGGTGGTCATGAGCGTCTGATCGTGCCGTCCGTCCTTGTCACACCAACGCACACGCCCGAGGACGTGTATGTTGCGTTATGCTTCAGTTTCGGTGTGGCGTCTCGACGCGGAGGCGGAGGCGCTTCCGTAGGGCGACGGCACACGGCGCACGGGCACATAAAAGGGAACCTCCTCTCCTGAATGGTCCGCGGCAGATGCGTGCTGACGTGGGGCACGTGAGGGCGGCGGCCGGGGGCAGCCGGGGGCGGCCGGGGCCGGGGGGGCAGGCATGTGCCCCCTCCCCCTCCTACCTGGGCACGAGCCTCGCGGGCCGGCGGGCGGCGGCGAACACCTTGTGCCCAGCTGGTCCTGCAGCGCTTGCACTCCCCCCCCCCCCTCCCCTCCTCCCCCCACAGCAGCTGCAGCAACGGCCCCAGCCCAGACTATCTTCCCCCGCCCTCCCCCTCGGCCCGCACACATGCGACTTCTTCGTCCACATCCCGACTCCGTCGACGCATTATTCGGCGGCCAAAGGGGAGGCTGTTGCTGTGGCTGTTGCTGTGGCTGTTGCGTCCGCACACACCGAGGCTTCGGCTCGTGCGAGACCGAGGCCTGATGCCGAGGCACAGAGGCACTGCAATATAAATCTGTATGCAATGTAAGGCCGGTGTTCCGCGCTCCGCTTGCTCTCGATAATTGCAGGCCTGGTATTGGTCGGAGGACCGTGTTCGAACTTTGGAACGGGAGACACCGGGTACATATACCGGCCACGGGCGCAGGGCCCAGCTGCCATGAGCACGCCAGCAGCACGCCAGCAGCACGCCAGCAGCACGCCAGCAGCACGCCAGCAGCACGCCCTGAGCAGGACCTTTCCCTGCCGCCCCCCCTCCCCCGCGCGCACACCCAATGGATGTTCGCGTAAGGAATGCCTTTTTAATTGAGGATTGCGACTGCGACGGAACGGCGGCAGCCAGCTCTGTGGCTGCTTAGCACTTCCTGCTCTCCGCCGCTGCGAAGGGAGTCGCAGCAGGATTCGTCCTTTAGGCTGAGAAACTTTGGAAGATGAGAAATTTAGTGTGATGGGGTGCGGGCAAACCAGGCGCGGCCGCACCTGAACGGTAGGCAAACCGAGAAACTTTCCGATTGTAACTGTAAGTATAGGCAAAAAGAGGTACATCGTCCCCCTCCAAAGCCGTCCCGGGCCGCAGACCAGACCCTTGCAGCGGCAGATCAGAACGGATGGTAACCAAGACTGCGTTTTCAGATACGCTGTGGTATTTCGCAACGGGCAGGACAGCAGCGGCTGCAGCGGCAGCAGCGGCAGCAGCGGCAGCAGCGGCATGGCGGTGGGGTCCTGGGGTCCCACCCGACCGGCTTGTCCACTCAGCGCGCGCTAACCAGGTGTAACTTGGCGCGCCCCGGAGCCCGGAGGCACCAGAGCCATCTCCGCCGGGGTGCCGTCGCAGACAACGCGGGCAATAGGGTATTCCGCTGAATCCCAGACGGAAGAAGGAAGAAGTCAAGAAGTACTAATAAATGGGTGAGGGGGGAGGGGGACTGTGTCCGTTTCCGTCCAACACGTCACCCCTCGCCCATCCTTTTCTACTTCTTGCCTTCTTCATACTTCCGTTCTGGGGTTCAGCGGAATACCCTATAGGGGTTTAACGGAGAAGCTCAAACCGGAAGTGGAGAGAACGGCAAGGTGGACATGAGCGGGAGACAGAACGCGGCTACCGCAGCGGAGAGTATCTCCGCCACGGCGTCGGCCACGAGCCAAGAAGGCTTAGCTCTCGCTGCTGTCTGTTCGGTACGGTCACGCAGCGTGCCATATCATCTCCACCTCCGGTCTTAGCTTCTCCAGAATACCCTATTGCGTACGTCAGCCGGGTAAAAATCGTCGAAATTTCAATGTGCGCCTCGGCGGCGTCCTGGGCAGCAGCGGCTCGGGTGGGTCATTACCGCTACTGTTTGGATCTGATACGCGGTCCGCTCTGGGAGGCGGAGACATGACGGGCGCCGGCAGGAGAGGAGCCATCACCTGCGACAGTATATGGAGGCGGAGTGGTGCTCAGATCGGGCCGAGATGCTTTCAGGAGAAGGACGCTGGGGTCCTGGGACAGGCAGAGCACGCCAGGGCAAGCGGGGTGTTGTAATCCTCATAGCGTCGCTGCTAACTCCTATATAACTCGGCTCATTTCCGATACGAACACGACTCCATGCCAACCAGTCCTCGCTTCGCACCGCTTGGGGCCGAGCCGAAGCGAGGCGGCAGAAGGCAGAGGGGCAGAGGGCCCGGGCCGGCCACCGGCGGGGGCAGGGGGCAGCGGGGGCCGGGGGGGCAGCGGGGGCCGGGGGGCCAGGCCAGGTGCGCAGCCCGGCCCGCGCCTCGCCACGCCACGCCACACGATGCAGCAATGCTTATGAGATGCAGTCCCAAGTCCCTGGAAGGAACGGGCCAAAACGCAATACGTTCGAGTGTCGTCTCATTCGATTCGGTCAGCGGTGTCCGTGGCCGGAGGCCCGCCGCGCCGCGCCGCGGGGCGGCACAGTATTGCAGCATCGGCATCCCCGCGGGACGCACGCCGCACGCGGCTTCCCGTCAACCCCGGCACCAGCGTGTTGAGGACACATTTTCGGTGTCGATGCAGTACACCATGCAGTACGGCCCGGCGCCCCCGATCTGGTCAGACTTACAGCCCAGGCTGGCGTCGACGTCGCCGTCGAACCAACGCCAAGGACCCCTTGCGCAAGCTCTCTGTAATGAATGGCAGCGCCGCCGCATTTCCCGCGCCACGGTAAAAGGCTCTTTTTAACGATTTCTGTTGTATTCTCCGAAGCCGACGCGGGGACCCCTTTGGATGGATCATGAAAGTGGAGTTGACATGGGCCTCCGGCTCCAGCTCCAGCTCCGGGTGCTCCGGTGCTCGGCCCCCCACGGGCCCCCCAGGCACGGGCGGAGCGGCGGCGGCGGCCACGGAGAGAGACCAACGATAATCGGCCCCAATGACCCAAATGCCAGCCGGCGGGGTGGCGTCACCGTCGCCGCCGGGGTCAGGGGATGGGATTAGCCCCCAGACGGTCCACGGATGTCCTGCGGATATCCTGGTCCGCACTAAGGCCCTGGCGTCCGGCATGTTGTCCTGGGGAGCGCTCTCCCGTCCGCGCTGCCACTGTGAGTAACCCGTGCCGCCGCCAGAGGCCGCCCTCGGCAGCTCATTCCCATTCAGACCGGGACGACGGGGACCTCGGGGACCCGCCGGGACCACCGAAAGAGCAATAAATACGGGCGCCGCGCCCCGCCGGCCCCCGCCGGTCGTTGCGGGCCGCGTTACGGCGTTACGTCACTGATCGGCCGCTGAGGCGCCGATGCGGTACGGAGCCAGGCGGGGATGAGACGAGGATGAAAAATTCATAGATCCTGATGAGACACACTCTTCTCTGTCAGGTCGTAGTACACTGTCGGAAAAAGTTCGTTTCCCTCCAAAGATGTAATGAATCGACGGAGGGGCCGTTCAAGAAACATGTGACATTTAATCGAGGGAATCAGTGCGGGGAAGTGCGTCGTGGAACCGTCTGTGGGAATCGAACCCACCGAGCCAGCAGTCACAGGAGACCGAGGCCCGCGCCAACGACAGTTTGCTCCAGCGCCTCCCTCACACGCTATAATATAGGGAAACTTTTCGTCGGTCCAACCGACATTCTAGTCACGTTTGTTTTCTGGGTTTGATTTAATACTCCTCTCCCGCGCGACGTTACCCGCTTGCTTATTGGCCGATCTGGAAATAACACGGCGGGCGGTATTCGCAGACGACCACCGTTACCTGTGTTCGCACGCACGCGCGCAGGCAGGCCCTGCCCTGCCTCTTCCGCCCCGAGAGTTCGCTGCCGCGCCGTTCCCGTCCCACAATGCAAGGCGATCCATGTGGGCGCTCGATTCAATCTGACGATATGGGAGCCCCAAGAGGGTGCATTTTATTACGCTATCTTTCGCCTCGCGAACCAGAGCCCGAGCAGAGAGCCCCCGCCGCTACTGCTTCCCGGCAGAGATTGTGCCCACAGCAGCGCCGCGCGGCCGCAGGTATGAGAGTCTTATTCATTTGTTCCCAATGTATGTGATAGAGGCACACTGCCCTCCTCGCTTCCGGCGCCGTGGCGGTATAAATCACCGTGTCCGGCCTCACAACAAACACAGCCCCGTGTTCTCTGGGCCTACTTTCTGCCGCGCGCCTTGCAGGAAGGAATACAAATAGTGTGTATTGCGGACGGAGTGGGTCCAACCAGGGAAGGTACAGGCTACTGGGAGACGTTATTCGACAGAGGCCGATTTGCAGACCCTTCTGTCTCTAGACTTGGCAGCGAAACGGAATGAAATATATCGACCAAACTTAGCGTGCGAACTCAGTATGCTTGATATAACTGACAAGTAAACTTGATTTCCCTCAACCTTTCCTGGTTTTTTAGTTATCGACACGAAAAGTCATCACTTCGGCGAGCCTCACTTTCGTACCATGACCGAAAGAAAAGGCAGCCCCGCACGGGTCGGCCGAGCTGGTGGGGGTTGTGGTGGGGAGAGGGGGAAACTCGGCTGGCTCAGCCATAACGCTGATGCTTCGGTACGTGACGCAGAGTCCTCGGTACGTGACGACGGCCCCGGGCTCAAAATATTGAAAAGTTAGCAGAAGCGATATTTGCATAGTGACGAAGTGGTACCTCGTCATTAAAGTAAGATCTCGTTGACCGGAAAAATATACATTTGTTAAAGTTCGATCATCTACGTAAGTGTGATCCTCCGTGTAACTGGCATAAACAAACCGTCTGTAGATCGAGCCCGGTGCCGCCTGGCCGGTCGGGCGCCTATTGGGCGCTCTAGATCGATCTAAAATGGTCGGATCGGAAAGATACGCACATCAACGGATAGCCCAGACTTTATCCTAAAAACGCCTCGCTTACACTCCCCATCTAAGTTCGACGGTTCATGAGCTACAGGCAGGAAAGGGGGACCGCGCGGCGCTCAATGTCTGTCGCGTCTCGTGTTTGAATCTGCCCGGTCTGTCCGGTCCGTGACGAGCCAAGCCAACTGCAAGGCTTCCCCGATAACGTTGTGGCTTTCGCAGGCGGTGGGAAATTTGTTACGATCATGGGGAAGACGCAGCGCTGAATCACTTCTCCCCGTGCGTAAGCCTTTACCTCCCCTGGTCCAACCAAACCGGAACGGTTGGTGACGCCTGTGACACTACCCTGCCTGATGAGGCGGCCAGGGGACCCAGGGACCCAGGCCAGAGCCGCTATGCGAAGAAAGTACATATGACCTCATCATCTTGACAGGCGACAGCAGCTTTGTGGCGGCGCAAAAACCGGAGCCACCTGTACGATTCTCTGATAGGCGAACGGCGGCGGGGAGGAAGGGGGCGACCAGATGCGGAACTGTGCCGCCGCGGCGTGTGTTGCCAACCCCTGCATGCATTAGTATGTCGTGCATCTCAGGTGATTTTGTTTTTACGCCTCTTCCCGTCGCCCGCCTGTCATGATGAGCGGTTGGCAATCCTTTTGCCTGGCAGAGAAAGGCGTGCGCGGGACGGCCGGCGGCGGTGCGCCGCGCTGTGAATCAAACACAAGGCGGCGCAACACCTCTGCCGACGCCAGTCAATGCGGTGACACCTGTCCTGCTGCTGTCTCCGTGCTGAACGTCATCTAGCGACCCATAAGGCCCGAATGAAGGGCCTCTCTGTCTGTCTGTCTGTCTGTCTGTCTGTCTGCCTGTCTGTCTGTCTGTCTGTCTGTCTGTCTGTCTGTCTGTCTGTCTGCCTGTCTGTCTGTCTGTCTGTCTGTCTGTCTCTCTCTCTCTCTCTCTCTCTCTCTCTCTCTCTCTCTCTCTCTCTCTCTCTCTCTCTCTCTCTCTCTCTCCCACCCCCCACCCCCCCCCCCCCCTTCTTTCTCCCTTCTACTCACTGCACATTTCGCATTTATTGTATCGATTTGCCAACGACGCGGAAATTCCAGCGCTCATTATTGCCCGAGAACCTCCAAACAACAACAGCAACAACAACGTTAAATGAAAGGAATAATCGAATGGACTCGACATGCCGCTGCCGCCGCTGCTGCCGCCTATTTCGTATTTCCCGCTCGCGATGTGATGTAGTGCAGTGTGATGCGGTAGTAGCGGCGGTGCAGCGGCGGTAGCGGCGGCGGTAGCGGCGGCGGCGGCACGGCGGGTAGCCGGGTGACCTTTGAGCCGCGCGCCGCGCATGGCACCTGAGAGACGGTAGCGGCACGTCGTGTTGTGCTGCTGCAAGGAACCGAGTCGCTGAACCGAACAGAACAGGCTGCCGCTGCTGCCGCCGGTCTCGAGCTGTGTGGCTCGGTGCTGGTTACCTGGCTGTGTGTCTACGGTGATCAACATAACATCTCTCCCAACCAGGAGTATGTTCCTGTCCCGACTGACCCCCCGCCCGCACTGCTCTCGCACCCCGCTCCGCAAACCGTTACGACCAACCCTGATTTAAAAAAATAAAATATTTTTTAAAAAAATGTTGTTATCAAGCTGCCGCCGTCAAAATAAAAATAATCTCCGCTCGCGGTGTAAAATCCAGAAATCCAGGGCACCGCCAACGAAGAGAATTTAATTAGATGGTCGTCGCGGCGGTCATGTTTATGCGGTCTCGGTCTCGTCTTGTGACAAACCGACCGCAGAGTGCGCTGCTTGGCGCTGCGCTGCTCCAGTTCTGCCCCGCGATCATTGAGAGGCAAGCCGCTACCGACGACGTCACCCCCCGTGGCGACCTCTTTTTCACTTTTTATCATTTCTCTCGCCGTTTCTGCCGCGACTGCGTCCGCAAACTAAAAATAAGCTGCAGAATAGATTAAGGCGAGTTTTGGTTCAAACCAGGAAAATATGCAAAAATTGGCCGCACAAAACTGTTTGAAAACCCCTGTTGAGACAATTTTGCAATCTGCAGTTCTTCGTTGAATTGTTTCCTTTATATTTTCGCGTCTTTGGTCTTAATTGCCGCATTTCTGCGCTCTCGGGGGCCGCAGGCTCACCAATTACTGACTCTGACCCGGCGGTGAACCACGCCCACGCGTGCCGTGTGCGTGCCGTGTGCGTGCCGTGTGCGGCCGGGTGCCCCAGGTCTGTTGTCAGGTCAAGGGAAGGACACCCACACACGCCAAAGTCAGCAGAGTCCTTCGCCCGGTCCTTAATCCAGCTTCATGTATAAACAG
This sequence comes from Odontothrips loti, assembly GCA_038380765.1. Lineage (NCBI taxonomy): Eukaryota > Metazoa > Arthropoda > Insecta > Thysanoptera > Thripidae > Odontothrips > Odontothrips loti. The sequence continues at coordinate 14,184,212 of CM076252.1, forward strand.
GGAGGAGATAGTTTGGTTGGTAGCACCAGGGGGAGATAGGAGATTCTCCCAGATTCCCTTGCAGCCTGGTGATACCTGATGCTCTCTGCTGCCGCTTTATAACCGTGGGAGAACTGAGCGTGGCGCGGTGGGCCGAGCGCTTGGCCGAGCGTTGCGCTGACATGTCAACAGTGCTCTCCGCGTGGTTCTCTGCCCGGGGCCGCGGGTCGGGCGAGTATTTAATTGGGGGCGGGAATCATGGCGCACCGGCCGATGCAGGCGAGAGCCGAGTGCATGGCGTCGTGGGTACCGTTCCCTTTGCGCCCACCTCAGCCGCACGTGTCCAATAATAACAAGCGCGGCGGGGAATGGTGTGAAACACTATTGCGGTTCGCTGGCTCGGGCCTTTACGCCATATCGATATCGGAGATCGTGCGGAGGCCAGCGGCGCCGCCCCCGCCAGCGTTCCTGTTCAAATCCAGGCGCCGCCGCCGTCCTATCCGCGCCCTTTTAGTCAAGCCATGCCACGAATGCCGGAAGACCGGAGCGGAGAGGGCGCCGGCGCAGCTGCACAGGTCGTGCTGCCCAAAGCCACGAGAGGAGAAGCCACGGCTCCGCCGCCTCGAAGCCCCACCGACCCCACCCGGGCCCCGCCCCGCCGGCGGTTAGCGTTCTCCTAAAGTGGAAAAAGAGCGGCGAGTGAACGGGGTAAAAAAAAAAAAAAAAAAAAAAAAAAACAGCTCCCTGCTGTTATTCTGGCGTTCATCCTTTTAATTACTTCGACTGTGGGCCGACACAGCAGCCTAGCATAACTCTGCTGCGAGGAAAGGTCACGAAGGGGGCGATCGGTCCTGTTCCTCTAAACCCGGCCTTCGGCTGTCTAGTATCTGGCCGGGGCCGTTCAAAGTGAGCCGGGCTGGGCCCCGCGGGCCACGCCCAACAGCGCAGCGAGCGCGGTGCGGGGGAGTCCAGCAAGTGAACAGCCTTTACCGTCCGTTTAAAACCTTCCAATCTAGGCCAGGGGCTGGGCGGCTTAAGTCCACCGCGCCTGGAGGAGCCTGCGGAGCTGCGGAATGGAATGATACGCCTTCGGTCCTTCGGTATGTTTATAATCGCCGGCGAAATAATAACATTTTTCGTCCTACCGGAGCGGCGGGCGGACGCCCGGGGATAGGACGCCCCGGTGCTACGCCCACACGATCTGATATCGCACGTGAGGGCGCCCCCGCCGCCCCCGCCGCCCCCACCGCCCCCGCCGCCCCCACCGCCCCCACCGCCCCCGCCGCTGCCCCCGACCCCTGAGGCCGAACGCGATATGCTCTATTGTGCGCGCACCACACCGCACATTCTGCTGTCTTTCCTTGCCGGGAAAAATAATGGTGCTATATCTTTCCCTTCTGTCGGGCAGAGCAGGAGAGGTGACTTTGTATGACGCGGGGTCAGACACTTGGCGGCGTGGGGGTGCCTTATAAGTGCACGGCGGCGCGCGGGTGCGGTCACAGGAAGGAAGACGGCACCAGGAAATGGAGTGTGATGCGGACGCGGACTTCACTACTGCACAAGTTTTTTTGTTTTGTTTTTTTTCCTGTGTTATTTGGTCGCAAGGAAGGCAGTATGGCAGTCCGCGGGCCGGGCCTACATGCGCGTGATGTGGCGGTGGTGGCAGGGGTTCCACTCACTCCAGTCGCCTGGAGCCGCGCCTGGAGGCCTGCTGTTGCTGCTGCTGCTGCTGCTGCGGGTCAGGCAGCCCAGGCCAGGCCGCCCCAGTCAAGGTCCTCCCACACAACAGCAGCAGCGGCAGCAGCAGCAGTGCACGCCAGCGCCACATACCCGCCGACCCCGCTGTGTATCGCTCCGCGCACTGCTTTGCACTGCTCTGCACCCCACGCCCCCACGCGCTCCGTTCTGTTCTCCCAGATTCGGGGCGTGGCGATATGTATGCAGCTGCGTGCCACGTGCCACACTCGGCGGCTGCCTGGCTCGCATTATATCAGCACAGCACCGATAAAGCTGGCCCAGAAAGCCTCTATGGGCCAAGGTTTGAAGTCGACGTGAACACACATCGCGGTTATTTAGACTTAAATTTATTAGTCATATGGTAAGTGTCGGTAAAAAATAATGGGGGGAAAATCCCAGCCGGTTAAAAAAAAACACTCATTAAAAACTATCAATTTAGGATGTTTTGGATAAAATGACCACTTTTAAAGAAGGGTGTGATTAATTTTTTCCGGTCGGGGATGGTGATGGTAATGTAAGGTGTAGTACCGGTCGGTGTTTGCCTCCTCCAGGGACGGGGAAAGGATCGAAGCGGCTGTCAATCGAGGTGAGGCGAGGCGATGGCGTGCGGGAGCGAGGTGATCTGCTCGTCCGGCACGACTCCGAGTGCACGGCGGTGGCGGCGGCGGTGGCGGGGCGCGGGACCAAGATCAAGGAGACAGCGCCCCTGCCCCTCGGCGGTCCCGGCCCCCCAGACGCCGACTAGACCGGACCGGACCGCGGGGTGATGGGTGGCGGCAGCCTTCGGGTACATTGTGCCGCACTGGTGCCGCACTGGTGCTCGCCTTCTGCGCGGCACGCAGCTCTCACGTCGCACGGTGCCCCCTAATCCGCGCTGCAATCACCCCCGACTTGGACGGCAGCGGCCTGCAGTCGCACTGCCGCTGCTTCTGCTTCCTGGTTCCGCCGGCGATAGTCCACACTCCTCCCCGTCCGTACAACACTGCTACTTACCTGCGCACACGCACGCACGAGCAGACGACATCGGTGCGTACAATCGTCGCACGACGCAGAGATACACGGAAGGAAAAAGATTAGTGGTCGCAACTAATTTTAAAGTTGATTTCCAGACAAGCAGTAAATTTTTGTCGGAGAACTAAAATGTATTTGGGGGAACTAAACGCAACGTTAGTTGCTCTAACGCAGAGGTTCGCTCTGAAGAAGCGAAAAACAGAAAAAAAAATTGTTTAGTGCCCGCAACGAACTTCCTTGTTGGAGCAACTAACGTGTCGTTGGAGCCACTAAAATTTAGTTACACAAACAAAATTTTAGTTCTCCGAACAAAAATTTACCGGTCGTCTGAGAACCAACTTAAAAATTAGTTGCGACCACAAATCTTTTTTTCTCCGTGCAAAACCGCGATGCTCGAGAGCGGGGTATATACCACGCGGAGGCCGCGGGTTGTCTGCGGGGGGCGTCGGGGGCCACTTGCAGCTTGCAGGTCGGCTGCTGACGTCAGGTAATTAATGGACCGCTGCTCGCCGCCTGTGCGTAAGTGCGGAACGGTTTGTATATACGGCGACCATCCAACACGTCGCGCGAAGGGACGGACAAAGTGCGCGGCAAAAAAAATATAAAAATAAAATCATGGCGGCCGTGTGGAGTGGAGCTAACGAGCAGCCACCGTCTCGTATTTCCCGCGTGAGGCGCGAGAGCTAGTCCCCGGCCGCTATGCATGCGGGGCTGGCCGGGCTGGCCGGGGCTCTTCTTCTGGTGCGCCGGACGCCGGCAGTAAAACTCCCCGCGCGTCGTCAGCGGACTCCTATCGTCGCGGCGCCGAGCTGTCGGGGGACGGCCGCAGTTTATCCACGAGGAATGGCCTGGGAGAATCTATCTATCTCGGTCTCCAGCTCCAGCAGCAGCTCCAGCAGCCCCCCTCGGCCCCCGCCAAGCTGTTGCTGCTGTCCCGCGGCCCGCGGCCCCAGAGGCGGCTGCTGCGCTGCCCGCCCCCCGCCGCGCTCCCCGGCGCCGCGGCGGCTGGCTGGGCTGGGCTGGGCTCGGACCGGAGTTCAGTCAGACGTTGTGTGTCGAGCGGAGCGGGTCGTTGGCTTTGGCGGCTCGTCTGGACGTACGTCGCGGTCCGTGTGCGCCCCCGGCCCGGCATACCGGCGCCACCTTCGTGTCGTGCGCGGAGCTGGCGGAGCCGAGAGAACGAGTCCGTAGGCCGCGGTTGACTCTGTGACCGTGTGCAGTGTGCGTGCTGTCGGTGTCCAACTTGGTGCCCATCTTGGTGTCCACGGGGATGTGACGACCGCGAGGAGCACCACTGCACTAGCGCCAACGCCTACGACGTCGACACGCCCAAGTCCTCCGCGACAATCGCCCGCACCGGTCAGTGTACTGCAGCTGCTGGTTGCTGGTCCGCCGTGAGGCGCCGGGGTAGGCCAGCCCGCACGGCGGGGCTGTCGTGCGGGGCTGCCTATCGCCTCGCTGGCGGGCGCTCGCTGCCGTGCCGTGCCGCTGGAATGCGGTATTGTAAGGAGGCCGGCAGATCTGACCCCTCACCCTCACACCGCCGCTGCTGCCGCCGCCGCCGCCGCTGCTGCTGCCGCGCCGCCGCTGGCCAGGGTCGGGTGTCGGGTCGGGGCCCCGGAGAGACAGGCGACGGACGCGCCCGTGGTTATGCAAGGCGCCTGTAAGCTGCAGACGCCCCGCCCCGCCCCGCCAGCGCCGGGCCCCGACCAGCCGCAACACGCGTTGGTCAATGTGTTTTTGGCGGCGCTGACCAGTCCAGGCGGAGCCGGCCCCGGACTGCCCCCCGGACTGCCCCCCGGACTGCCCCCCGGACTGCCCCCCGGACTGCCCCCCGGCGGCGATGGTGACCCACTGCCTTCCTCGTCCCGAACACGGACTCGGTGTCGGTGTCCTGGAGTGGAGGCCCGCGCGGCATCGGCCGGCATGCATGGCTGCCGCCACGGCGGTGCGGCACGAGGGTCGCCGGCGTGACGGTCGGGGCCGTTACCGTTACCATGTGATCCACCAGAGTGGAAAGTGAGGGACTCGGAGGAGAGGAGAGGCGAGGTGGGGGCGCCGCGGTCCGTCGCGGAGGTGTTGGAGTACGTTGCCGTGCGTGTCCTTCGCCAAAACGTGCCGTACAACCGGGCTGGGCTGGGCTGGCCACGCCCCCATAACTCTACTGCATGTTTTACCGCACGGCAGCAGAACGCGGTTTGGATTATCGTTACGGGCGGGACGGGAGGTTGTACGGTACGTCCCGGCCCTCCTGCCGCAGTGCCCGGCCCGGCCCAGCCGCCTGTGAACATTTTATGTAGAAGCCGTACACATGCGTCAATGAATGTCAGGCCCGGGCCGGGCCGGGCCCGCGTGTCGACAGGTGGTCCCAACGGGGAACTATCCTACACTCGCTACACTGATAGGCCCGTGTCCATGCGCCCACGATCTCTACTATCTCCAGCATCCCGCTGGAGCAGCCCGCTCGAACCCGCTGGAACACTGTACCAAACTATGTTCGAAAATCTTCCGAAAATTTTGCGATATGAAATTTCCAGTCATGTTGGCAGGATGTATTTTTTAAAAAAAAAGAGGTTTGTTTTTTGTTGCTTTTTTTAAAATCAAGAATTGAAAAGTGAAATCTTGCTATTCTCTTGTCAGTGATCATTGATATCACTCTTTGGACAGTTCAAGAAAATATCCTAATTTTTCCAAACATCGTTTCGGAATCCAGTCACCCACTGGAACCGGCTGGCAGCCTCAGCGCCTGGAGTCCACGACAGGCCGGAGAGCCGACGGCCTGCTGCAGGGCGTCAATGGAGCTGCAAATAGCCAATGCGGTCCGGCTGCGGTGGCATTGGGGTTCTATTGCGTGTGTTCCAGAGAGCGGGCGTAGCATGCTTATGCAGATGATGATGGTATGTCGAGGTGCCAATGTGTGTATCGAGTGGCCCCTGAGTTGTTGTATCCCCGGGAGCGTGTAACAACGCTGCGGCGTACCGAGCCGGGCAGAGCCGGGCCAAAGTGTGCTGCTGCTGCTGCTGCTGCTGCTGAGGTGTACTAGCTTTTATTCGAGAAATCCTTGGCGAGGCTGATTGATGATGTGGCGACGGTTTGCGGCGCTCTGGCTCCGCCTGGCTCGGCCGCGTCGCATTGACCCAGTCATCGACATGGAGGCTCGGCACGGCTCGGGAGCACGCCTGAGCAGACTGCAGAGACTATACCACTGCCCTTCTCTAATACAGTAGCTGAGCTGACCTGATGAGTCGTGAGCCGTGCCGTGCCGCACGCCACACCGGTGTGGTACAGGTGTGAGTTGGGAAAGAGAGAGAGAGAGAGAGAGAGAGAGAGAGAGAGAGAGAGAGAGAGAGAGAGAGAGAGAGAGAGAGAGAGAGAGAGAGAGTAGCGAAACGAGTAGCTTTTGCTGCTGTTTGGCAGTTTGGCTGCTGGGCTGCCATGGGCAAGGCTATAGGTCAGGCCCGTCGTGTGTGTGTGTGTGTGTGTGTGTGTGTGTGTGTGTGCGCGCGCGCGCTCGACAAGACAACAGCACCACACACCGCGGCTTGGTGTGTGCGATCGCAACGCGCCGCCGTGATGCAATAATGTGGGAAAAATGAAGCGGGCTGCGCATTCAGCGGAATAGAGAAGGAGATTACAGAGAGAGAGCGAGAGAGAGAGAGAGAGAGAGAGAGAGAGAGAGAGAGAGAGAGAGAGAGAGAGAGAGAGAGAGAGAGAGAGAGAGAAAGAAAAGAGAATTGTAAATTAGTGAGGGGTAGGGGATGTTAAAAAGTACAGAGCGTGTTAGAAACACGTGGCAAGGGCAAAAAAAAAAAAAAAAAAAAAACTAACTGTCGATACAAGACAACTGCTCGCACCGATGATAGGGCCCATTCCATCCGATCCGTTCCAGCTCGCGAACGAACCGAAAAACGGACCAGAAAACGGCACCACGACTCGTCCCGCCCGCGACTCTCGCACCGCTATTCTCCTTCTCATCGGCGTTCTCCTTGCCTATCCCGCCGCACCGCCAAAAAGTCAAAGTCAACGTTGTATTGGCATTTATGTATTTTTTTTTGCCCCCACAGTGAGACACGGAGCGGTCGTCGTGGTCGCTGCCGCAGTCGTTGGACGGGGGATGCGAGGCCCGGGGCCGCAGCAGCGGCAGCAGCGGCAGCAGCGGGAGGGCCCCGCAGCGACAGAGTCACCGGGCCGGGGACCGCTGACATCGCTGCGGCATCAGCCTCTCGCCTAGCCGGCCATGGAGGTGAGGGAGAGGGTGCGCCTGCAACTGCCGGGGTAGGCCAGCCCGCACGACACGCGTGCATGCACGAGCCGGGGCTGCCTACCCACCAGGCGCGCCGTTGTGCTCAGCCCGTCAACGATTGGGTTTGCATTTTTAATTGTGATTTCTCTCCGACTGTTTTTCTCTAAATTGTTTCACATTTTAGATCCCATATTCCAATGTCTTGATTTCTTTTAATACCACGGTACACCAATTTATTTAATTTTTTTTTAATATTTTTTTTTACTTTACATTTTTATGTGCCAAGTAAAATCCACGTGGGGTGGCAGTGCTGGGTGCCAGGACCACCGCAGAACGCTCCGTGCCGATGAGCCCTGCCGAGGGTCTGAGCCGCGTTCAGGGCGGTGACTCCGCTTGGCCTCAGCCGTGGCCAACGCGACGGGACGGGATGGGATGGGCTGTGATGACGGCCTATTATTGAGTCAGCGGCGTAGTGTATAGACCCGGGCAGCCTGCGGGGCCTGCGGGAGGGGAAGGGGGGGGGAGGGCATCGCATTCCTGCGGCCGATCGAGTAGCGCCCGCGAAGGGCACCAGCGCGGGGAAGGGAAGGGAAGGGCCTATCGGTCTCGGCGCGGCGTCGCCCGATCCGATCCCGATCCGATCGGCCCTTACATTCTTCTTCGCGCTGCGCTCTGGGAAGGAAGGGCTCACGGTGTGGAGTGGATGCGGACTCATCCTAGGGAGCTGCGGCTACGGCGCGTGTCGACTGCCAAAGATGAACCCATCGACCCCCCCCCCCCCTCCCCCCCCCCCCTCCCGGTGGAGCGGTACACTTTTCTTGTGTCGTCGCGAGTGCGCGGAGAAGCGAGACTTTGACATTCCGCACACGCGTGCCCCCTGCAGGGCCCCGCCCCTTTGTATGGGTGAGCGACGACTCGCCTGTCGCAGTCCTGTCTAAGCGCCGGCAGCGCCGTGGAGACTTGTACGCGGGCGGGGGGCGGGGGGCGGCCGGGGCTCGGGGGCGGGGGGGGGGGCGGCCGGGGCTCGGGGGCCGCTCAGGGCGGTCATTCTCCTCGGTCTGCCGGCCCTGCTCTGCTCTTGCCTCTTACTGTCACAAACGAGTCATTCCGTCGGATCCGTCCTCTGCCTCGCCTCGGCAGGGCTTTGGGTAGGAGCCCCAGAAGCCCATAAACACAGGGGCTCACCGCTGCAGCCATCTGCCACCCGGGCAGCCGTCAAGGCCCCCGCTGGGCTCCTTGGCTCCTCGTCTCATGACGCGACGGCGGCTTTCGGCGGTGGCCGCGGGAAATAAATTAAATACTCGGACGCGTGAGTACGTAGGCGAAGCCTCGTCGCCGGCGGCCGGTAGGCACTGCAGCCCGCTCAGCGGAGGCGTAGTGCGGGTCTGCCTACCCAGCGCATGGCGGGCGCGCTGCCTGGCGGAGCGGCGGAGCAGCGGAGCTCTCCCGGCCCGGCCCGGCCCGGCCCGGCCAGGAAGCGGCGGTGCGGTAGCGGTGGCGGCACGGAGTCCGCCTCATATTCAGATTAGCACTGCAGCACCACGCATTGCCTCGGCCTCGGCGCCTCGCCCACAGAACAATGCATGGCCCGGTGCCCCCTTTCCTCCTTCGCGGGGCGGAGTAGGGACGTGCCCGCGCCCCTACGACCACCGACACCTCGCCGCCGACCGTCGGCGCGGCGTCGTGCGAACCGCTCGTATTCCACATCCGCGTCCGCTCAGCCCGTGCAGGACCTGACCTCATCCTCTGCGTCTCTCTCTCTCCCTCCTGCTGCAGGCGTCTCAGCACGTGTACGTCGTCAAGGTGCGCGCCCTGCCCGACCCGGCACTGCTGTTCCCCTCGGAGCGGCGCTACTCGGCGCTCACGGTCGGGGGCCTCGCCGCCGGCCACGCCGTGCTGGGGGCTGTGGCCCTGCTCCTGGGGGCGCTCGCCCTGTCCTGGGACCCCCCGCACGGTGAGAGAGGCTGCACCGGGACCGCCCCGCGCGCCCCGCCCCTCCATGTCCCTGCCGCCTCACGCCTCACCCTTCTGCTTCTGCCTCCGCAGGGTCGTGGTTCGGCCACCTGGGCGCGGGCCTGTGGCTGGGGGCGGCCGCCCTGCAGGCCTCGTGCTGCGGGGTGCTGGCGTGGCGCCGCTGGTACGAGGACCGCTACATCGTCTGGTTCTTCCGCTCGTCCGTGCTGGCCGCCGTGGTGGCCGGCGCCGGCCTCGTGCTCACGTCCGCCGCCCTGGCGCACCTCTACGAGAACGTCCTGTCGGTGTCGGACCTGGGACACCTCGGCCTCGGCAGCCTCGGCCACCCCGAGGAGCACCCGCTGTACGCCGTCCACGACCACCGCGGCGTCGGCGTGGCGGAGGGAGCGTTAGGTGCGCCGTTGGCTCAAACCCGGCCGCTTTATTTTCATATCTCCCTCACTTGGAGGATGAAGCTGACTGCTGCGGGTCACGGTTACAGGAGCCACCGAGGAGGGCAGCGGCGGCGGCGCGGGACCCTCGTGGCTCGACCTGGCTGACCTGCCCCTGCCCGACGCCAACAGCAGCACCATCAGCAGCGGCGGCGTCTTCTCCGACCTGGTCCGCGACCAGGATCACGACCTCGTCGCCGCGGACTCCACACACCACGAAGACCTCGTGGGTGTTGACCACGGCCAGGCCGAGCCCGAGAACGACTCCGCAGGTACGTCCTGCGCCACATGGATTTTTTTTCTGTGGTTACAAAACACAGTCTGAGCCGCATTTTAAAATATTCCTGATATTTTGTTTTCCGTTGCACGCCGTTTTTTGAAAGTTAAGTCCCCCTTGCCTTGCCCCCTTGCTTGCAGGCCTCGCCAGTGAGGGCGAGCCCGAGTGGTCGGTGCTGCGCTGGGTGCCGCTGCCGCTGCCGCCGCGAGCCTCGGCCCAGGTCCGCTCGCTGGTGGCGGTCAACGTCCTGGTCGCGTGCTTCCTCGAGCTGCTGTGGTCGCTGCTGGGCGCGCGCCTCGCCTGGCGCGGCATGCAGGCTGCCGACGTGGACATCGCGCAGGCCGTGCCGACCTCGGCGGCCGCGACACGAGCCACCGGGACGTCGGCGGGTGACACGCCCGTGCCCATCCTGGCCGCGCTGGAGCGGGGCGCCGCCGACGGCAAGGTGGACGTAGACGCGGAACACCCGTCCGACGGCGAGCTCAAGAAGGTCAGCACAAAGAAGGAGGTGGCCGGTGACAAGGGGCACGCCAAGAAGCGGCAGCAGCAGCAGCAGCAGCAGCAGGCGGACATCCCCGCCAGACAGGAGCTGCACAGGGAGAGGGAGAGGCGCCGACGGGCACGAGCACCCGAGCTGCCAGAGACAGAAGTATCACCCTCACCGCTGCCGTTGCCGCTCAGTCTCGAGCAGCGCACTATGAACCTCGAGGAACGGGTGGCGAGACTCCTCGGCGCAGAGCGGTCGGCCAATGAGCAAACCAACGGCCAGGCCTAAGCCTAACGTTAGCCCGCTGGCTAGCTAACATGAGCTGCCACTGGCCGTGCTCACAAACGTGTCAACTGAAGTTACCAACGAGACTGATAACTGGTTTGGTCATGCATCATTCAGGCCAACAAAAGCGTATCCAAAACCACTAGGTTCTTTTGTAACGTTCTTTTCCTTTGTAGATATGAGATTTTTAGATAAAAATTCCAATGAAGTGTACATAGCTCCAGTCATAGACTTAGGTTGGGATAATGAAGACAACAAAAACGTACTGAAAACTCATTTTTTTTATTGTAACACCACATGACATGTTTCTTTTCATTGGTCCATTTTATTCATAAGAGATAAATTAAATCCAATTAAGTCATACAAATATTTATAAATAGAATGGATGACATCATTACATCCCTTACTAACAAATACATATGGGACATATCTTGTCACAGGTGCTTTTTGACAAGGTCAAACTCCTTTACATTCCTCTCAATGCATGCGAAAGGGGAGTTACCTGACTAAGTACAGAACTCGTTGCCACACATCTACACAATTAAAACTAAAACTGCTTAGCTGCTTAAGTGAGCAATAAATAATATATGAAACACACAAATATGGAACAAGTACATGGCTCTAGAAAGATAAAACTGAAATGCACTTAGTTTTTGTTTTGTTTTTTCTTTAAAAGAGACAGGATCAGCTCATTTTAAAAGAGACTAAAAAAATAATTGACATATTAAAAAGGAATTGACATAAGGTAACAAAGAGAACTTCAAAAGGATGTCAAGGAATATCAGAAAGCACATCCATGGTCTCATAAAATATTTAAAAATTTCAAATGTCAAGATTTGTTGTGATATTTATCATACATTACATATCAGAAACTTAAAATATTTCTTTTTACAAAGAATTGGGAAGTACCTGGGTGGTAGCTTCAAATGTACAAGCAGTTGAACAAAAGCACTTTCTTTTGTTTCAGGAGGTGATATCTCAATTGCTGCTATTTATAAAATTGTTCTAATCTCCAAATAGGATCATTAAAAAACAATCCTCAGCTGGAGCCATTTTAAAACTATGACAATAGCATTGTCACAACCTATTAAAAATAACAACTTGGTGAACAAGTATGAAACATCCAACAGATACCTACTGAACTTAAAAACTAAAAAATTGACATCAACAATATATGTTTTCTTTTAAGTCTGGCCCACTGACTCAAGTTATAGACACATACTATTTCTTATCCTTTCATAAAATTGGTCCGAGGTTTGAGATCTTTCCCAAGTGAGCAAATTATTTCCAAAGATACAATTGAGCAATTCATGGAATAAAAAAATGAGTGAGCTTTTACCATTATTGAAAAGCTGACACCAATTCATATACTATCACAGATCGAAAAACACTATGGAAGCACAGTTACACGTTATCTTACCATGATTTACATCATGCGTTCAACAATTCATGTTATATAGCACAGAAAATAAATGCAATAAAAAAGTAGACTCTTATAAATCGGAAATAAGAAGGCAGTGTTTTTTTACAAGCACATTAATCGATAAGATGGAATGTATCATCAGGAAACTAAGCGATCACAGACAAGCTCACAGTATCCCAATGATATAGGGGAGTGGTAATTCCAACTTTTGATATAAAAGACACAAAAATAGTAGCAAACGTCACTTCTCTGCTGAATGTCCTGAATCGTCAGATGTACCAGAACCAAGAGAGGCTGGAGTAGATCTTGGTGAAACAGCTGGGGAACCCTGCGATGTCCGGCTAGGTGGTGTCAAAGAAGGATTCGGACTATGAGAAGTAAGCAACTGCAAGGCAGGTGTATACCCAGATGAAGTGAAGTAAGGATGGTTCAATGATTCTGCAGCACTGATGCGGTCATCAGGCTTGAAGAACAACATTTTCTGGAAAGGAAAGTGAAATAAAAGACGTCAGCAAAAAGTATGCAGATTGAGTGATGGCCAAAATGTATGCAGTGAAATCTTACTTCCAAAAGGTCCACTCCATGGTTGCAAATTTCTGGAATATGGTCTTGTAACTGAGTTGGAGGGTGTTTGCGGAAGGAGTTCCAGGACAGGGTCACATTCTCAGGCCAATCATGTTCAGGTGGTTTGCCTATAACCCTGTAATGATTCACGGAAAGCAATTCAGTTACCATACAGCACATTTGATGCCACACAATACTCTAAGTAATCTTACCGAAATATTTTGTCAAGCTGATCTCCCTCACTTTGGCCAGCAAATAAAGGTGATCTTCTAAACAGTTCCGCCATGATGCAGCCACAAGACCATATATCCACTTTGGTGGCATAATTGCTAACAAGTAACACCTCAGGTGAACGATACCACAATGTCACCACCTGCAAAAGTCCAAGACATACATAAATTCAACCCAAACAAATTTTCCATAAATTTTTAACAGTTACCTTTGACTTACCACAGATGTCAATTTCATTTGAAAGTCATATGTTTTGGCCAAGCCGAAGTCAGCAAGCTTGACATTTCCCCCATTTGTTACAAGGAGATTTTGAGGTTTCAAGTCACGATGTACAATTCTGTTGCTATGAAGAAAGTCAACTCCACTCAACAACTGAAACATGATGTCCTGGGAAGAGAGGGCAGTGGAATTAGACACTCCACTTTCATTACAGAAAACAGTAATGCCAAAAAACTACAGAATGTATATGTTATGGGCCAGGGCCGGTGTCCGGACCCACCTAGGATGGCCCGGTCCAAGTTAGGTTGGCCCAAGCCCAGCCGGGCCAAGCTGTTCTGTGCTAGCTTGGACCGGGCTTGGCCCGACTGGCTCTTGGGACAAGTCCGAAGGCAAGATGGTATGATATTGGCACGGGAGGGGTGGGGTTGTTCACTTATTTACTGTTGTTCACTCATTATTTATTGTTGCATGAAAGTCCTGGGTGGCACTTAGAGGTGCATTTCTGCTTTCCTACACAGCTACATCTTTTATCTTTGCACCCAGTCTTACAGTTGCACCTGCGATATCCCTGCCCCCCTGAAAGACTTGATGTCGTTGATAGGCCCCGGATAGTTAGTGTCTTGTCACGAGGGACATCCTCCACCCTGACAAACGCCTCCTTCGAAATTGAGAATTGGTTACGGGACAGCAGCCGCTCTAGAACTCCGTGCTCATTCCCAACTTGGAATAGTCCGTTGTCACGAACCGCCAGGATAACACCCAATACGTTGCGTGGATCGCCGCGCGCCCTGTCTACGTCAGTAAATAAGTGAACAACCCCACCCCTCCCGCGCCAGTATCATACCATCTTGCCGTCGCTTGTCCCAAGAGCCAGTCGGGCCAAGCTGCTTGGCCCGGTCCAAGCTAGCACAGAACAGCTTGGCCCGGCTGGGCTTGGGCCAACCTAACTTGGACCGGGCCATCCTAGGTGGGACCGAACTTCGGCCCTGGCCCGTAACATATACATTACCTTGATGCGCTCTGATCCTAATCCAGGAGGTGGACACCGCTCAATATATGTTGCCAGGTCCTGATCCACATGTTCAAACACAAGGTACAAAACAAGTTGCTGCTCCCTCTCAAATGTTTGACCATGACAAATATCCAGTAAACTAAAAGCAAAACCAACATGTGAAATAATAGTTTCAAATTATGATTTCAGAACACACAAGAAAATGAACTCTCAAGGCAATACATACCGTACAATATTAGGATGCTCATACTGATCCAGCTGCTTAAGAAGAGCAATTTCTCTCAATGTACTGAAAGGAACTCCATCTTCTGTAAAAGGTACACGTACCTTTTTCAAAGCAACAATATTATCAGGGTTTGAGCGATCCCTTGCTTTGAATACTGTCCCATAAGATCCTGGAGTCAACATGTAGAAGAGTTCCATGTCATTACATTTAATTGAAAATATGACAAAACAAAAACATGGGGCGAAAATAAAGAAAAAAGAGCAGACACTTTACCTACTCCAATCGTCGACAACTCTTCATAGTTGTCATGATTTCGGAAGGGAGCTTCCGTCTGCTCTAGTTCTGAAGATGAGTGTGGCATGATTGATCTATGTCTGACTGGGGAGTCTTTTCAAATGGTACATCCTATGTGCCTTGCTGGCGTGTGCACATCTGAAACATTCATTTAAGTTGAACTCATTAAGGGCGATCCTTGAAAGTCGGCTGCTGCTGCCCGCCCTCGCCGCTCCTGCTTCACTTCAGCCGGCCCCCAACGAGAGCCCCACGGGGCCCCCCATGGCCAGACCCATGACCGCCCCCTTGATAAAACTGCGGCTTCTTCCGGAATCACCACATCGCGGACAAACTGCAGATAAACTGATCCGGCTGGAAAGAGGGCCTTTCCGGCGAGAAACGCTACCATGGCGTACTGGGATAGAAAATAGCAATGGTAAACAATGGTCCGGAAGGGCACATGCCGTGCGGGATGAAAGAGCACACGAGCGGTGAAAAAAAAACACTTGTTGAGTCAACAAGAGACCACTAGAGAACTCATCTGTCAAAACGACAAAGACTGAGGGGAACTGGGAAGAATGCCACCGACAAGATCGCTCGGGCTCAGAACACGCTGAGTCTTCGACTGCTCTCCGGCTGCTGTGGATCCGCAGCAACATACTGCGTGAGCGAAGCGACAGAGGTTATGCCAAAGTCTGCAGGACGGCGCAAACAAACATACGTCCACACGACACCGAAGCGCCGATGTGAAGGGGCAGTCTTACAAGCGCGACGCAGTCACTAGACAGTGGCATAAAGAACGACTAACTGCTTACCTCAGCTAAATGTCCCATAATTACCGAGTTGAGGCAGAACAAAGCACAACATCAACTTCAGTTCCAAAACCCTCTAAAAAAAAAACCCGAACGCCGAACAACGTAGTCGTCGAAACGGCACAACGACAAAGCAGACGACGATATACAATCTCGACTCTTTAGGGGCGGTATCAAAACAGTTCTTCCCGTGTTATTAATGACGTTAAAAGTATGTGTTTGTGTTCCCGCGGCTTTCAGTCACGTCGCCGGGGTTGTAAACGCAAGTACCCCTCGTCCCTCGCCCTCCTCCCTCCTCAGCGAAATTCGTTTAGAATCACAATCACCAATCACAATCAGAATCAGAATCGAATTCGATATCGCCGCGCCAAGAGACATCCTGCTGCGAGGCTATGCTTGTGGGGGATGAAAATTTTGAGCAGCACTAACTGCTCGGTGTGCTGGTGAGCTTTACAGATAGGTATTTTGTTTTTTTAATGAGAAAGATGGTTTTGGCTTGTATCGAAGCTCGTCCCTGCGAACCCAGCATGGGGGTGGCGACCACCTTCCTCGCGGCACCTGACGACCAGGTTGGCCGAGTCCCCCGTCAGCGGCAGCGGCCGATCCTCGCTGTCGTCGCCGACGCCTAGCAGCGAGTGGAACGCCGTCCTCGACAAGTCCATCAACATGTTCAGGACAGGCTCGGACTGGCCCGGGGTGCCACCCTGCCATCCTGCGTTCGCGAGGGCCCACCAGGACCCCGGGCCCACCAGGACCCCGAGCCCACCAGGGCCCCGTCCTCCCCAGGGCCCCGGCCTGGGCCCCGCTTGTTGGGTCCGCACGGATGGGATGGGCCCAAGCGCGCAGTGCGGCGGGTGCGGCTTCCAAACTTGCATGCAGTATTGCAGTATACGCTAACTTTGCTGGGCCCCCGTCCGTCACTGCATCCTCCATCCAAACGTACATAAATAATAAAATAATAATCAAATTTACATCAAATTTGAGCGTTTTAATTATGTTTAAGAATCCCCCCCCCCCCCCCCCCCCGCGCTCTTACACGTAGTGCGGGGCCCCTCGGACCTCGGGCCAGGTGAGGCCCCGGCATGCCCAGTCCGAGCCTGGTTTAGGAACCTGAGCGGCTCGGGGCGTGCGGGGGCGTCGCAGGCCTACAGCGTCATCCATCCAGGTACAGTTCTGCTCGCAGGCGCCGTGCGCAGGGGCGCGGGGCGGGGAAGCACCAGCACCCTTCCGAGTGTCATTAAAACCCGGGACCTGCTTGTCGTCCGCCAGGCACTCTGTGGTGCGGCCAGGGGTCGCGGGCCTCGCGGGCGCACTCCTTCGACGAGCTGGGCGTGTGCGCGGGCCCCGACCGCTGCTGCCGCGACCACGACCACTACCACTGCCCGGACTCGATCGGCACGCACGGCCGCGGCCATGGCCTCCACAATGACCGCCTGATCGCGACGCAGCTGTGCGCCTGCGACCACAAGTTCCTGCAGTGCCTGCGCGCTGACGGCTCCGTCATAGCGTGCGAGGTCGGCCGGCTGTACTTCAACTTCCTGGAGCCCGTGTGCTTGACGTACGACTACCCGGTGCGCAGCTGCAAGCGCAGAGATACGTGAGGATGCGAGTTGAGGGCCACGGGTTCGAACCCCACCCGGACCCGGAGGGGAGGACACGTCGGAGGACACTTGTCAAAAAGCGAACTACGTCAACTCCGTTGCGGGGAGGTCCAGTCTGCCAAAGCATTCCGGTCGAGTGGCCCTCCAGCGCGGGGCGGGGCGTCGCCTTTCGAAACCCTTTGAACTTTTTCGTGAACTTGAATAAAAAAGATGGGCTCCCTTTTCCAGGCACGGCAGCGGCGGCCGCTGCGTGGGGTACGAGTATGACACGAACCGGCCTCCACAGTGGCACTTCGAGGACTTCCCCTACCACTACGGCAGCCGGCGCGTGGACCACGAGGTGGACATCGCGTCCGAGGCCACCACCTCGCTGGGCGGCCAGGAGCGTCCGGACTCTGCCGCCAACGGCGAGGACGCCGAGCTCTGGAATGCCCTGCTCATGAACCGGCACGTGCGCTTCGGGACCAAGTTCAGCGGCGACCTGAACCCGGCCGCCGACGGCGGCTAGGCAGCCGTCATCGGCGGGCCGCATGGGCAACTCATGTGGCAATAGCCTACGCATTCTGTGACACTCGGGGGGTGCGCACACCCTCCGGATCCTCCGGGTTGACTTTGGCCACGCAACAATACCCCGCGCAGTCCTCCCCCACGTTGGCCACATTTGATTCCCGCCCGTCACTTTCACTTCCCATCGCGTTTTCAATCTTCCCCCCCCCCCCCTCTCAACCCAATTTTCTCAGTCAACTTGCAGCGGCTCAACACCATCGGACCCATCTACATTAGTTGTCAAAATTGTTCCACCCTGCCTCTTTTAAAAGCCCTGCTAACTCACACAATGCTGTCACAGTGTACCTGAAGTTACATACTTCAAATGCCTTCTTGCAACAGAAACCAAATGTTCACGGCTTTGCCCATGAAGACAATTACCAAAATCCAGATGTCAACGACCAATATGTAGTTGTAGGGTCAAGGTAATGAAAAGTTACGCCTTCCTCCATTGTCAGGAGAGGAAGAGACAAGAGGGGTAAATGATTTAATAGCCATCAAAATATTTCTAAACAAGATCCTAAAAATGCAACAACAGTTGAGTAGCAGAACAAAAGTGCAACCGTGGAGAACTGGATTAACTAGTAGAAGCAGCTAAAAGCATGTATGCTCCCAAGTGATCGGGAAAAATTATTAAACCTTTCTTTTGGAACATTTACCCGATAATTCCAGCACTCAGACATCTACATTCAAAACTGCAACAGCTACATAAGAGCTTTAAAATGTATCTGAACTACATGACAATATTGAATCTGGTAGTGAAATTGAAAAAGTATAAGCTATCACAGGTCACATGGTTAAAAATGTTTAGAAATATTATCTTAAACCAAAAGTTAACAAAAGCAACACAGTTTGTTCAATTTTTTTATTAAAGAACAGAGCAGTACATGCAACTAGAAATCATAAGCTTATTAAAACCTAAAAAAAAAACTGAAAATAAACTCGGCCATTTCACTTGTTAGGAAATCGATAGTTGAACCTTACATCACAGCTCTTACTTCAAAACATTTAAGAAATAGATGGATGGAAATGCATTTGGCTCATATCACTTAAGTTTGATCACGTTGGGTAAATCAGTACATTGAAGTTTACTAATCGTCTCCCCCTCACATCAAAATGTAGCATATGCTTGGGCCAAAATCAAAACAGGAGCATTCAATACGAAGTAAGGAAATACATTAAAGCCACCTGCTGAAAACCAGTCTCGCCTCTAGCAAACATCCTTTCTCGAGCTTCCCCACATCAACCTCACACTTGACTTTAGAAAATTGCATTAAGAAAACCAAATTAAATCGACCAGCAGATATTAACAATTTCACTAACACTCGAGTCCTGAATGGACAAATATTTTAAAATACTGCTTAACCAAATCAACCTCAACAAATCCAGTCACTTTCAATCCTTGCATTCTTGAATTTGGAGACCACATGGCTGACCTCAGTTGATACTTTGACCCTTCTTCAGAGTGCCCCACTAGATTCAATCCAACAATAATTCCCTAATGAAGCTACCCGAGTTGAGTCCTCTTTCCTGCGAGGCATTTCAGATGGGAGCATTGGACAAGTGCACAGTACTCGAACTAACTAGCCTGGTTCATCTTCCCTGCAAAACTGCCAAGATCAGAATTTGTTTTGCTGCAGCTCGTAGGCCAAGTTTAGAGCTGGTGAAGTAAAGACAGTTGTCGACAGGTTGTGCCAAGAGATTATATAATGGATGATAAAGAAAGACTTGAGTCAAGAAAAGAGACAAAGAAAAGGTCAAACAATGCAGAAGACTTTCAAATAATGCTTTTAAGATTAAGGGTCAAACTTGCAGTAAAGAAAATTTTGAGCTGTCTGTTTCAACACTGCCTACTTTGCCTTAAATACATCTTGCTCATAAAGCCCGAGGACTTACAGTTAACTTGAATTCGATTATGCATATTTCACAGAGAAGGCGCCTTTCTCTGCGAATGTAAACTAAGAATGCCACTTCAGTAGGAATTCACGAATAAAGGAAAGGGAAGGTGGTGCACCACAGCTAAAGGAAAGGAAAGGAAACAAACACAACATACAATGCCCAACACCAAAACACAAAAGAGGGAAGGGAAGGGAAGGGAAAGTGGCATCCTCAGAATACTCAATATCTCAATGTCAAATATACTGACAGTTGCAACAAATCAATTCTGTCAAACTCACAGGTTGGCCACGTCACAGTTGCCTAAGATGGCTTTCAAGATTAACTCCACTTGAGCAAACCTTGTTGGTCTGGCAATATGACAATTGCCTCATAGCATCTAGATTAGCTCCACTGTGACAGAACTTCCACAGGAAGACTATGTTTGAGCAAGTAAGTAGGCAGGCAATGACAGATGTACTCTGTTTAGGCTGGTAAAAATCATTTTCTTTACAAGTAGACTCAAATGAATGAACTAGGGACAAAGGGGAGATTCTCTGAACTCAATTTGACACACCCAGATCATGGATGTGAATAAACTGCAAATATAAAGACCCAAAAATTGGATAAGTACAAGGGTGCTGCCAGACAGACAGACAGAAGGAAGATATGACAAAGCTGACAGAAACGCGACAACACAGCCAGACTTGCACAACTCTCTGAAAACGCTCCCCAGTTCCGATCTCTGGCTGGACCCATCTTTACTACATTCCTTTAAGAAACTAATGCAGAGGATTTAAAAGACTGGTATTTAGTTGAGGTTCAGCATGAATAGCATAAAAAGAGGTGCACCCACATAATTTTGCCCCAGACATCCAAATTCGACAAATGAACAAAATAATCACTGGCTGGTTCAATATCAGAGCTAAAAATTGCATTTCGAGAACCGACTGGAAATCAACAGAAGCTGGGTAGAGGTGCTTTTCTCGTAATTTTGCCAACAATTTCCGAAAGCGCACAAATATCACTACAGTCAAACAATGAACAGGGATCATGTTATGCTCCTGGAAATTTAGAAGAAAACCTTGCCACTATTAGATTGCATTTCCATCCCAACAGCAAATCAACAACTCAAATCAACTGATAAATTGTGCTTAATCATATCAAGAATCCATCATTGCAATAAGCACTTGTAAAGAAGCTGTGATGAGGTTCATACCATCAATCCACACACCTTTTTGGCCATTTTCTTGGTTGAAATCTAATAAATAACTCCCTAAAGAAAGAAGCAAGGTAAGGGTGCGCAACTTCACTATTCAAGCAAATTTCAATAAAACCTTGTAAGGCATCCAATCACATGGGTTTTTGAACCACTGATACTTATACTTTACAGAAGTTAACATTAGCAGATCTGCTCCAGCTTTGACTCTACTTTACACCCCTGCCAACACGTCAATTCATCCCCTGACATTCAGTTTTGGCATTCTCAAAAACAAGAGTTAAACATCAATACTAAAACCCCACAAGCTGGAGAAAACCTGATCAAATCATTCAACAAAAGTGAATTGCACTACCCTTTAACAAATACCAAGCTTTGTAAACATGGCCTTGAGCCAA
This sequence comes from Odontothrips loti, assembly GCA_038380765.1. Taxonomy (NCBI): domain Eukaryota; kingdom Metazoa; phylum Arthropoda; class Insecta; order Thysanoptera; family Thripidae; genus Odontothrips; species Odontothrips loti. The sequence goes on from CM076252.1 coordinate 14,205,035, forward strand.
ATGTAGAATAACGACCAAACAAGTCACCACAAAACACTCAGTTCTTTTCTTTACTATACTTTCAGTTATAATTTGATCTGATATTTTTTGAGCATTATTGATTCTTTATTTTTTTACGTTTTTTTTTTTTTTCAACTTTTTTTTTCTAATTTTTTTTTCAAACTATTTTTTTTTAATTTTTTTTGAACTTTTTTTTTAACTTCTTTTTTCTTTCAGTTCTCTTTTTTCTCAATTTGATTTCTTTTTTTTTTTTTTCTTTCCTTTTTTTAAATTTGATTAGTTAACATACATTCTGAGTACTTTTTCATTAGCAAATAATATTTGAAGTAACTTGGAATTATGAATGACCGAGTTATTACATAAGACACACAATCGTGTCCTGAACAACACACCATGGTCGCAAATTATTAGTTCAAATTAAATTTCCGAATTCCCAAACGAAATATATAAGGTAAGGGTGCGCAACTTCACTATTCAAGCAAATTTCAATAAAACCTTGTAAGGCATCCAATCACATGGGTTTTTGAACCACTGATACTTATACTTTACAGAAGTTAACATTAGCAGATCTGCTCCAGCTTTGACTCTACTTTACACCCCTGCCAACACGTCAATTCATCCCCTGACATTCAGCTTTGGCATTCTCAAAAACAAGAGTTAAACATCAATACTAAAACCCCACAAGCTGGAGAAAACCTGATCAAATCATTCAACAAAAGTGAATTGCACTACCCTTTAACAAATACCAAGCTTTGTAAACATGGCCTTGAGCCAAATGTAGAATAACGACCAAACAAGTCACCACAAAACACTCGGTTCTTTTCTTTACTATACTTTCAGTTATAATTTGATCTGATATTTTTTGAGCATTATTGATTCTTTATTTTTTTACGTTTTTTTTCAACGTTTTTTTTTTCTAATTTTTTTTTCAAACTATTTTTTTTAAATTTTTTTTGAACTTTTTTTTTAACTTTTTTTTTCTTTCAGTTCTTTTTTTCTCAATTTGATTTCTTTTTTTTTTTTTCTTTTTTTTTTTAATTTGATTATTTAACATACATTCTGAGTACTTTTTCATTAGCAAATATTTGAAGTAACTTGGAATTATGAATGACCGAGTTATTACATAAGACACACAATTGTGTCCTGAACAACACACCATGGTCGCAAATTATTAGTTCAAATTAAATTTCCGAATTCCCAAACGAAATATATAAGGTAAGGGTGCGCAACTTCACTATTCAAGCAAATTTCAATAAAACCTTGTAAGGCATCCAATCACATGGGTTTTTGAACCACTGATGCTTATACTTTACAGAAGTTAACATTAGCAGATCTGCTCCAGCTTTGACTCTACTTTACACCCCTGCCAACACGTCAATTCATCCCCTGACATTCAGCTTTGGCATTCTCGAAAACAAGAGTTAAACATCAATACTAAAACCCCACAAGCTGGAGAAAACCTGATCAAATCATTCAACAAAAGTGAATTGCACTACCCTTTAACAAATACCACGCTTTGTAAACATGGCCTTGAGCCAAATGTAGAATAACGACCAAACAAGTCACCACAAAACACTCGGTTCTTTTCTTTACTATACTTTCAGTTATAATTTGATCTGATATTTTTTGAGCATTATTGATTCTTTATTTTTTTACGTTTTTTTTTTTCTAATTTTTTTTTCAAACTATTTTTTTTAATTTTTTTTTTTTTCTTTAACTTTTTTTTTCTTTCAGTTCTTTTTTCTCAATTTGATTTCTTTTTTTTTCTTTCTTTCCTTTTTTTTTAATTTGATTATTTAACATACATTCTGAGTACTTTTTCATTAGCAAATATTTGAAGTAACTTGGAATTATGAATGACCGAGTTATTACATAAGACACACAATTGTGTCCTGACCAACACACCATGGTCGCAAATTATTAGTTCAAATTAAATTTCCGAATTCCCTAACGAAATATATAAGGTAAGGGTGCGCAACTTCACTATTCAAGCAAATTTCAATAAAACCTTGTAAGGCATCCAATCACATGGGTTTTTGAACCACTGATGCTTATACTTTACAGAAGTTAACATTAGCAGATCTGCTCCAGCTTTGACTCTACTTTACACCCCTGCCAACACGTCAATTCATCCCCTGACATTCAGCTTTGGCATTCTCGAAAACAAGAGTTAAACATCAATACTAAAACCCCACAAGCTGGAGAAAACCTGATCAAATCATTCAACAAAAGTGAATTGCACTACCCTTTAAAAATCCCTAACTCTATGATCATGGCTTTTGTGACTTTGATTCTTTAAATTATAATTTTAGTACTCTTCCATTAACAAATGATTTTTGAATTAACTTGTAATAATTGATAACTAAGTCATTACATAAGACAGACAACCTTGTCTTCAACCACGTCATGATAGCACATCAACACTTCACAATTCAAGTCCTCAAACACACAAGCAAACCTGGTTGCCATTAACAACACACTTGCTGATCAGAATGGGAGGTCAGCTCAGGCAGTGTTGATGGTACTTTTCATGAATGTAGAAAGTAGTTTGATGAAAGTCGTCAGCTCATCAAGAAGAGAGTTATCCTCACTAACTGGATCCACCTCTTCACTCCGACATCTTTGAAGACAGTCACTAGACACCTGCAAATTGAAAGAACAAAATGAAGACTACGAACAGTCAAACACAACACACAAGACATAAAGGACGCAGTACCAACCAGATTCTCAAGTGGCACCCTGCTTTTGTTGGAAATCCCAACACTCGGGTTAACACCACAGCCCAGAAGTGCTGAAGTCACTCAGCTCAAATAAGCTAGACGAAGCCTGAACTCCTTCAGAAGTAAATTAAATTTTCGCTCCTTTGGCACCAAAAGATGCATTCTTGTCAGCTTCACAGAAGTGCAATGGTGACAGTTTCCACAGTTTCAGTTTTCCATATGGCCGGGCCTGCCTGCTCCTCCCGTGCGCATGGTGATTTCCTCAGCTCTGGTCTCCTGGCCTGTCCGGTGATTTCCTCAGGCTGGTAAGCTGAGTTTTCCATATGGCCGGGCCTGCCTGCTCCTCCCGTGCGCCATGTCCTGCGGGCAAGTAAAATAAGGGGCCGGGGACCTGCTGCCCTTCCCGGTTGCCCTGCTGCCCTTGCCTGCTACGTGGCGGCCCATGCCACAGAACAACCGGGAAGGCCAGTAGGCCCCATCGGTTTCCTAAAAGCTTTGCTAACGCCAGCCACAACTAAAACATGCCGGGCCTGCCTGCTCCTCCCGTGCGCTTCTTCATTCTATGGCTCCTGCCCTGCCCGGTGGCCTCCACACATAGTCCACCACAAACCTAACACAAAAACATTGATAATTATATGAAAAAGCAAGACAAATAAACAATTAATTAGGTTATTTGTGAAGACGTACCAGTATGGAGGTCGCTTGACAGGTTCGCTACCACCAGTTCATTTTTTTGGGTTAGGTCCAAAAGCTCCTACAAGTCCTTCGTGTAACCACTGGCAATGACTTGGTATGAGAAAGATGCTGAAGTAGACCTAGAGGTACAATAAAACATCAATTAAAACCAAGTAATGGAAAAAAAAACAACAAAATTGTCATGTTTAGAGAATTCTACCTCACCTCAGATTTGACAAACAACTGAAACAAGAAAGCTGCCCTTGCTCTGAGCTTTTTGTCTGAGCTGCGAAGTCCGCCAATCTTCAATTTGTCTACTACTGTTTTTAATAATCTTTGAACTATTAGAACACTACGGCTCCTGCCCTGCCCGGAGGCCCCCACACATAGTCCACCACAAACCTAACACAAAAACATTGATAATTATATGAAAAAGCAAGACAAATAAACAATTAATTAGGTTATTTGTGAAGACGTACCAGTATGGAGGTCGCTTGACAGGTTCGCTACCACCAGTTCATTTTTTTGGGTTTCGTGTAACCACTGGCAATGACTTGGTATGAGAAAGATGCTGAAGTAGACCTAGAGGTACAATAAAACATCAATTAAAACCAAGTAATGGAAAAAAAAAACAACAAAATTGTCATGTTTAGAGAATTCTACCTCACCTCAGATTTGACAAACAACTGAAACAAGAAAGCTGCCCTTGCTCTGAGCTTTTTGTCTGAGCTGCGAAGTCCGCCAATCTTCAATTTGTCTACTACAGTTTTTAATAATCTTTGAACTATTAGAACACTACGGCTCCTGCCCTGCCCGGAGGCCCCCACACATAGTCCACCACAAACCTAACACAAAAACATTGATAATTATATGAAAAAGCAAGACAAATAAACAATTAATTAGGTTATTTGTGAAGACGTACCAGTATGGAGGTCGCTTGACAGGTTCGCTACCACCAGTTCATTTTTTTGGGTTAGGTCCAAAAGCTCCTACAAGTCCTTCGTGTAACCACTGGCAATGACTTGGTATGAGAAAGATGCTGAAGTAGACCTAGAGGTACAATAAAACATCAATTAAAACCAAGTAATGGAAAAAAAAACAACAAAATTGTCATGTTTAGAGAATTCTACCTCACCTCAGATTTGACAAACAACTGAAACAAGAAAGCTGCCCTTGCTCTGAGCTTTTTGTCTGAGCTGCGAAGTCCGCCAATCTTCAATTTGTCTACTACCGTTTTTAATAATCTTTGAACTATTAGAACACTACGGCTCCTGCCCTGCCCGGAGGCCCCCACACATAGTCCACCACAAACCTAACACAAAAACATTGATAATTATATGAAAAAGCAAGACAAATAAACAATTAATTAGGTTATTTGTGAAGACGTACCAGTATGGAGGTCGCTTGACAGGTTCGCTACCACCAGTTCATTTTTTTGGGTTTCGTGTAACCACTGGCAATGACTTGGTATGAGAAAGATGCTGAAGTAGACCTAGAGGTACAATAAAACATCAATTAAAACCAAGTAATGGAAAAAAAAACAACAAAATTGTCATGTTTAGAGAATTCTACCTCACCTCAGATTTGACAAACAACTGAAACAAGAAAGCTGCCCTTGCTCTGAGCTTTTTGTCTGAGCTGCGAAGTCCGCCAATCTTCAATTTGTCTACTACTGTTTTTAATAATCTTTGAACTATTAGAACACTACGGCTCCTGCCCTGCCCGGAGGCCCCCACACATAGTCCACCACAAACCTAACACAAAAACATTGATAATTATATGAAAAAGCAAGACAAATAAACAATTAATTAGGTTATTTGTGAAGACGTACCAGTATGGAGGTCGCTTGACAGGTTCGCTACCACCAGTTCATTTTTTTGGGTTAGGTCCAAAAGCTCCTACAAGTCCTTCGTGTAACCACTGGCAATGACTTGGTATGAGAAAGATGCTGAAGTAGACCTAGAGGTACAATAAAACATCAATTAAAACCAAGTAATGGAAAAAAAAACAACAAAATTGTCATGTTTAGAGAATTCTACCTCACCTCAGATTTGACAAACAACTGAAACAAGAAAGCTGCCCTTGCTCTGAGCTTTTTGTCTGAGCTGCGAAGTCCGCCAATCTTCAATTTGTCTACTACTGTTTTTAATAATCTTTGAACTATTAGAACACTACGGCTCCTGCCCTGCCCGGAGGCCCCCACACATAGTCCACCACAAACCTAACACAAAAACATTGATAATTATATGAAAAAGCAAGACAAATAAACAATTAATTAGGTTATTTGTGAAGACGTACCAGTATGGAGGTCGCTTGACAGGTTCGCTACCACCAGTTCATTTTTTTGGGTTTCGTGTAACCACTGGCAATGACTTGGTATGAGAAAGATGCTGAAGTAGACCTAGAGGTACAATAAAACATCAATTAAAACCAAGTAATGGAAAAAAAAACAACAAAATTGTCATGTTTAGAGAATTCTACCTCACCTCAGATTTGACAAACAACTGAAACAAGAAAGCTGCCCTTGCTCTGAGCTTTTTGTCTGAGCTGCGAAGTCCGCCAATCTTCAATTTGTCTACTACTGTTTTTAATAATCTTTGAACTATTAGAACACTACGGCTCCTGCCCTGCCCGGAGGCCCCCACACATAGTCCACCACAAACCTAACACAAAAACATTGATAATTATATGAAAAAGCAAGACAAATAAACAATTAATTAGGTTATTTGTGAAGACGTACCAGTATGGAGGTCGCTTGACAGGTTCGCTACCACCAGTTCATTTTTTTGGGTTAGGTCCAAAAGCTCCTACAAGTCCTTCGTGTAACCACTGGCAATGACTTGGTATGAGAAAGATGCTGAAGTAGACCTAGAGGTACAATAAAACATCAATTAAAACCAAGTAATGGAAAAAAAAACAACAAAATTGTCATGTTTAGAGAATTCTACCTCACCTCAGATTTGACAAACAACTGAAACAAGAAAGCTGCCCTTGCTCTGAGCTTTTTGTCTTTTGAACTATTTGAATCTGATTTAGTTTGCGATTCACCCCCCCGTCCTCGGGACAGGAGGGGACAGGCTCTTGGTCTTTAAAGTGTGCGGTTAATGGTTAGTTCCCACCACCAGGTTATTCCCACCACCAGATGTTAGTAAGTCTAGTTGAAATGTGTAGTGTCGTGGTGCATGTAGTGTTGGTGTTGTCTAAACCTGGAAAGAGGTGACAAAACAGATTAGTGGTATGATCATAGGGAAACAGCAATAACAAGTCTCAGTACAAGTAACGTACGTGTTTTTCGAGCCTGTCCCGCTTGGTGCCACTGTTGATGCCCTTTATTTAAAATCACCTGGCCCCTGCAAACAGGAGAGAGACATTGTTAATGCTATTACGTCACAAATGCAGTCATTACACACAATCACAAGGATGGCAACAAACAGGCACAGAGCAGAGTTGAAAACAAGGTCAAAATAGCAGTGCCCACGTCGAGCGGGGAAGAATGGGGAAGGAAAGCAACAAGAGCCAACAACATTGAAGCCATTGCATCACAAATTCAGTGATTGCACAAGGATGGCAACAAAGAGGCACAAAGGTCAGTTCAAAGCAAGTTCTAAATTGAAGAGTCACCACAAGAAAAACTTTTTAACCATTGTCTACAAAAACACATTCCTGAACACTACGCCAAGCAAGTCCAGGGAGCGGGAGTTCCGAACGAACACAACCTCTGTCGGAAATAAACACAAGCTTGAGCTTCGCGAAGAGTGACATTAACAAATGTTGTTTTTTACTGTGAACGAGAATTTACTTCAGGGACAGGGTTTCACTTCAACGTAAAAACGTCATACAATCTATAATTTATGTTTCGTACTTGAGCAAACAGAAGCCGGGCTGCAAAAGCATCACACATCCATCCCCGCCCCCCGGCCCGGCCCGGCTCGGCTCGGCTCGGCTATGTGCCGCCCCATTTGGCTCGGCGGCCGTCGTGTCCATGCTGCCGAAGCGACGGCTACGGACCCGGGAGCAGGGGGAGGAATAGAGGACGGGAATTCACCGGACAAAGCGACTGTTTAACGAGTTCATTAAAAATCAGAGAAGAGTCGGGGAAAGGAAAAGTTCACCTGCCACTAACATCCTGAGGGCACACGACAAGAGTGAAAATCGGCCTCGGCCCATGCCGAATAGCACCTCCCAATTAACCTTTAACCTCCCCTCAATGAATGAACAAACTAACGTGGACGACGGAAAGCGCATGTACTACGGCAGATTTCAGTTACCACGTCGTTAAATATTGCACCTACAATAACGAGACGTGATTCGAATGTTCTACAATTATTCGTCCTAATCCGAAAGACGTCAACTAACCAACTTTTCTAATAATGGAGCAAGCACCACGGTGCGCGAAATGCCACTAGACGCATACAATCATACATTTACTTTCAACGACAGACGCAAACCAAACAACACCGAACATTACACATGTGTCTACTCACCGAGGCTGGGAGGGCGAATGGCCAGCCGGCCGTCGCTGCTCGTCCGCCCGCCCCGGTCCCCCCCCCCCCCCTCCGAGCCGAGGTCCAGCTTTCACCACCAGATGGCGCTGCAGCAGCACTACCGCCGCGAGTGCAGCTGGATTTTCGAAATATCTAAACGTCCGCCAACGAATTTGACGGCTGATTTTTAGAGACCATCATTGTGGCGAAAAACTACTCGTGCATTGCATCCGCAGCATTGTGGACTCATCTTAGAGGCCCCTTTTTGCTGCTCCTTGCCAGAATGCTAGAACCTGCAGCTGCGAGATCTTTCCCTCTTCCTCAGATCGTTTGGAATGGATTATGTACCAAACTTGATAAGACTGGCTAATAGGAACCCCACAAAGTATGCCGGCTGTTCCGAATTTGCAGATGGTTCTTTAATTTATTTATGTTTTATTTTATTTACTTTTTTGATCTACATCGTAATACACACCGAGCAGTTAGTGCTGCTCAAAATTTTCATCCCCCACAAGCATAGCCTCGCAGCAGGGTGTCTCTTGGCGCGGCGATATCGAGTTCGATTGTGATTGTGATTGTGATTGGTGATTGTGATTCCAAACGAATTTCGCTCCCTCCTCTCCCTCTCTCTCCTTGATGAATGAAAGTAAGAAGTGGGAGATTGCTCTCAGTCCGTCACATGTTTTTCGCAATTTTTTTGTCACATGCTCTATAACAAAATTACGGCAAGCACATCTCGTGTTTTCCTTTCAGTAAGGACGTATTTTTTGGGGGGGAAATAAATAAGGCAAGGCGAATGATCTCTGAGGTTGGCAAATTTATTTTCTGTTTCTGGAATTCGCATTAACTAGAAGGCGGCGAGCATCCATCTGTTTAATTTTGGTTCGGTTAGCGCGGGAAGCAACGGCGTTCAGCGTTTGCATTGTTATCATAGAAAAATTGCTTCATTTTAAGGTGAGATTTTCTGTTTATGGTGAAATATGCGTTTACAACTAACTTCTCTAAAGTTAGTTTGTGTTGGTTTCCACCATGCACCTGCAGAAAACTGCTGAGGGCATCTCATACTGCGTTTCGCTGATCAAAGCAACAAGCGAGCCAGGCCTTCTGCAGCAACCGTTGGTCTTTGCAGATTGTGCAATATTTTTTCCAGTCGAAATCAACTTCCAGGCTTTTGTCAATTTATGCGTTCGGTGGTCTGTTTCTGCTTTTTTTTCATCTAAGTTTCACATTTGTCTTCCTCCATAGTACGCATTTGTCGAGGAATGTCGTAGTTGGATTCTCGTGGCGATGGTAACCCTTTCACAGTGTTTGTAGTAAACAAAGCCTACAGACATGTTTAAATGCCCTCAAGTCCGCCGAGTGACCCGTGCTGCCTAGTTTCACTCACGGAGGGACCTGCTCATAAACTGTGTGTGCTCTATGTTCCCTGCTGCCCTTTCCAGATTGTTTATTGAAAGTCTTGTAAAGCAGTTTTGTTCCTTGTGTGTTGCAGGACGTGCCATGGCAGAGTGTTCTCAAGGCATGATGATTGATGTTATGATGGATTTGGAAACTCCCAAGAAGGCTGCGAGCCCTGAACCCACTACACCCAGAAGGTCAGAGAGGAAGCGAGCTCTCTTTCCATCAGCTAGTCCTCAAACCAGTGATCTAGGGCACATGTCTCCTCTTGGATCATCCCCTGACCGGTTCAGTTCAGCCCCTCCTACACCAGATTCTGCTACATTCAGCCCTATCAAGAAACCTTCTGGACCGGTGTCTCCATTTGGTCGCAAGACAACTGCAGTCAAAGCAGCATACAGATCATCCCCTCGCAAACAATTTTCTCTCTTGTTTGCCAATACTTTGAAAGATAAGCTTAGTAATGGAATTGGAATACAGAAGATCACACCTTTAGTTTCCAAGGAAAATGAAAGCAATCATCAGTCCCTCAAGTCAACAGAGAAACCAAATGACATTGTGCCTGCTGACCAACTGGAACAAACCGTTCTCTCAGTAATGGATGAGAGTGACTGCCCAGAGTCGCCTCTGTCTGAATTCACTCCAGGCACAACTCCTCAGAATAAGGAGGTGTTCAGAGATGAATTGGAAGTGAATTCCTCTCAGCCATTGACGCCTTCCAAGCGCCGTAGTATGCCCGCATCTGGCTCCGGATCTGTCACATCTACATCACCTCACAGTCCAGAAAGGAAGCGAAGGTTTTCTCTGGAAGGCAGGTCAAGGAGTGCAGGGGCTGAGCTACCTCGTGCTCGCACGTCTTTGTTCTCTGGCTCAAATCGCTCCTCTGGAGGCAAAAGGGCAAGAGATGATGGCATTTATTTGACGGGTAGAAACACTAAACGCAGGAAGATGCATGGTGAAATTAATGCTGGGGTTCGCACTGGTATACGCCGCCCTCCAAAAAGTAAGCCTAAATCAAATCCATCAACCAACAAAAACCAAGGAAAGGTGAAATCGGTATGGGATGTTGCACCGAAATCAGCTGCCAAGAAAAGAAGCTTATCCCCAATAAAATTGCCTAAATTAAGCCTACTTGCCAACCCAGTGAAAAGGTCTGATGAAGAAGTTGCTGCTTTCTCAGCTTCTGGGTCTTTACAAGTGCGAGCCAAGAGAGCAAATACCAAAAATCAGACAGTTGTGTCAGAACCAGACACAGAGGAGGATGAAACAGAACCTGAACCTGATCCCAACAGGCGCATTTTCAAAGGCAAGGCTAACCGTACCGCAACTGTAACTCTCTTTAAGAATGTCAGGTGAGACTTGGTTTGTTATTGCTTCGTAGTAACTTGTTCCCTTTTATTTTCTTCTTTTTTCTTCTATATTTCTGATACTTTACTTTGTTTCCAGAATAAAAATTCATAAAGGTAAATTTAGTGTGGACAAAGACCCTGCCCCTCCTGCCAAACGCCGCAGGAAGCTTTACAGTCTTGATAAACAAATGCAGGCAATCAAAGCCTTTGATGACAATGAGGAAGTAAGTGAATGGCAGAAAGGCAATATACTTGTCTAAAAAAATAAATACTAATAAAAAGATTTTTAATCTTCTCTAACTAGGATGTTGCTGCAAGTACAAGAAATGATGTTCAAAATATTTTGCAAAAGCTGGAGGAAGACAAAATCAACTCACCAGAAGCGCTCCCACCTAATCCTGTGAATCCTGCTGGAACCTTCTCTGGATCTTCAGAGTCAGCACCAGTTTGTATCCAAACACCAGTTGTGACCCAGGAAAAGGTATTCTTGAAGCTATAATCTTCCCTTCTGTGAAATGTTAGGAACCAAACTGATTAAAGACTTCCTGTCTTCCGCAGACTAATGCAGATCCTGTTATTAGCCCAGCAAGACTCAAAGCTTCTTCCCAAGGGAGCTTCATGAGCCCTTTGAGTCAGCTTGCTTCATCAACTTCTACTCTCAGCATAAATGTTGGGGGTGATACTTTGCATTTGAGTCAAGCTCATGTGCAAGCTTTATCTGCAGTACCTGATGTTGTTATGGAAGATGATGATCTTCCTCTCTGTGAACCTCTTCCAGAAGAAAGTGATATGACTACTGGAAACAATGAAGCAAAAGAAAATGAAAATTGTGAACTCAGTGAATCTGAAACTACTCCTGTGAAATACTTCCCAATCTTTAATACAAATTTCTCTCATCAAAAGTAGGTTGTAAGCATTGCACCCATTACTAACATGATATGCCTGTAGACTAATATACTATGTCTTTCTTTATTCTAGAGCTCCAGTTTCTCCTGCAGTAGCAAAGCGCAAGAGATCACTCTTGCGTGCCATAGGTAATGATCAGAATCAGTATCAGCTAGATGCTGGTCAAAAAAGATTTGGAGCAACAGAGTGTAGCACATGTTCTGCAATTTATCAAATGGGAGAGCCGGAGGATGAACGTGCACATCAAGAGTTTCATGACTCTGTGAAGGATCTTAAATTTATGGTATGCCTTAGATACTTGCTTGCACTTGATGGATGACTTATGTACTACCAACCTTTTTTGACTATTGTCTTATATTTTCAGGGATGGAAAAATGAATATGTTGTCGGGCAATATGGAAGAAATCGTGTTGTTGCTGTTAGACCTGGAGATCTAAAATCGTGGTGGACCAAGGCATTGGATGTCCTGAAAGTGGTTGACAAGGATCTTGGATTTGCTGAGAGTGTTGTCTGTGACCCAGACCATTCCATGGTTGGTTATTCATCTGATTTAATATAAATAATACATAATTTATCATCCTATCAAGTTCTCTTGAACATATTAATTTTATTTTTTCCCCATCACTTTTTATAGGTGTATTTATACATTTCTGACAGATCTGTTATTGGCTGTCTTTTGGCAGTTCCCGTAAAAAAAGCACACAAAATGATTGAGACACCTGCTGAGGCTGAAGGTATAGATTGTTGTACAGCAGAAGAATACCCAGTGAAATGTGGTGTAAGCCGAATTTGGGTTCACAGACCTCATCGTAAGGGTGGAGTAGGCAGACAGCTTATGGACTGCATGAGGTAATTTGTCATTTATCACAGGTCATATACTTTCATTCTTAATGTTTGTAAAGCTGAGAATTATAATTTTGTTTATTTCTTGTGCAGGAAAAATTTTATTTTTGGACATATTTTGTCTTTAGAAGAGATTGCGTTCTCTTCTCCAACTGTCATGGGCAAGATATTCGCTGAGCACTACACTGGTCGTAAGGATTATAATGTATACACCCAGATGTGATAGACTTTCTGTTGTGCCAGTTTTTATGTGACGAGCATATGTCTTATGTTTTGTAAGGGTGATTGTACTGTTCAGTACCACAGTATATGGTCCAAGTGTAAAGTATGACAGTTTCTTTTATACTATTTTTCTTTCAAATAATTTTTTTCTGTCGAAGCAATTGGAACAAGATGCCTTGTAAAATTTTTACTTCCAATTGCAGATCTATTTGCTTCAATGCATGATTGTTTCATGTTGAAATTTGTGATTTTGCATCAATAAATTTTGAGTGAAAGCAATGAGTTTCCTTGATGCCTACACTTCCATTTTAAAACAATAAATAAGTTGTATGACTCAAATCAGTATGGACAATTTTATTGCGAAAAATTAAAATACACTTCCAGATACGAGATTTGGTTTATTCCACACTGAAGAATAACAGCACAAAAAATAAAGGGGCTAAAAACCCCAGGCAGTCCATAAACTTCAGCTAACTTTCCCTAGCTTCATAAATAACATACCTAAATAGCAATACACAAACAATAAGCAATTCAGATAAGTATCACAATCTTATTAGGATATGCTTCAAAGCAGTGATAATATCACAAGTCAAATTGAAACACTTGGTCACTTGCATCTTGGGGAAGAAGTTCACATTTTGCACCCACTTCATAGATACATGATTAAAATAGAAAAGGAAACAAGGCACATTGAACCAGTCTTAAGATATAGCTCACAGAGATTCAACTATCTTAATACTTTTAGAATAGATTGATATGTGTAACTTGTACACGATTACCACTTGTTTCTTCCTCTTCCACCCCCTCCTCCCCCCCCACCTCCCCATCCGCCACTTCGTCCTCCCCCATCTCCTCCCCATCCTCCTCCACCTCCATCCCTTCTTCCCCTTCCCCCACCGTGTCTATCGCCACCTTCTCTTGCACGGCGTTCTTTCATTGCTTCAAAACGTTCCACCATATTCCTCAGCTCATCTGGCACTTCCTGAAAAATTGCAATGTTATTAGCATAAAACCAAAATGATTTTTATAAACATAAAAATGGAAAAGAACTGTTAAATTTACTTGATTAGCTTCTTCTAGGATGGGGATCAAGTCTTTTGCATTGCCCCAGTCACTCCGAGTGAAGAAGGTGATTGCCGTGCCAGTTTTGCCAGCACGACCTGTCCTACCCACTCGGTGAACATATTCTTCAATATTTCTTGGGAAGTCATAGTTTATAATGTGGCTGTGAAATTATAAGTTCAGAAACTTAAGCACTGAGAAAACTTCTCCATGTGTTATGATGCTAAGTAGTAGGTGCATAAAACTCACGTTACATCTCCTATGTCTATGCCTCTTGAGGCAACATCAGTTGCAATAAGAATATGCACATCACCATTTTTAATATCCTCTAAGGCCTGTTCTCTATCAGACTGATCTCTGTCTCCGTGAATAGATTGAACATTAACATTTTGCAATGCCATTTCTGACGAGAGTTCATCAGCTCGGGTTTTTTTTCCAACAAACACAATCACTTTGTCATCTTCTTTCATATTATGGAAGAATTCTATAAGCTACATGAGAAATACAAAAAAATAAAAAATTTAAATCTTTGCAGAAAAACATTTTGTTTTTAAAACCTAACAGCAAAGGATACATTACTTACTCTATCATGTTTTTCCTCCTCATCAATCAATTCAATGATTTGAGTTACTGAATGACATGCAGCCAAATCTAATGTACCAATGAAAACCTGAACAGGGTTGTTCATGTATGATTGAGCAAGGCGGCGTACACCTTCAGGCCATGTTGCACTAGTCATAACTGTCTGTCTATCAGGGCGTACGTCTATCAACGTTTTTCTTATTTGAGGTTCAAAACCCATGTCAAGCATTCGATCAGCTTCATCCAGTACCAGATAAGTCACTGATGCTACATTAATAACACCTATTAAAATGAAAGAGAAAAGATAAGATGGGACATTCAGCAACACCTACAAAATAATAATGAACTTCTTTTAGTGATTGAACCAGAATGATACACACCAGCAGCACAGAGGTCATTCAGCCGTCCTGGTGTGGCGATGATAATCTCAACTCCTCTGTTCACTTTACCCACTTGGGTTCTTCTATCTCCACCTCCATAGACACAGACACTGTAGAACAAGTGAAGCAATCAACATACTAAACACTACAGAAAAGAAACCATTCAAACCAAGAAGTTCCCTTACCATTTGATGTCTCGATAACTGTACTTATTCACTTCCTTTTCTATTTGCAGCGCTAGCTCCCTAGTGGGAGCAAGAATTAAACAATTAGCACCACCACGTTCAGACCGTGGTGCAGGCTGATTGTCAATATGAATTAAAGCTGGCAACAGGAAAGCCAAAGTTTTTCCTGTAGACAAAACACAAAAATTCTGTTTAAGTTTCAGCAGAACACAGGAGTGGTAAAATCATGACAAGAGAAGTACTCCTTGATATATCTGACCTGATCCAGTTTGAGAAATTCCAATCAGATCTTGGCCACCTAATAGAATAGGCCATGCCTGACATTGAATTGGGGAGGGCTTTTGAAAACCTTGCTTATAAATTTCTGTAAGAATATCTGGAAAATTACTAAATGCATGTTCAAAAGTCTTGACTGGATTCGGAATAGGTCTTCTTCCAGTATCCTTGAACACATATGCCACTTGAATATTGTTGCTTGCCAGCCTGCAACAGCAAAAAGACATACTCATTTATCATTGTTGATCAAGATGCAGCACAAACCATTGAATTCACATACCTGTAATTCTCCACATCATCTTCGGACATGTTTGCAACCTCAGGATCTTCTGTGTAAAAATCTTTTATTAATGGTGGCAAGGTAGCCAAGTGTTTTGCTCTTGCTGCTTCCTGAAAACAGCAACAGGTCCAAGATTAGATGGTACACAGAAGTAATGCAGGCGTACAAGTAATTAAATGGAAACCTTACGTGATCCCGGTTCACAGCGTCCCAATCTATGACAGGAGCTTCACTTGGATTCCAAGCAGAGGTTGCTTCTTGTTTGTTACTATATTGAGAGTCGCCTCTGCCAAACCCTCCTCCTCCGCCTCCTCCATACCCACCACCTCCTCCTCCTCCATACCCACCGCCTCCTCCTCCTCCATACCCACCGCCTCCTCCTCCTCCTCCATACCCACCGCCTCCTCCTCCTCCTCCATACCCACCGCCTCCTCCTCCTCCTCCATACCCACCGCCTCCTCCTCTTCGATTATCAGAGCTGATTAATTCTTCAATCATTTCTTTGGCTCTCTTTTGGGCTTCACTGGATCCAGTAAGGACAACAGTGGCATCATCCCTATTGACCTGTACAAAAATTTTAATATGTTCAAGACACAGTGTTAAAAATATTAGATCCTCCACACAATTTCTAAAAATGCTAAAACCACATGACTACTTATGAGAAAAAAGTATTTACCTTAATGCGAGCCCCTGACTGATCTTGAAGCTCATTGATCTTGCATCCACCACGGCCAATAATCCTTCCAAGGTACTGTGAATCAACATTCATGACAGTACTTGAATCTTCACTGCCACACCCGTCATCACGGTCATTGCCACTGCCTCTGTCCCTACCCCATCCTTGGGCTCGATCATTATCGTGGTTTCCATTACTACTACGCCAGTTCCCACCATCATCTCTCAGTCCACCTCGTCCTCCCCTTCCACCTCTGCCTCCTCTTGTTCTGCCCCTGAATGAGCCTTGCCATCCATCATCATTAGATGAATCTCCATTATTCCATGCAGATCCACCACCATCGTCCCAATTATCACTCATAACGTCTGGAAAGAAAAAGAAACACTGACATTCAAACCTTCCATCATAGCGGCAACAACAAATGCAAATTCGGAAAACTAATCAAATGAGACCCAGCTTGACAGCAACAACTAGCACCCAGTGCCACTGTTTGTCTGGATCGGGAGTAGGGCACCCGCCTCACGCTCACGCTCCCGCACGCACCCACCCACCCGCACACACATCCTTCTCCTTCCCCCAGTTCGCTAGGGATGGTTGGGTACCAGCACGAACACAACATGATGTTCGTGGGGGGGGGGGGGGGGGGGGGAAAGAAACCTCAACATAGAAAAAGCGGCCTGTTGCAAACGCTGGGCAATGCCATCTTGCCTACGCGGCGTGCCGCGCACGTGCAAAAAGTGCAGGTTCAGCAGGTGCATAGGGTGGGTGCATAGATGTGCAGCTCTAAGGGTTAGGGCCGAGGCACGCAATGCGTAACCAGGAGCCGCGCTCTGCCCAGGAATTTCATGACTGACTAAGATTCCGAAATAAACAGGCATGAGATCGTCTTAGAAAGTCGCAGGGGATGATAGCACTGAAACATGCCCCTGAACAAATAGGCTTTTACAACTGCGGCTTAGGGCTGCAGCACGATTAATATTCACGCGGGTAAGGAATACTATGCCTTGATGAAGAACACAAAAAAATAGTACCTTGCGAGTAAGATGGTTGTCTCAAACAAACAATTGTTCAGCGACAACAATTACTAACATCAATGTAAAGAATAAACCGTTTAAACTCCCGCCGATGCCGGAACAACCACTAGCTCCAGTGAGCCAGCGCCGACTTCGTTTGATGAGTTTGGTCGTTCCACCTTGGGAAGAAGAAAAGAGGGAGGCATGAAAAATCAGCAAGAGCTTTTTACAGACACGTAGAAGGCCGAGCCAAAATTGGAGGTTGGTTTCGTGTTGGGACGAAGTTTTGTGTTGATGCGATAGCAATGTTTTGCCGTAGGGACTTGTCGGCGAGCATGCAGTGAACTTGTGCCAAGCACTCCCACGGGAGAGACAGTTTGATGCAGTGTTCTCGTAGAGTTATGTGAGGACGTACGTTTTTCCTCTACTCCCCTGTTGAAAAGAAACAAACGTCAACATGGATCAGATGCTGCCGAGTCCGTCGGCTTTCAGCATTCCCAGCATCGGGACCCCTCTCCATCAACCGGAGGAGGATCAGATGATCCTGCCCCACGCCCAGCAGCAGCAGCAGCACAACCAGCAGTCCAGCAGTATGGGGGGCAGCCTACCGTCGCTATCCCTGCAGTCCTCCATGATGACCCCCCATAAGATGCACACCTACGCCCCTTCGGCGGCGGGATTTCAAACACCTCACAGTATGATGCAGCCTCAGACACCTGTGAGTAGTCAATTCATTCATTCATTCATACGTATATTTATTCGGGGTTCGTTGAATGGGAAGGAGTACTGGACTACTTGTCCAAAGTTGTGGTTCAGTCGCAACAGCTGATTTGAATGACAGTATGAATTGGAATATGCGATATGATGCTTCTTTCATATTTTATTAGTGCCAGTGTGTATTCACAATCATAACACATGCATTTGTTGTGTCTTTTGCAGCAAAACATGATGTCACCTATGATTGGTGGACCTCCGAGTAATGTAAATGTCCCTTCATTTGGACCGTCAACACCTGGACCCATGACACCAATGACTCCATCATCAGCAGATCCTGGAATTGTTCCTCAGCTTCAGTGTGTATTTGAACTAGTGTTCTCTGGGTTAATTTGGATCATGGTGAGTGTACTTTATACTAAAAGGAGCTTTGTGTTAATTTTTCAGGAACATAGTTTCAACTGTTAACCTTAACTGCAAGCTAGAATTGAAAAAAATTGCCCTCCATGCCAGAAATGCAGAATACAATCCAAAACGTTTTGCTGCAGTAATTATGAGAATAAGAGAGCCGAGAACTACGGCTCTTATATTTAGCTCTGGTAAAATGGTTTGCACAGGAGCCAAAAGTGAAGAAGATTCAAGATTAGCAGCCCGGAAGTATGCTAGAATCATCCAAAAACTTGGATTTCCGGTAAGCTACTGTGAAAGTTACAGAATGTTTAACAAATTTGGAAAATTATTTAATATTTATTTATTATAAAATTTGTGTTCTTTTTTCCTCTTCTAGGCCAAATTTCTCGACTTCAAAATTCAAAACATGGTGGGTAGCTGTGATGTTAAATTCCCAATTCGCCTTGAAGGGTTGGTTCTCACACATGGTCAGTTTAGTAGCTATGAACCTGAATTATTTCCTGGTCTTATTTATCGTATGGTGAAACCTAGGATTGTACTTCTGATTTTTGTATCAGGTAAAGTAGTTTTAACTGGTGCCAAAGTGAGACAGGAAATTTATGATGCATTTGACAACATATACCCTATTTTGAAGAGTTTCAAAAAGCAGTAACTGCAGTTTAAAAAAAGAAAAAATTGTTTTGTTTGTTTTTGGGTTAAATTGATGCTTAGTTCTGGTAGAGATTCTAGTGAGGAGTTGTCAATGCAGTCTTTGCTACCAAAAATGTTACTTCACTAAATAAAACTGGACAAAACCAGCAGCTGTAAGGTTGCAGTCTGCTTCAAAATGACCAGTTGTGTAGGATGCAAGTAAGTCTGTGATTGTCTTTTATTTCCTTGTAATGAGTAATTAAAGTCTCCTTGCTGGCTCACCCTATGTTAATTGTATTATTGCAAAACTTGTAATACATGTTTGTAATTAATTCTTATTTTAGTGCTTCTCTGTGAGAAAATTTCTGTTATATAATGTTTTAACATTGTTAAATCTGTTTTTCAAATAATTATTTTAAGAAGTCCATGTATTTTTCTATATATAAATCTTGAAAGCTGATAGTGTAACCGCAATTTGAGGTGCAATGGTACAGGACCAAAGGCTTTGGTTCAAAGCCTTAGCTACTATGATTGATCTCATTTCCTCTTTCCTTTCAGTAGTAACTGTGTCATATACCAGTTCAATCCTGTATACAATGTCTCTTCAAGTTCGTTTGTCATAAATCTTGTGTAAAAAGTCTATGCCTCATATTTTGCTTGTTTTTATGGATCCCTAAGGAGAAAAGAAACAAAATAATGAACTGTATTTTGATTTTCAAACTTGGTTATTTGTGTGCACCTGAAACACAATTTTTTTTTTTTTACACTTACCTTGCTGTGTGTTTAAGGCATGCTTTGTTTAGAGTTTGAATCTTGACTGTGTTGTTTTCATGTTCAAGTCACTGAAAAATAGTGTTGTTTTTTTTTACATTGTCATAAAGTCATGGAGGTGTACATAAATGTGTATATTTCTTTTCCATTTTCCCTTGGTGCTTGAATACAGTGCTGAGTTTTTTGTCATCTTAGCTATTAGTGTCTTTTTGTTCTTCAGCATTGTAATTTCACCCAAGATTGAAAGCGTGAGAATTCTAAATTAATTGGTATCAGTATGGGAGAGAACTGTAAATTGCATCACAGCACTGTGAAAGTACTGTTCGTAGATTAATTTCTCTTTGTATATATGCCCAACATTTGTGTCTAACTCAAGCCGATCAAATATACTTTGTTGGAGCACAAATCGGCATTCAATTAATCCTTCCTATTCCCTCACATATCCTCAAAATTTTCAACCATCAATTTGGTTCAAAGGGCTTGAACACAACACAAGGTCTTGGACCATAAATTCAGAACAGTCAGGAGGGAGGGGGAGCTGAGAAAAGGGGAGTCCAGTGGGACATTTAAACTATGGCGCCACGGGGATGCTGGGCCGACAACTGCACTGCGCGACGCAGCGGCGCATCCCCTCGAATGTAGGTCAGTGGTGTGGCGGTGCCGTGGGGCTATGGTGCCCGGCCCGTCGCCCTTGGGGTACGGGGGACCGGACCGGGCCCACGGAAGGAGGGGGACAAGTCTGGAAGTCTGGAGATTCACAAACATAATGTTGCTACCAGAGGGCGGAGGAGTCATGACGGAGTCGAGAGTCGACGTGGCCGTGACGGGGGAGGGAAGGTCCAGCTCAACTCGGTTCCCGCCGGAGCCGTATGCGGCGCACGTCGTCAAAGGGGCCGTGGTTCGGCCCTGAGCGCGGGTGGGGCGGGGAGAGGAAGGGGGCGGGGGGAGAGAGAGAAAGAGAGGGAAAGGGGCCTGTGGTGGGACATACCGCCGAGCCCCGCCCCGCGCTCGTCTCGCGCCCCGCTCGCTCCGCTCCGAACCGCAGTCTTGTGTCGGCCGCTTTCTCGCGAGCGGACCCCGCTGCTGACGCCGACCGCCGCGCCGTCCCGTGCCGCGCCGTCCGTACTCCGCTCCACTCCGCGGAGCTCCAGCCCCAGCCCCGCGTGTGCGTCCGCCACTGCTGCTGACGCTGACATATTTTATGCTGTGCTCGGGGGCGTGGCCGTCCTGGAGTCGCCCCGTCGCGGCCATCCAGTGCCCCAGGGTGGACTGCATGCGGTGGCGGCCGGGACGCCCCCCGCAGCGCCGACCCGCGGCCTGTCATGGCGCAAACGGCGCCCCGGCGCTGAAGTCTAGATGAGCACGAGTGAGTACACGGCCATCGGGCACCAAGGGCCTTCGGGGGCGCCGGCACGTCCGGCACGGGGGCGGCGCGCTGCAGCGGTTCAGTCCGACTGGACCTTGGGGGGGGGGGGGGGGGGGGGCACTTGTTGTGGGGTGATCAGGGACGTGCAGTCATGGCGGTTCACGGCCGCTGGCTACGCCCCTGGCAGGTCAGAGGGGAGGCCAGGAGCAGGCGGTGGCCGCCGCCGTGCCGGTGCCTGACATCGCCGTCAGGCCGAGTGTCGTGTCAGTGTCGGAGATCGCCAACACATTCCCGCGGCGCGCCTGGATCGGCGACATTCCGCACACGCAGCTTCCGATAACAAACGAGAGAAAAGTCCCACCACCGCGATAGCGGCTCAATGTCACCGCCACAAGCTTCCGGTCTTCAGGCACAGATCGTATGATGGGAAGGGCAGCGGAGAGAACCGGCGCAAGTGCAGCGCGCGCACGCCGACACTTTCAGGGAAACGGGCATCATCTGCCAAGCCTGGGCACAGCAGAGGCGCCTGCTGGGTAGGCAACTTCGACTTGTGCATGCACGCGTGTCGTGCGGGCTGGCCTACCCTGGCACTCGCAGGCGCTCGGCGTCGCCGTTCGCGGTTCAGGGCACGAGGTCATTCGGACGTACTAAATTGAATGGGCGACGCCGTATTCGGCTAAAACTTTGGTCAAAATGACCGAGGCGTGGTCACGCGTCGACTAAAGATTTTCAGTCACATTGCTTTTCTCGGTCTGTTGAATTCTATTGTTCTGAGGGTGGAAGTGGAGGGAGTGGAGTTCGCCGCCGACGTGAGGTGATGGAGGACCGTTGGACTGTTGCTCTGCCGGGCATTCAAGTCTCCCGGAGACCCGAGTGCTGCCTGGTGTTGCCCAGCCGTCCGCAACGGAGACTCGAGGCTCGGCACCCCAAAATGTCAAACATGACGGAATGTAGACGTTACATTACCCCTGGCATGACACGTCGGAGGTCAGCGCCAGCCGTCCCGGCAGCACGACGCACCGGGGATCATGTCATCGGCGTGTGCTGGCGACTCATCACCGCTCGGGACCGGAACACAGCCCAGGCGGGGAGCCCGGAGCCCGGCTTCAGTATTACGGAGCAACACAGCATTAAGAGCAGCCGAATCCGACACCGTGAAGCGGGGCGCGCCGGCCGGCAGGCTCGGCGGGGAGCCACCGCCTTCTTTTAACGGAGTCACGAGGTGGTTTAAGTGAAAAAAAAAAAAAAAAAAAATATCCCGTTCTCATTAACAGCGACGGACTTACTTCCACCACGGCATTGAATTAAGTGCCGCGGGACCCTAGGTGCGCACGCCTAGCTCCGCGGCCTAGCTCTCAGGGATCCTCTTCGCTGCGTTACGAACGCGACAGCGCCGCGCCGACTCGCGCGGTGGCGGCGGGAACTGAGACCTGAGAAGGAGGCCCTCCCGGCCGCCCTTCCGAAATGAAAGTGCCTAGCTGGGCTAGGGCGGGGCGGGGCGGGGCGGGGCGGGGCGGCAGCCCCAACTACCTCCACACTGCCTCCACCGCCGTGCTCTGATACCGGAGTGGCCGGGTCTCTCGTTTTCAAAACTGCCGCGCCGATCGTCTTTTGTTTCCATGACCGGGTCTGCGGCGCGGCGGTCGCACGGAGAGTGTGTCATGCGTGGTGGTGCTCCCTGCTCCCCTCCCCGCGGCTACGTCCGAAAGGCTCTCGCCGCCCGCCTCCCTCCTTCATCCCTCCACTTCCTCCCACTCACGCTCGCGCAGGTCGCGCGGACGCAGCCCGGCGGCCGCGGCCCGGGCACTGGATAGGATCGGATCACCTTGCTTTGTTACATGACATGGTCGGGGCGGGGCGGCCTGGGCCCGAGGCTGGCTGGGTAAGGTAGCACAACACCGCCGCGGTCACCCGATAGCACACGCCGAACCAATTAAAAATATAGGATAAAAATGGGCATCTCGCGGGGGTGTTATTGGCGCCTCCGCTCCGACATGTCACAGGGTCTCAAACTTGACTCGGGGTTGTTTCCAGTCTGCCACAGCCCCCGACCAGCGGCCGGCGGGGACGCCTGGGAGGTAGGCAGTCCCGCACCACTCGCGCACGCAATGGGTCTGCCTACCCCGTCAGGGGCCCGGCGACCGCCCCGCTGCCCTGCTTGTCATGGGTGTTGTTGAGGTCAAGGAGACGGCGGCCCGATGGTGGATCCACGGCAGCCCGGCGGCGGCGGGGCGGGGCCGAGAACATCGTCTGCTTCGCAATGAGGGCGAACGACGAGCGAGCGAAGCGGGGGGCTTATTTGGCCGGTCGTTCGTCCCCGAGGAAGGGGAAATTGCTCATTTTGCCATCCTCCTCGGCCGAGGGCGTGGTCCTCCCGAGGGTCCGTGCTGGCCGGGGCCGCCGGGGGCCGCCGGGGGCCGCCGGGGGCCGCCATGACACGTCCCCAGTGGGAGTGGGCCCATCTCCGTGTTGACGGGCTGCCCCGGGCTCCCCGGGCCTGAGCCCGCCTGGACTGCATTACGGGCGCAAGTCCTCACCGCCGGCCGGGACCGGGGCGTGGCACGGAGGGCGGGGACCGGGGCTCGGCGACGTCGACGTGTCCTTCGGAGGCGAGGCCTTGCACCGCTCTAAAAGGAAGAGGAAGTCTGCGGACAACTCGGGCACAGAGGACGGAAGCCAAGGGTCCCCCGAGGGTCCCCCGAGGGGTCTGTCGTGCCGATGCCATTTATTTATATGATTGGTATTTATTTTTCGAGCTGACAGCAGCGATGCGTGGAAATTAATCATCTTGAATTTTTGGTGTACACCACATAGGGAGTTTAAATCTACTTTTTTTTTGGAAAGGGGGTGATTTTTCGTTGACGGGGTCAATCTCGGGCTATCGGCTCGCCGTTGTGTGTGTGTGTGTGTGTGTGTGTGTGTGTGTGTGTGTGTGTGTTGAATGCAAAGCGCGCTATGTGGCATCCCCTATAAGGTACTCCCGACGGGTACTAGGCGGTAAAATTTAAACGACGGGGATAAAGTTATGGCAACTCGACCAGATTTCTTAATGTGGCTCCTAGCATCATTGCCAGTCACTGCACGAAGTTTGGTGCAGTTGCCACAACTTGGTCGGGTCCTTTTAATACTTATAAGGTACTCCGGACGGGTGCCCCCCCCTCCCCACCCAGGCACATGGTCCCTAGGAATTGTGTGCCCCCCTGCACGGCGATAGCACAGGTTGGCCGGCCCGGGTTGTGACCTCCACTGAGCAGCAGCAGCAGCAGCAGCAGCAGCAGCAGCCAGTTTGTCCCGCCGCGCCGCCCCCCGCACCGGACCGCCGACACACTGGCCGCCACCGCCGTCTCTGTTGTGTCCGTCTGTCAGCCTGCCCTGTCAAGAGGGGTCCCGTTCGGTACGAAACCATAAGTTTCGGCGGCCCGGCCAGCGAAAAGGTCAGGCCCTCGTCACCCCGTCACCCCGGCCCCGGACAGCCCGCAGCGCCGCACCAATACCCGGCTCGGCTCGGCTCGGCTCGGCTCGGCTCGGCTCGGCTCGGCTCGGCTCGGCTCGATCGGGATGGCGATGACGATGTCGGTGATGTAAGCGCCGTGGTGCGGTCGTTCGCGTGTCATTCGCGCGCACGCGTACGGCGCAGCAGGCTGAAAAACCGCACGTGAGACACACACACACACACACACACACAGACACACACACACACACACACACACACACACACACACGTGCGCGTGCTGCCGCCGGTGCGTTCGAACCCTGGAATACCGTGCGCCGCGACGACGACCAGTTTGGAGGAGAACCGGGGGGGAGTCACTCTCAACCTACTTTGGTGGGGGTTTGTGTTTCCGCGTGTGACAGAGCGCTCTCTCTCTCTCTCTCTCTCTCTCTCTCTCTCTCTCTCTCTCTCTCTCTCTCTCTCTCTCTCTCTCTCTCTCTCTCTCTCTCTCTCTCTCTCTCTCTCTCTCTCACGATGCATCCAGCAACAAGGTGGTGAACGGTAGCGACGTTTTGTTGTGGTCCCCTGCAGCCTTGCAGCCTGCAGCTCGTTGCCCTGTCCTCGTCGTGAAATCGCAATCGCACATCGGCTTGGGACTGGAGGCAAGGTCACCGACGCATCGCGGGGTGGGCGTGGGGAGGGGGGGGGGGGGGGGGGAGGGTTGTGTCCCTGTCCCTCGCCTGTCCTCCTCCGAGTGGACGGGACTGGCTTCCGCCTGCAGAAGGGCCCCCGCCTTCCTCTGCCGCTGCAAGCGACCACTTTACTCTTGCATCTTCTTTTTCCAACAGGCTTCCTTCCACCTCGGCGTGTTAGCGCTGGCGGGGACGCCGGCAACGGCGCCTGCGAATGCCAGGGTAGGCCAGCCCGCACGACACGCGTGCATGCAGGAGCCGGGGCTGCCTACCCAGCAGGCGCTGAGGAAGCCAGGCTGGGCGAAGGAGGTTTGCCGCCCTAGTAGCGTCGCCGTGCCGTGCTGAATGGAAGATCCAGGGGGGGGGCAGGGGCAGGCGCTGCCCGACACGGACCAACATTTATATCCCCAAGCCAGCATCCTCTCCTTCTCAAGGCGCTGCTGCTGCTGCTGCTTCTGCTGCTGCGTGGGGCGGCGCTCATGACGTCACTACTGCCTTGGGATGGAGAGGGGGTCACACCGCGGGGGGTCATGGCGGTCGCTTCCATGAGGAAGGAAGCAGGTGGAGGAGGGGGAGGGAAGGAGAGAGAGAGAGAGAGAGAGAGAGAGAGAGAGAGAGAGAGAGAGAGAGAGAGAGAGAGAGAGAGAGAGAGAGAGAGAGAGAGAGAGAGAGAGAGAGAGAGAGAGAGAGAGAGAGAGAGAGAGAGAGAGAGAGAGAGAGAGAGAGGGAGAGACTGGTTGGCACGTCCATCTTCTGGATTTTATAGCACGTGGAGGGTGACTTCATATTTCGTTTTCGTTACTTTGTCCCCCCCCCCTTCTCCTTGTTTGCCTCCTTTTACATTATTTTGACGCCGCGTGCCTGGCCTCCCCCACCCCTCCCGCAGTCACTGTTCGGTTTGGAGTTGTTGCTGTGCTGCTTGTGGCGGCGGCAGTTTCCCCGCCGCGCCGGCTGCTACGCCGCTGAGTCTGCGGCAGCGGTAGCGGGGCGCTGCCCGCCTCGCGTCCCTGTGGATACCTCCCGGCACCAACCCCCGTCCTCCGCCCCCGCCGCCCCCGGCTCGGCGCGCCCCATGAGTGAATACCCTCACTGAGTGCGCCTCGCTTTGCGTTCGCACGTCTCGGCTCGGCACGTGCCGCCTCGCCTCCGCCTATCTCCGTCCCGTCGGTCTCCGGCGCGCCGCGGTGGGTCGTGCTGTGGTGCGCGGCGGTGAGCGGTGACGTCATCGGCTGGATACTGTCACTCGTTTTGGGGGGCTCTCGGCTTGGAGCTTCGCTGCAGGGCGGGGCTGCGGCTGCCTCACCCGAGGGGCACCTCACTCAGCAATATCGATGTACACCCTAAGAAAAAAAAATCAGGAAAAGTCTGAGAAAAAAAATAAGGAAAAGGGTCGGTTAAAAATTAGGAAAATTTTGAAAAACAAGTAGAAGTCAGCGCTCGAGAAAGAAGAGTCAGAAAAAAAAGGGAGAAAGAAAATTCAGAAAAATTTTTAAAAAATATTCAAGATACTGTTGGTTTAATTTCAATTGTGGCACGCCTGCATCACTTGTGAGGAACCTCTTAGTCTTACCTCTCGGGCCTGCACCAGGCCCGCCCACTCGTTACTGGGTCATCACCACGACGTCGGGGAGGAAGGAGGCGGACAGAGACGCTCGCCGGAGCCGCGCCGAGCCCCGCGCTCTGTCGCGACTTCTGCAGCCTCCACGACGGCGGCGCGCTGCGGCCACGCCCACGTGGCGGTCCGCGTCCGGTCCGGGCCGCGTCGTTGTGTAGCTGGCCGCTGGCAGCCGCTGGCAGCCGCGGGAGAGGAGGATGAAGACGCCGATCTCGACAGCAGCGACAGCAAAGCCGCTGCCAAACCTGCCGGCGAATGCGTGGCGTTGACCGTTCGTCAAAACCGCGGCAACCCGGTTCTCACACATCTGTCCCGTCCCGTCCCGCCAGGACTGCAGACAAAGTAGGCAAAACAGCAGCCCAAACACGCAGTATGGTGTCACGATAGAGTACTCCGGAGAAGCCCGTAACGGAAGTAAGAAGTCGTAACGAAGAAGAAAAGCGGAAACAGTATGAAGGGGAACCGCAGC
This sequence comes from Odontothrips loti, assembly GCA_038380765.1. Taxonomy (NCBI): domain Eukaryota; kingdom Metazoa; phylum Arthropoda; class Insecta; order Thysanoptera; family Thripidae; genus Odontothrips; species Odontothrips loti. The sequence continues at coordinate 14,232,187 of CM076252.1, forward strand.
AGAGAGTATCTCCGCCACGGCGTCGGCCACGAGCCAACTCTAAATTACTGGAGCCTTAGCTCTCGCTGACGATACGTCACGACCATTTGGTATGGTCAGACAGCGCAGAATTACCCCGCGCGGATATGAGATTTGAAATCCTCGGCCGCGCGTAATAGAGCCGTATGTGCCGTATGTGCCTTGTGCCCACTCCGGACACTTAAATGTTGTACACAGTGAAGGCGTCGTATTGACAAGCGTCACGTTGGTGGGTGCTCCAGGTCGGGACGTCGGGGGTCGTCAGGACATCGGCTTCTGCGTCTAGTCGTCGTGCTGGTTATGGCAATAAATAATGACACGCCGTTAGCAAGGGGGGGGGGGGGTGCCTCGGGGGGACTCGCCCCGCCAACTGCCGCCGAGGCACCCGTTGGTTGGGGGGGGGGGGGAACCGCATCATGGGTGAGCCGGCGAGCTGCCCTCGTCACACACACACACACACACACACACACACACAAACAGCTCCTCATATAACACAGAGTGCTGCTCTTGTTCCACATCGGCCTCTGTTTGCTTGCAGCGCTCGTTGGGTGGAGCGGTTTTTAAATTTAAATTAGTGACGACGACGATGATGATGATGAGCAGCAGGAGGAGGACGATCCGCTATGTGGGCGTGAAGCGCGCTGCGGCGTGTGCCCGCGCCGTTGGCTTATTCGGTTTGGTCAGGTGCGTGCGTGTGTGTGTGTGTGTGTGTGTGTGTGACGTGTCGGCCAGGTGAGATACGCCGCAAACAGTGTGCAGTTGGTGGGCGCCGCTGCCGCTGCCGCCGCCGCGGCACCGCATGAGCTGGTCGGCGGTGTGGTGCGGTACGCGGTACGCGGTACGCGGTACGGTGCAGTGCGCGGTGCTCGCTGAGCCCCGCGGCCCCGAGGCGTTGCGCGTTACGACCACCAACAACGCATTAGTGCGGTGCGCTGTCGGCGCGTGCCCTATACAGGCGGCGGGGGGCGTCCAGAAGCACCGCATACATAAACAAAAGCCCTTCAGAGAGGTCTCGTCAAAAAAAAAAAAAAAAAAAAACAACATTACGTTGCCTCGTGCGATCAGAAGGTGGCAGTGCGTGACCTTTGACCCCTCGGCCCCTTGGCCGCTGACCGTGGCGACTCGCCGTCTCCTGTCAGTGTCCGCCGCCAGATGGAGTATGCGTGGAGCCGTAGGAGCCGTAGGAGGCGAGAGCGTTCGAATCGGCCCGCCGGCCGTCGCTAACAAGCAGGGCGAAATGACAAGACGTCCGCCGTGGCTAGTGGGCTAGAGGCCTGTCCCGCGCTGCCGAGGCTAGTGGGCTAGAGGCCTGTCCCGTGCTGCCGAGGCTAGTGGGCTAGAGGCCTGTCCCGTGCTGCCGAGGCTAGTGGGCTAGAGGCCTGTCCCGCGCTGCCGTGGCTAGTGGGCTAGAGGCCTGTCCCGTGCTGCCGAGGCTCCGGCAGCTCCGGCAGCTCCGGCAGCTCCGGCACGGACCGGGGCCTCATCAGCAGCGGGAGCCGGAGCACGCCTCCGAGTTACGCCTGACGGCCTTGTTTCTTTCTGCAGGCCCCGCCCGAGGCCCCGCCCCGACCGCGGCAGACGGCGCCCCCATGGCCGAGCGCGGGCCCCGGACCGGGCCCAGGCCGAGGCCGCCGTCGACGTGGAGGGCGTGGCCGCCCTGGGGACCGGGGATGGCGGCGACGCTGCTGCTGCTGGCGGCGGCGGTCGTGGCCGTGGCGCACGCCGAGTACATCCCGCCCGGGCCGCGCTACCGCTGCCCGCAGGCCTCTCTGTACCCCTGCAGCTGCCTGGCGGCCGGCGACCAGGGCCTGCAGGTGCGCTGCCACAACACCAACCTGGCCACGCTCAGCGCCGGCCTGCTCCAGGTCGCCAAGATGAACATCCCCATCGAGCGGCTGCACGTCACCGGCTGTAACATCGGTGAGTCATCGGGGAAACCCCGGGGGACCCGAGGGAAACCATGCTTCTTTTAAAAATAAGTTAAAAATAGAAAGGGGAAAAAATGTCCAAGAGCATTGAAAGGTTAGAAAACTTAACAAGGTCAAAAATGCTTTTTGAAAAGTTTTATTATTATTATTATTATTATTTTTGCAAAGTTAAATTTTTTTCCCAACAATTATTTTTAAAAAAAGTATAAAACAAAGTTTTCGAAAAGTCAAAAGTTGAACCATGTCCGTGTGCCCTGTCCAGGCCGGCTGTACGGGGCGCTGCTGCACCCGCTCAAGGTGCGCGTGCTGGTCATCGAGGACACGCCGCTGACCAGCATCGACGCCGGCACCTTCTTCGGCGTGAACCGCACGCTGCAGGAGCTGCACGTGGTGCGCACCCGGCTGCAGGCCTTCCCCACGCAGGCCTTCCAGGTACAGAAGCAGGACGTCGCTCCCTTCCTCCAGCCGGGCGCACCGCGAGACTCATTGTCTCAGACCGACTAATCGCCGTCAGTAGGACAGAGCGGGTCGTCAACAGCGCCGCCCGAGTGCGCTGCAAGTGCTCTAGTTGTTGTTGCCGCGGTGGTCATTGTTCTTCTTGTTGGCGCCGCGCTGCATCGCGAGGCGAGGCGGGGCGGCTGCGGGGCGGCGCAGTTCATTGGAGCGTTGGATGGATGACTGGCAGAACACCCGGCGCGAGGCTAGAGCGGTCCTTTCTCTCAAGGATATCCCCGGGCGGCGCCACGGGCCCGCTGCCTGTGCTGTCTTCCCACCGAGGTTGCGGGGCCCGGCGGGGCCCGGCCCATTCATGTCGGCTGTGACAGCAGTCCGCCTGGCTGTGCACCCCGCCCGGAGCCCGGGGCCCGGAGCCCGGAGCCCGGGGCCGGTGCGTCCTCCTCACCTCTGCTCAGGAGTTATCTGCTCACTTTTGTTTTCAAACGTGCACGCAGCAGGTGCTGGTGGGTAGTGTGAGTGTGTGTGTGTGGGAGCTTCCCATGCTCTGCGCTCGTCCCATCCATTCTCCCACATGAGAACGACGAACTGGACCGCGGTGGCGGCTGTGGCGGCGGCGGCAGCAGCAGCAGCAGCAGGGAGACGCACTCGCTCACACTCACGCTCTCTCCCCGACCCGACGGGATGACTGCGATGCGTGCCCTGGCCCTGCCGCGTGTCCCGTCCGAGTCCCGTTGTGTGCGGGGCGTCAACAAGCAGACGACGCCGGCCGCGCCGTGCCGTGCCGTGCCGTGCCGTGCCGTGCCGTGCCTCCCCGAGTGTGGGACGGGACGCACGGGACGGGTGCCTATCTCAGAGCACATGGCGCCTGCTGGGTAGGCAGCCGCCGACTTGTGCATGCACGGGTGTCCTGCGGGCCGGCCTACCCCGGATCTCGCAGGCGCTCGGCTTCGCCGGCCGATCATGGCGTGCGCGCATTACTCATGGCTACGTTACGTTAGGTTGGGTTAGGTTAGGTATTGCGTCACGGCGAAATCAACAGGTAGGACACTGCCATTAAAGCCAGCGTTGTTCCGGATCGATAGCACTCTATTGTCTGCGGCGATTAACGCAGAGGGAGGAGTGGGGGAGGGGAGGCAGGGGCAGGGAGGGCGGAGGAGGTAGCCGGCCCGGTAGATGAAAAAAATACGATTCCACAAAGTGAAATCCTAGGAGGCCCGAAGTAGAGTCAGACGATATTGCCGAGATATTGTAGATTTTGTAAATTTTGTAGTTTTTCTGATGGTTTGAAGTGTCTTTCCAATGCGTATGTGACAAACAGGATCTGGAAGGAGAGGATAGTAGGAGGAGTGAGACGTGTGAAGAAGAAATACTAATGAATGATTCGTTGAGAAAATATTGGATAAATATTGGAATGCTATCAAAAAGAAAAAGAACTGTATTTTTGGGGTAAGTTAAATAATTGTTAAGCGAAAAAGTTTGTCGGAAGAGAGTTAAGATTTTCGTGGGAAGATTGGCAGTTGTAGTGTTCTAGGCTCTTTCCAGCGAGCAGCTGGCATTCTCACCACTGGCTACTCTGGCTAGCCCTAGTCTCGCTCAGGGTCTCAACTGCATTCTCAATCTGTACGTCAACAATGCAACGCGGCGCCCCGCAGTTGCTACAACAGTCCTCGTGTGATCGTAAGCGGTCTCTGGCGGTCGACGATAGCGCGCTCTGTCGGCTGGGCTCGGAACTACCGACCGAACCTCAATCCTATGAACTTAAAAATATTTATTCTCAGCTCACATTGAATGACAGGAGAACTAACTACTTTTTAACGTCGGGGGCGGGCATGAGAACGTTGATAAATCTTACTTTCAAACACTCGTCCACATCTTGGTTGGTTCACTTGATTGGAAATTTTTGAAGAGTATGACATATAGCTACCAAACTCATTGCACAGCATTGCTTCCCAGCATTTAAAACCCTCTAAAGCTGTTCCTTGAAGAACCTTCATCATCCAATTTCAGCACGTCACAACCACAATCAAAACTTTCGCGCACAACTCAAAACCGATGAAACCGACGTCGGTGTCATCAATTTTTTTGTTTACCCACCCGTCGTCATGGTGTTGGATGAAAAATTCGGGACGCCAGGGAAGTACAGTCGACTCACGACGGCTACGTTTGAAAGTCTGTACCCTTTGCCGCATTGTTGGCCGGCCACCCCAAGCTTGATATATCAACTTTTCAAACGCAGCAGTTTTCGTTTTTCGTTGCGGCTGTACTACGCAACAGGCAGTGCTCTGATTGGTTGTAATTTTCCCTGTTCCACCAACTTTGCCTCGGCTCGGCTAGGCCCTTGCTTGACTCGATCTTTTCGCCCATAAGAGCCTGCAGCTCGACTCGAATTATCAAATTTTTCAATTAAAAATTCTCCAATTTCAGCCTTTGAGTTTTCGTATGGGCATTTGAATCTGAATCAGCGTGTCTCCTTCCTTCTCCTTGCAAACTCTCATCAAAATCGTACAATTTCGTTCGGAGAAGTTCATAAGGGGCCATGTCAAAAAAAAAAAAAAAAAAAAAAAAAAATCGGAATCCTAAAGATTGCAATAGGCTACTTCGTGCCTAAAAACTAACACGACCGCATCAAACCAGCCGCTCGAGACGAGACGGGACACTTTGCCGTGGTTCGCCGGTCAAAACGGTCGCTCATTTTTTCTGATCGATGTTCTGTTCTTATGACAGCGACAGCAGCGACTGACCCAAATTTTGATGGCGCCGCGTATACAAAGCTGCCCCGGCTTCATTGGCGACCTGAGGCCCGGCCCAGGCCCGGGGGGGTTGTCTGAATATTATGTAACGCCATGCTCGTGGCTCCACTCCTCCGCCCAGCGGCGGGCGCGGGGTATCGACGGGAATGCAGCCCTCCTCGATAGCCGCGCTAACTCGACTTGTGACCGACCCCTACCTCTTCAGGTGCTGGGCAACCTGACGGTGCTGCGGCTGGACGGCCACGAGATCGCCGAGCTGCCGTCCGCCGCCTTCACGGAGGCCGAGAGCCTGCTGCCCACCCACCTCAGCAAGCTCCACGTCTGCAACGGCAACATCACCGACCTGCCCGTCGACGTGTTCCAGCCCCTACGCAAGCTCACCGTGCTCGACCTGCACGGCAACAACATCACGGTGAGGAGGTATACCCCGTGCTCGAGCGCGGGGTCTCGACGCGTCGTATCGCGACCCACTTATCGTTGACACTGACTGTCACTTCCGTCCTTTCGTCGGTGCAGCAACTGCGGAAGAACCAGTTCAAGGGCCTGCGCGACGTGGAGGCGCTGGACCTCTCCCACAACGGCCTGACCAAGCTGGACGCCAGCCACCTGGCCGACCTCACCAAGCTGGCCTCCTGCAACGTCTCCCACAACGCCATCGGCGAGCTCAACAGGTGGGTGGCCGTGCGTACGTGTGTGGCGCCTCTTGCTGACGCGTGGCTGTCGGTTGTCTGACGCGTGCCTGTCGCGTGCCCACAGGGGGACCTTCGCCCGCAACACGGTGCTCCGCTCGCTCAACATGGCCGGCAACCGGCTGCGGCGCCTGGACGGCAACAGCTTCCGCGGCATGCGCTTCATCCGGCGCCTGTTCCTGGCCGACAACCAGATCGCCGAGGTGGGCCGGGGCACCTTCGGCGGCATCAACCGCGTCGGCACCATCGACCTGGCCCGCAACAAGCTCAAGAAGATCGACTTCCAGATGTTCCAGCAGCTGCAGTACTGCGAGGTACGGCCACGTAGTGTCCCCGGGGCGTGCGCGCATGGCATGCCCTTGGCGTGCCCATGGCGTGCCGTCACAACTCTGCGCCGTCCACAAACCACGTCACACGGCCCGTGCTTTTCCTTTCCAGGTGATTGACGTGTCCGAGAACCAGGTGACGGACATTCTCAAGCTGTCCTTCAAGGACCTGTACCTGGTCAGGATCAACCTGTCGCACAACGCCATCGAGACGATCGAGCCGGGCGCGTTCGAGAACTGCGCCAACGTGACGGTGCTGGACCTGTCGCACAACAAGATCGGCAACATCCCCCGGACGGCGTTCGACGCCAACACGTACGCCACAGAGCTGCAGCTGTCCTACAACCTGCTCACCGACCTGGCGCAGGTGAGACCACGCCGACCGCCGGCCCGACCCCGACAAGCGCCCCTCAAGTCCGCGAGTCCCGAGTCCCCAGATCCGGGCCGCGGTTTCTTCAAGGGGGCGCGGGGGCCGTGCGAAACGACGCAGCGTACTTAGATTTGCGTTTGGATTGTTCGGCGGCGTCGTTTGGAGGCGTGCCGAGGTCCGAGGTGGCCGGTGGTCCCCCGCCGTGCCGCGGTGCCCCGCCGAGCCGTGTGGGCGCCGGTCACCGCTAGCCGGACCCAGACCCGGAGCCCGGAGCCCGGAGCCCGGAGCCCGCGACACGAGTGGGACAGCACCGGCCCAGCAAGCCCAGCTCTGCCGGCCACGGCGACATTCAGGGAATCGCCTCCGCAGTCATCTCTCTCCTCCTCTCCTCCGAAAACAACAACGCCAAAACAACTGTTAAATTGTCATGGTTTGTTGCGCAGGTGCCGCTGCACAACATGACGGGCCTCAAGGTGCTCAACGTCAGCCACAACCTGATCGAGCGCGTGCCCCGCAACGTGTTCCCCAAGCTGTACGAGCTGCACACCGTGGACCTGAGCCACAACAACCTGCAGGAGATCTGGAACGGCGTCTTCCAGACGCTGTTCGGGCTGCGCTTCCTCAACCTGAGCCACAACTCCATGGCGGAGGTGCGGAGCTCCACGTTCGGCGCCGTGCCCACCCTGCTGGAGCTGGACCTGAGCCACAACAACCTGTCCGACGTGGGCCGCGGCTCCCTGGCCCGCCTCGCCTCCCTGCGCTGGCTCACCCTCGCCCACAACCAGGTCAGATGACCGTCAGCGAGGGGCTCTCACTCGTTATCCCAGCGTGCCATAACTTTAAATCAAAATTGTGTTGTTTTTTTTCCTGACGTTTTTCGGATCTGTTCTGATTTTTATCGGATTAATTTTTGTTTTCCCCCCTGATAGTTTTGAAGGTGTACATTGTGATGTTTTTTTTTTTTTTGGAGTAAGGGACTCCTTGTCAGGGAGCCTGCCTACCTCACCTCCCGGATACCAGGCGCCCCCTGACCTCTGACCCGCGTCCGCGTCCTCTGCGCAGGTGTCGCGCGTGTTCCAGCTGCCCATCTCGCTGTCGTACCTGGACCTGTCCCACAACGCCGTGGCGCAGCTGGAGCCCGGCACGACGTGGCCGTCGATGAACGCGCTGCTGGGGCTGGACCTGTCACACAACGGCATGACGGATGCGGCCATGACCCACGGCTCGTTCGCCAACCTGCTGACGCTGCAGCGGCTCGACCTGTCGCACAACGAGCTGACCCGGCCGCCGTGGGAGGCGCTGGGTGACCTCACGTCGCTGCAGTACCTGTACCTGCAGCACAACAAGCTGACCGAGCTGCCGCGCGCCGCCTTCGGCCGCCTGCCCGTCGTCTTCCAGCTCGAGCTGTCCCACAACCAGATCAGCAACGTGTCGTCGCGCGCCTTCGACGGCCTGCTGCAGCTGCTCACGCTCAACCTCACCGCCAACCAGATCACCCACCTGCCCAACGGCGCGCTGCAGGGTCAGTGGACGTGGAGGCCGGAGCTGCCGAGGCCGGAGCTGCCGGAGGCCGGAGGGGCTGTTGCGGTGTATGTCAACCATCACCCGTTTGTGTTGTCCAGGGCTGGTGTCGCTGCGCACGCTGGACCTCTCCCACAACCAGCTGGAGCGGCTGGACAACAAGACACACGGTCTGCTGGACGACTGCCTGTCTTTGGAGAGGGTAGGCAGCGGGCATTGCACTGGAGCGGAGACTCGGTTTACAGCGACGAATTTTTTTTACGGCTGGTGTTGTTTCAGGTGAACCTGAGCTACAACAAGATCTCGTTCGTGACCAAGAAGATGTTCCCCAGCAACCAGTACATCCCGTACCGGCTGCGCGAGGTGGACCTCAGCCACAACGTGATGCCCGTGCTCACCAACGACCTCACCCTCGGCACCAAGAAGGTCGAGGTGCTCAACGTCAGCTACAACAACATCAACGAGATTCGTCGAGGTGAGTCGAGTCGAGTTGAGCGGCGGCATTGGTGGGCGCGGCGCGCAGTCGGCGCCGGACAGGTAGGCCACCCATCGTACACCCCCCCCCCCCTCCGGACTCACCTGCGCCTTGGCAGTAGGCAGCATATCATGCGTCCGCAAGAGGGTCTGATGGTATGAGTTGCATCGAGTTGACTTTTTAAATAAATTAAAAAAAAACTCTCACTTATTCTGAACTGTACATAATGGTTTGTTTTGCAATTATTTTTATTATTATTATTATTTAGTTGTCCCCCCCCCCCCCTGAAGTGAAGTTCCTCTTCTCCGGCCGGAGAAGGATGGGCAACACATTCGACTCGCAGCACTGCCGTGCGGCGACTGAATGGCTCCCCCAGACTTCCGCTTTACTTCCGCTTTACTCCGTGTTGCAGGCGTGGTGGGCAACCTGACGGCTCTGCGCGTGCTGGACCTGTCCCACAACGAGCTGGAGTCGCTGGAGGGCTCGGCGGGGTCGGGGTTCCGGCCGCCCCGCAACCTGACGCACCTGTACCTGCAGGGCAACCGGCTGCTGGGCGTGCCTGGGGACGCGCTGGCGGCGCTGCGGCCCGGCCTGGCCGTGCTGGACGTGCGCGCCAACCAGATCACCACCTTCCACCGCCGCTTCCTGCCGCTGCTCATGAACGGCAGCGAGTTCCGATACGAGGGTGAGGGAAGAGGACTCCGACGGGACTCTGAAAGCGGAAGCTGAAGGGCACTTCCGGAAAGGAAACTCTCGAGAGTGCACATGAGAAATCTTGATGCACAAGCGCCGCCCCAATTTGGGGGCCTTACCTCCAAATCAACTCAAAACGCCATTCAAGTTTCTCATACCTGCCCTCGGGAGTTGCCAGCCTGGAAGCGTTTTTGTTCCAGCTTCCGTTTCCAAGTCTCATTGGAAACCTCTAATACTACCGCAACTACCGCCGGTCCCGGACTGTCCAGCTGTCCGCTCTGACCACCCCCTGCTTCCTCTCCGCTCGCAGACAACCCGTTCCAGTGCTCGTGCGTGTCTCGGCCCCTCCGGCACTGGCTGGGCGTGCAGGCCACCACGCTGCCCTGGTGGGGCTCGGTGCGGTGCGCGGAGCCGCAGTTCCTCGCCGGCCAGGCCCTTGTCGACGTCCCCGAGGACCGGCTCACGTGCGACGTCACCGACCCCGCGTCCAAGGACCCGGACTTCGACATCAGCCCCGACCTCAAGTTCCGGGAGATCAAGCGGTGAGGATTGGGCTGCCGCTGGTCGTAGACGCCCCCGCCGCCCCCCGCCGCCCCCGCGCCCCGACGCGTGGAGCGGAGCGCATCGAGCGTGTCGCCCTGTTGTATAATTTGCCCGGGTTTCGCAGCGTGCCGTCTTGTATTTGTCCAGCGAGTATAGTACTTTGCATGGGAGCAACGGTGCAGCACCAGCGCCGACTCTAAAAGCCGGCCCGCTCCGCCGCCGGCCGCCACGCCACGCCCCCGCGGTACGGTCGGAGCGGCCTAAGCTGGGCGGCGGCAGCGCCGAGTTGAACCGGCCGGGAGAATGGCGGCCAGGCGGGTCCGACCATAGCGAGCAGTGCTCCGCGGAGACCGCGACGGCGAGCGGCCGCAAGAAAAGAACCCTTAAGTCATTCCTCGTAGGCGTTGAATAAAAGCCTCCACGGGAGCGGAACTGTGTTGTGCGCGGCCGGAGAGGAGCCAACGGCCAGCAGCGGCAGCGGTGGCGGTGTGCCAGCGGCCTCAGCCCAGAACACACTGCTCACTACACGCGCTGCGGCTGCGCGGGAACAAGTGTTTGTATTTTCGGGCCCGGAGAGACGTAGTGACGCGAGCGCCGTCATCACCGCCGTCATCATCATTCAGTTGCTTCTACGTAGGCTCCCTGCACAATACATACACATCCAGGACCGGAATGAGACCGGAGTGAGACCGAGCCCAGGCCGCTGGTCTCGACGTCCCAGGGCGGAGCGGAGCAGCGGAGCCGAGGGCCCAGCCCCAGCCCAGGGCAAACGGGGGCACTCGCCCCGTGTACGCAGTCATAGCGAGGCCCAGGCATAACCGAGGCATAACCGAGGCATAACCCAGGCATAACCCAGGCATAACCCAGGCATAACCCAGGCATAAACCAGGCATAACCCAGGCATAACCCAGTCATAACCAGGCATAACCCAGTCATAACCCCCGCCGCTCGCCGCGCCGTCGCTCGCTCGCCTCGCCAACAGATCGCCACTTGCTTGTCATAGCGCCGCAAGTGCGCGCGCGCGGACACTGGGGGCCACTGGGGGCGCGGGTCCGGCCGAGGAGGGAATTACCATGGTGATATACGGCCTGTTGGCGCTCAGACGGGCAGGCAGGCAGGCAGGCAGGCTCATTTTCACGGCAACCCTTCCCGGCTCTTCCCCCGCCGGGATCATCCGAGGTAGTCCCGGGTCGCTCGCCCACTGTTACGGAGGCCACGGCCGAGGCAAACTTTGGCCTGGTGCCGGCTGCTCGCGGGATGCTCGGTGCGGGGCGGGCGGACATTGGGCGCCCGAGGCTGCGGCTCTTCAAACGGCGGCCGGGGACCGGAGCTGGAGCGCCCATCGCCGGCCATGCGTGACGCACTTAATGATTGGCATTACCAAAACGGCGTCGCGGTGGACGACGGCGCCCATCTTTCCGCATCGCAGCAGCAAACTATATAGTGCCCGGCCGCGTGACGGTACGGGACGGCGGCCTGCTGACCGCTCCCGCAGGCCGAACCGAAGCGCGCGCCTGTGTCCAGGCCCCCGCCGGGCCCGCGGCCTGCGCCTCGGGGTCAAGACCGTGGACGGAGCGCCTCCCGCCCCGCCCGCCGCCCGGTACGGGGGGGGGCGTCACGGCCGCCGCTGAGGCCGCCGTCGCGTCGGCCCCTAACCACTGCGAGCCCTGCGGCGTGCACTGGCCTACAACTCTGTAGGCCAGTCCTCTGTGGTTACGTCGTAAAACTATTCGTATGCTTGTTAGAGGTCACCGCATGACCCGGTCAGAGAAGTGTGAGACGATCCACTTGCAGCCGGGCGAAATTTACATTCAGCTTAACGTAACTCAACAGTTACGCAGCTTATAACTTCCTCGCAGTTACGCGATCACTTTCTTTTGGTTTATTGGTGAAATATTTCGCGACCGCGCTTCCAAAATATTTTTTTAAAATTATTTTTTCCCCTCCCTGGCTTTACATGAGCCCGTTACGGCCCACGGCCATCCCCCTCCTTCCTCGTAATATCTGCACCGTTTTGATCCACCACTAAAGAGGCAATACTTTACCCCCACCACCGCCGCTACACTTGCAGACATTAATTAAGGCACCGTAGTACATCACACGCTCCAGCGGCTGCAGCGGCGGTGGCGGCGGCGGCTATGCATGTTCCGTAGCACTGCCTGGCCGAGCCGCGGAGGCGCGGAGGCGCGGAGGCACGCGGAGGGCGCATGCGAAAGACCCTGCGCATCTCCTTCACAATATTCCGTCCCGCGGGGCCCGGCCACACCGGCCCGGCACGGCCCGGCTCGAATTACCTTCCGCCGGGCGGCATGACACTCACTGGCCGTACCCCGTACCCACCGTACCGCTCGGCCTAGGATGTGACGGGCTTCGGCCCCATAATATCTATACAGCGATGGGCTTGCGACCAACTTTAGGGCGAGTACCTAGGTAAATAAATCGCTGTGCAAAAACAATCAGATGCAGGCAAAAAAAAAAATTAATCACACCCTTATCGAAAGTGGGCATTTCATTAAAAAAATTGATAAATTGCAATTTTTTTTTGAAGCGGGATTTTATTAACCTGCTCTTATTTTTTTTCCACCATTATTTTGTTTTCACCGCACTTGCCCTACTGCAGCGTGTTGTTTTACGGACGGTCCCGTTCGTACGGAGACCACACAGGCATATTGCAACGCTTGGCAGCTCTCTGGAAGCGGCTGGAAGCGGCTGGAAGCGGCTGGAGGCCCTCCCCGGAAGACCCGTCTGGAGGCGCTATCCAGAGTCCCGACCCGAGGCGCGTACAAGTCATTGTTCTGGTGCTAATCCATTCAAGTGGCTGTTAAGGCCGATGCGGAGGCTGCACGGCTGCAGTGCGCACCCTGTCATTCCTCCCCTCTCCCCTCTCCCACTCCTCCCCCCGCGGTTTTCAGTTTGGCAAGCTTTCTCATTTTGCGCATCGCTTCGGCGAAGTGGGGAGACCCGCCGGAAACCCGTTTTGAAGACTGCCCGCTGCCCGTGCCCGGCCTGTACGTCAAAACACTTTGTTTGTGTTGCAGGGACGCCAAGGGAGCAGTGGTCGTCTCCTGGTACGTGACGACCAACGAGGACGTGGCCGACTTCCTGCTCGTGGTCCGGGACACTGCTGCGGACGCCGCCGACAAGGTAACGGCAACGGCCGGCTGGCGGTAGAGAGACGAGCAGGAGCCACTCCGATCCGTGGTACTCAAAGGGACCTGTGTTGCAGGCGCTGCCGGCCAGGCCGGCCCCCGAGGACGCCGACGACGACACAGCGCCCCGCGACCCCAGCGAGGTCCTGCGGCGGGTGCTGCCGTACACGTCCCGGCAGTACTCGCTACCCGCGGACCTGGTCGGCGACGCCCTCGAGCTCTGTGTCCTCGCCCAGGACTCCGCCGGCAACGTCCGCCGCTGGAGGCGGTCGCAGTGCCGGGTGCTGCCGGCCGGCGGGCCCCAGCATCTGAGGGGCGCGGCGGCGACGGCCAGGATGGCGGTCGTCACCGCCTTGCTGCCCGCGCTCGTGTTGGTGCTGCAGTGAGGAGCCGCCGCCGGCTTGTGAGGCGAGGGCCGAGGCCTAGGCCGTGGTGCCGTTGTCCTGGCCGCCCCTTGGCCGCCGCCTGGCCGCCCCCGGGCCGCCCCCTGGCCGCCCCCTGGCCGCCCCCGGGCCGCCCCCTGGCCGCCCTCGGCCTCCTCCACGACGTCGGCCCGTTCGGACGATCTCCTCGGCGTACGACGGCGTCCTTCCCCTGTCCTTGACGCTGCCAAAGGACCCTTATTGTGCGGCGACCGGCATGACGTCACGACCGTGATCGGCTGTGAAGCTCACCACGACAGCGGGAGACCCTCACCTCCCCTCGCTCCCCCTCGCCTTCCTCGCCCCGGTCCGTCTCAACATGGATGCGAAATGTGAAGTGCGGACAGTACGGAATGTGTAGCCGCTGTATTGTGGCGGTCGCGGGCGGCAACCGCGGCCTGACGGCGATGAGTGCGGCGCTGGCGAGGGTGGGCAGGGGTGCCAACATGCTGCCTCGTGCGGCAACTGAATGAGCAATCACTGTGAACACTCGGCCGCCAGGCCCGGGCACTGGGCGGGCGGCTACGTGCGATGGGCTGTGCAAATCACTTAATGCTGCCGCAAGTGGTTCTTAAAAAGAGTTTATGCTGTACTCGTGGGCGATAGAGACGCGCGTGAGAGAGAGAGAGAGAGAGAGAGAGAGAGAGAGAGAGAGAGAGAGAGAGAGAGAGCGCGTGCTGCAGCGCAGTGGCGCTGTGATCGCCTGCTGTGAATTAATTCCGCTGCGGAATAAGGCGCGAATCTTTAGGATTAGTCCCCAAAGCTCTGCTTGTGATAATCGATTCAGAACGTCGGCTTATGAGATTTTCATTTGGTCGCATCTCTGCGGTGCGCCACTAATTTTCCATAAGTGAAAAATCGAGGGACGCGTAACTCTGCACCCGGTTGCGTTCGAAACGCAACTTACTAATCAGTTTTCACTGGTGAAACTAAGGCGTGGGGAACGGCGCAAAAAGCTTTCCGCTGAAGCCAAACCGGCCTTGCCAGGCGTGTTTCGCGTCCTAACAAAACGTAATATGTATGACATGCGACGTCCGACGCCTTAGTTTTTCTAGCGTTCGGAATTCCCTTTGCAGGAATATTGCATGCCATACACCTTGTGATGTGAACAGAGTTAGTGCCAATGTAGAGTCAGTCAGTATCTGTGCCTGACAGACTACAAACATTCAACGACAGTCTTGCTAGCCCACGGCCAGGTCTGGCCCAACGCCAGGTCTGGTCCAGCCCAGCACGTAGAAAATTGGAATATTAAAACGATCTTACAAACAGCCGGTTCGTGTTCGTTTCTGACCTTTCCCAAACCCTTCATCTGCACACACTCACACAAACACTTTTCAAAAAATAAAAAATAATTTCAAATTGTTTTGGGATTTTAAAAATTGAGTCTGAATTTAAATTTTCAGTGTACTCTTAAAAATTGAGCTATTTCCTCCATGAACTCACTCGTCTCTCTTCTTTATCCAAGGTCCGCCAGAGCTTGTGCAGGACTTTAAAAGCGGTTGCTCCCATTGGCTAGCGGGACATGGGCGGCCAAGGGCCTGCCCTGGGCCCCTCTGCCGTGCCCTTGTGCCCCGGGCGGGGGCCGCGGGGGCCGCGGGGGCCTTCATAGGGCCCTATCGCGGATGATAGCTTCATTGTGTTGTGACTCCCCGGCGATACACAGCGCGCTGCCGCCGCTGCCGCCGCTGCCGCCGCTGCCGCCCCACTCTGCTGTTCGGATCAGTTTGTAATGGCAATGCCGGTGCAGTACGGTATGGTACGGTACGGTAGAGGAGCCAGCGGAGCCGGGTCGGGGCCGAGGGCCGACTGCCGTCGCGGATCACGACGCCGGGTGGGGCCCCGGGGCACGGGGAGCCCCGCGAGGGCCCCGGCGGGGCGCGGGGCGCGGGGCGCGGCAGCCCTCGCCAACAGGCCGCTGTCGTGGCTCGGACGACGACGACGACGACGTTCGCGAACAGCGGAGCAGGTAAAATATGATTGCTTTGCAGCCATCGGCATCGCCCCGCCGGTCGCCTCGCTGCGGCCAGCCTTCTGCTACCCGGACGGGGCAGAGCGCAGAGCGCGGAGCCGTGCGGGGACAGCGGACAGCGGACAGCCGTTGACCTTTTTGATACGGCTGACGGGCCGGGCCTGGCCGGGCGCATAACTGTCCCAGCGTGTCTAGGACCCCAAGGAGCCATTCGCAAATCACATAAAACAGCGCGGTGCGGTCCGCTCATGTTCAGTTCGGAGAATGAAGTGTTGGTGGAGGGACGCCACTTGTACGAGAAACTCCGGCAAACTCCGGACCGGGGCTTTGCACGCGGCGCGAAAGAAATATGACCCCCCCAAAAAACTACAAAAAAAAGAGAAAAAAAAAACACAAAAAACCACACACATAGGAGCGATGTCGCTAGGCAGCGGCGTGTGCTAGGCGGAAGTCACGAGGTGCACGGCGCGTCAGCCCCCGCATGCACTGCGGCCGCCGCCACTGCCGCCGCCACTGCCGCAGATTGAGAAATTAGTGTGCACGATGTACGGCGCGCACGTGCTCAGTGCAAGGAGACGGGGCACCTAAATGTCACCGCGGCGTGCGCACTGTGAGCACGGCGCACACCAACGGCCCCCTCGGCCCCCCTCGGCCCCCCTCGGCCCCCCCGGCGGCCCGGTCCTGGCGGCCAGAGTCGGCCGAACCGCGGCCGCGCGCTGTTCGAGTTTGCCTCCAGGAGCAGATAAGATCGTTTGCGCGGGTTGCGGCATAGGCCAAACACTGGGCCGCACCACGACGAAGGCGAGCGCTCCGGAGGACGGGCGGGAGCAGGCCGCCTGCGGGGTAGGCAACCTCCACCCCAGCGCGCGCGCGCGTCGAGCGGGATGGCCTACCCTGGTCGTTTGCAGGCGCTCGCGTCGTACATTTGCATCTCCTTGCGTTGCTCGGAGGAGAAAAAAAAATTCGGGCGTACGTTTTGTGGATAGCGGCTAATGTATTTGATGTAGTTGATGAGATGAGACTTTCAGCGCACACAAAGGGCGGTGACGAGCCGCCGCGGTACGTCTTTTTGGAGCCGAGCCCGACGGGCTGGTCCCGGGGGTCCCGGTCACTCCCCCGCTGTTATTTCTCGACCATGTCTTTTGACAAGGCTGAGCCGCGGACGGACGAGTCGTCCGACAATGGCCACGGCATGGCACGGCACGGCACGGCACGGCACGGCACGGCACGGCACGGCACGGCGGCACGTGTTACTTATGACTTGCGTTTTCGACTCTCCCCAAATCCTTTCGCTTTCGGCACGCGGGCACGACGTGGACACGCCGCGGACACGCCGTGGACACGCCGGCCGTCCCTAAAGCCGCGGTGCGGTTGTAACCCCCGCCCAGGGGCGAGGCATCCCACGAGACGTCCCAGAAACGTTTACCTGGCTGTCCACTGAGCTCAACGAAAATCACCAATAGGTTTAGCTGTCACAGCCGGGCCAGAACCTTTTTTTATTTTTTCTTCTTCACTCAGGAAACAACAGCCGATGTCAAAATATGTCGACGGGCAGGGCTAATAATCACTGGACAAACAAGTGTACGAGCGATCACAGGAGAGTGGCCGTCTCTCTCTCTGCTCCGCAGGGCTCCGCAGGGCTCCGCAGGGTGCGTGCATGTCCGCGGTCATTGTACGGCGGGCGGTGGACATGCATGTAGAGCCGCTCGGCTCTGCTCTGCCTCGGTACTGCTGCACTCGTGTGCTCGCCCAATGATGGTCGTATTACAGCGCCGGTTCACACACAGCCCGGCGGCGGCAGCGTCCCACAATAGAATAGGTGACAGGGGACACGCGTGAGACGTCCCGTGCCGTGCACGCCATTCCATGCGAACGCCGAGCTGACGGCGTGCCGCTGTTGCTGCCGCTGCTGCTGCTGCTGCTGCTGCTGCTGCTGCTGCTGCTGCTGCTGCTGCTGCTGCTGCTGCTGCTGCTGCTGCTGCTGCTGCTGCTGCTGCCGCTGCTGCTGCTGCTGCTGCTGCTGCTGCTGCCGCTGCTGCTGCCGCTGGTATTGTCGGTACACGGCCGCCGTCGCAGTCCGTCCCGTCCCGTCCAGCCCCCGTCTTGTCGCTCCTCTATGTGCCGATCTTCCTGCGCGTCCTGTAAGGACAGCCGTTACGCCGGTGGCGGCTATGAGAGCCGTCCTGCTCTTGTCCTGCTGCCCCGACGAGCAGGCGGCCGACCTTTGTGCGCGTCCGCGTGCCCCGCGAGTGCACGAGAGAACGCAGGGGACTGTGGGGACATTTACCACCTACTCACATATTAAAGCGTTGAAAAAACCAAAAACAACAAGTACCATTCCCCTGCTTGGGCGTCGAACCACTGAGTCAACGAGTGTATTCAACCTCCGGGGAATGTCCGCGGCCCAGGGTCCGCGATAAGACAGACAACACACTTTGAACACGTTCTTTTGGTATATTTTATCCACCATCCTCGGTCGGTAGACTTCAGAAAAATTACGCTTACGGTAATTTGACGGTATGTATAATTTACGGCATGTCACGTTTGAAACTACTTCAATGCCTAACCAAAACGCCCAAAAAACAGAATCCCTCCGCTCCGTACGTTCCTGGCTGATAGAGGTCTTAACAAAAATTGACCGAAATACTGCACCGGCGCGCGCACGCGGCCTCACGTGGCGCTGGGGGGTCGGGGCGGGTCCGAGTCACGATGAACAAGGCCCTGGTGCTGGTGCCCCGGTGCTGGCAGCCGGTGCCCACGACGGCGGCCGCCCCGCCCCCCCCCCCCCCCCGCCGATCCCGACGACGACGGCAGATTGACGATATCACCGCGGAACACATGCACACAGTACGGTACGAGTCGCGGCGCTTTCCGGGAAGGATACATGGCAGGGGAAGATGTGTCTCGCCTGCAGGGCCTACAGGGCCTGCAGGGCCTGCAGGGCCCCTCCCCTCCGCTCGAGGCTGCCCGCCTGCCTGCCTGCTAGCCCCCAGGCGACAGACCACCTCCTTGGCAGGGCCCGGGGCCGCGGCTGCTGCTATCTAGGCGCGCCTTAACGGTCTTCTCCGGGTTTGGGGCGCCTGCATGAGAAATGCTCACACGGTGGAGGGAGTGGGGGGAGGGGGGGGAGCACAAATGCGCACACAGTAGCGTACGGCGGCGTGCTGCGGGCAGGGGCCCCGCCCCACCCAGCTCAGACCGCACAGGTGTCTCCCCCTGGGCTCGGCTGCACAGCACATCCGCCGGCGGCAGCGGCGGCAGCGGCGGCAGCGGCGGCAGCGGCGGCAGCGGCGGCAGCGGGGTGGATGCATGGTTGTAACAACGATATTCTGTGCGGCGCACCGTCCTCATATCGTGCGCGCCGTAAAATGGAGTTTTATCCTTCACCTGCGTGTGTTTGTGTGTGTGGGGGGGGGGGGGGGATATGAGTGGTGCTAAAAACGACTTCATGATCGAATAGGCTAAGAGGAAGGAGGAATGGAAAGAAAAGGAAGAAGAGGAAGGATAGGTTAGGCGAGAAGAAGAAGAAGATGAGAGGGGCGAAAGGGGCATGCAGGCACACACAGGTGAAACAGCTTCATTTGCGTATATCATGTTCCCGCGGCGGTGAGCTATGCGCCTGGCTAGTCTGTGCCCAGTCTGTGCCCAGTCTGTGCCCAGGCTGTGCCCAGGCTGTGCCCAGGCTGTGCCCAGGCTGTGCCCAGGCTGTGCCCGGGCTGCGGCCGCCACAGCCCTCCGGAGTCCTGGCCGCCCGGAGCCGTGCGGCGCCGCAGCCGCACGCGTGAGCACAATTGAAGATTTATTTAGTTATTCCCTTCCCTTTTCCCTGCCGCCTCCTTTGGTCCCCTTTGGTCCCCTTTCCCCCCTGGCGGCGAACTGCGTTGCGTTGTCTCTCTTGCCTCTGCCCATCCGATTTATACTCTCCCCACGTAGAGGAGAGGCAGCACGGCCCCGGCCAGAGGCCACCGGACAACCCTTCGTGCCGGCCCCGGCCTATTTTATTGCAGAAGACCGAATGCCCTGAGCCACGGAGCCTGCAGCCCGGAGCCACAGGTCCCTGAGCACAGAGCCTCGGATCCCGGAGTGCGCTTGCAGACGTATAGCTATCGGGGACGAGACGACGAGACCCGATTCGATGATCGATCCGAAGTAAGAAACGAGTTTCGTGCTCCAGAAAGGATGTGCTTAGCCGTTTGCTTTACAGCACTGCGGCATCTGGAGCAGTCGGCTGGACGCGGCCGGACGGCAGCCGACGGCAGCACGTATGGCGGCTGAGGCGCGCCGCTCCGGGACCTACCACATCGTCGCGCGCCTCGCCCGGGATGACCCGCGATATGAGCGTGTTCTTATATTCCCATCGCTTTTTCTTTCTGCCGTTCTTTACGTCTTCCACGCGGGCGCACTTGTGTGGCACCACCGTGGCCGTCTCATGTGGTGTTTACGATCATAGCCTGTGCCCCGGTGCCCGGGACCCGCTCCGGTACCGCCCCCGGGCCTGTGTGTGTCTGTGTGTGTCTGTGTGTGTAGGCCTACCTCACACGAACCGGCGGCCCCGAGGGCAGGGACAGGCGGGCGGAACCAGGCGGGACGACCGCCACGGCCGTCCGGCCCTCGCTCATAGGCTGCGTGTGACCCTTATTTGACCCCTACCTGCCCGAAGTGAGAGGACTTGTGCCAAGGAAAGAATCCGAAACGATAACACGAACCACCGTGCCTCTTAGAATAGGGTACTCCGGGGGAGGCGAAGAACGGACGTAAAAAGTCGGAACGAAGCAGAAAAACAGTGGGAAAGTATGAGAAGTATGAGACGTCATTAGTTTTTATTTCTACCTGTAAAGCGAATTATTCGTCTCATACTTCCTCTTCTCCGTGACGATTTCTTACTTCTATTTTGGGTTTCTCCGGAGTACTCCATCATAGACGATGCGAACAGCCTTTAGAGATCCGGGATGCTGATCTGAACAGATCCCGCACGACACTTGGCTTCCTTCCCCTCCATCACGCGGAGAGCTCCTCACGCATCAGGCCCCCACAGTGAGTCACAGCAGCCAACTGTTGCTCCTCGACTCTCCGTTGTTGGTCCATTCCATTGGGTGGAGTTGAGGACCTGGGTAAAGGACCTCCATTCATACACGGACTGCGGCTCACCTCTCTTACCCCTTCCCCTGCCCCCCCCCCCCCCCCCCACCTCCTACATACACACATACGTCTCCCTTTCTGGAAAAGGTGTGAATCCGAAGCTTTTTCCCCTCATTTTCACCGTGAAAGGACCCCAAAAGGCACAAAGTCCTGGCTGGGCCCCTCTGACCTCCCTGTCCAGTCCAGCTCGGGCCGCCGCCGCGGGCCGGCCCACGCGTTGGGGGACGTCCACAAGCCACGTGACCTAAACCCTTTATATATCCAACCAGGGGGGCGGCGTACTGGGAGAAAACTGTCTTTGGTAAAGGGCCGGAGTCCCCCCAGACTCCAGGCACCTGGTGGGTTCGAATCCCTCCGGCGGCTCCCAAAGCACTTCCCCTGGGAGGGCTTTAAATATCCGATGGTCATGTGTGATTGTTTCAATGAGACTCGTGAGTTGTGACCAGAGATGCGAATGAGGAAATTTTTCATTGAAAACATTGAAAACTTTCATTGAAAAATTGAAAACTTTCATTGAAAAATTGAAAACTTTCATTGAAAAATTGAAAACTTTCATTGAAAAATTGAAAACTTTCAAAGAAATTTTGAAAATTTTCAGAAGTTTTGGTTGTTTTGACTGGCCTTACGGGCAAGATGTCACCCAAAAATGAAAAATTTCACTAAAATTTTCAGTCGAATTTTATATTTCTCGGAAAATTTACATCTTTGTGACCGGTCCCTTAGCCCGTTCCCCTCCCCCGTGCTGGGGCGGGCTGGGGCCCTGCGGGGTGTCAGGTGAGGCCGGGGGGCTGGGACCGGGCCGGGGCCCACCGGGTCCGGGCCGAGCGGAAAGCCGCACCGCCGCAGCCAGCCTGAGAGTGGAGCCCTGCCTCGCCTCTCAGTACGCGCCCGACCGCGGCCGCGAGCACACCCGTCCCGTCCCGACCCGTTCCTCTCCGCGCGCTGCTCCGGGCTCCGCCGCGACGCGACGCTGGAGGCGCGCGTATCGCCTCGTCCCCGGCTCGTCCGCCCGACTCCACGTGTGTAGTGTGTCCTGTGTGTGTGCGACCCGTGTGCGTGTGTCCTGGAGTGCCTCCCCGCCGCGGGCATGGGAAGGCGGAGAGCGTGCGCAAGCTCCGACAGCAGGCGGTGACTAGTGAGTGAGTGAGTGAGTGAGTGATAGTGAGTGAGTGAGTGCGTCGGCCGAGTGAACAAGTGAGGCAGCCTCTTCTCGTCGCCATGATTGGATTAAGGGAGATACTCGCCGTGGCCGCCGTCCTGTCGGCCTGGCCGGTGCTGCAGGCCGCCGAACCCGCCAGCAAAGGTGAGCCGAAACACAGTCTGGGCACAAGTAGCGCCTGCCGGGTGGGCAGCCACGACCACTGCACGCACGCGTGTCGTGCGGGCTGGCCTACCGCGGCACTGGCAGGCGCTCGCGGTGTCACCGACATGGACAACGCGGACGTCCACACAACTTCTTGTGATAAGAAATAAGAAGTTAGTGATAGACCTCCACTTGAGCACCACAACTTATGTCTTCCACATTTGGTCGATGATTCTCAGTGTCAGTGGGGTCGGAAAATAAAAAGGGTGTCAAAACTAATCCGCGCGAATTGTGAACCGTTTGGCAAGTTGTTCCCTTTCGCAATCCGGAAGGTTCATGACCCTGTTGGCGCCGCGGAGCCGATTGGGGCGGGGCGGCGGTGGGCGGCAGGAGCGGCACACCGTCACGCCACATCGGCGGGGGCGCCGGCGCCTGTGCGGAGTGTTACGTAAGGACAGAGACAATACGGGGGCGGGGCGGGGCCGGGCGGGGCCGGCACACAAACGGCTCGATAGCAGGTTAATGAGACCGCCTCAATTACCTGCGCGCGGCGGGAGGAGCCGGCGGCAGCAAGTGCCCACAGCCAGTGGTAGTTACCGAAGCCAGTGCCGAGCGGGACAGCCCGGCCCGGTGCGGTACCTGTGGTCTGGGGTTCGAGTACCCGTTACGGCGGACGTCCATTTACGTCACGTCACGTCCGTACGCGTGCGGCGGGTACAGTACCAACGGACTACCGTGAGGCCCATCGGGCCCACAGGCCCCATAGGCAGACGCCGGCCCACACTGGCCACAGGGGCGCGCCGAGCCGGGCCCGGGGCTCGGAGTCGACTGCCTGGAGGCACCGCAAAAGGAACTTCCCCATCACATTTTTCCGATAAATTACGAAAAAAAAAAATTGTTACGGGAGGCCACGGGGGGAAAGGGGGAAACTAATCTGAATTTTTGGTGTATCTTACAGTCATCTTGTGACATTCTCCTTTTTGAAAAATTTCTTGGTGGATAATGAGTGAATTAAAAAAAAAATAAGTTTGCACTTAAAATTTTCGTGTGTCCCTCCTTTTTTTTTACCCGCCGAATCCCGAGATCCTCGTTTTAAAGACGTTTGCAATGAGGATGCGTGGAACGCAGAGCGGAACAGCCGGCAGGACTGGGTGTACGGACACGGCACACGCATACACACACACACACACACACACACACACACACACACACACGCACGCGCGTCTTAACGAAATATCCCCCTCACTTGTCGGACCGGCCTGCAGGCTCACCTGTGGGCCCCGGCCGGGCCCCGACCAAACTGTACCGCTCTGCTGACCATTCTCGCCGCCCCGCACCTGCTTTTATTTTCCCAGAACGACGGTAATTGGCACTACACACCATCAGACCATGTCCGCGCGGTCGGGGGTTCGAGTACCGTCGCCCGCGGAATCTGCAGATTTTCTTGCGCCAGTGCACTAAATGGTGTAGGAGGACCCCGCCGGACGACGTTTTGAACCCCGCCCTTCCAACTCGCGCAGCCTTGTCTGTTTCTCTCTCCCCCTCCCCCTCTGTGTGAGAGAGAGAGAGAGAGAGAGAGAGAAGAGAGTGAGAGAGAGAGAGAGAGAGAGAGAGAGAGAGAGAGAGAGAGAGAGAGAGAGAGAGAGAGAGAGAGAGAGAGAGAGAGAGAGAGAGAGAGAGAGAGAGAGAGAGAGAGTCGTGTCACAGAAGTAGTGTAGTGTACCAACCACGGTGGTACCAACCAGGAGTATGACGGCGGCAGCGGGGCGGGGACGCCGGTGGCGACGCGACCACCCTGACTCTACCTGTCTGCCGCCCTGGAGCCGCGGCTCGCCGGCCGTGTCCTGTGTGCTTCACAACGTTTCACATTCGGCGAGCAGACTCCCAACGTTGCCCCCGTTCCGAGTATGAGAATTTGCTGTCGAAGCGTGTGACGTGTGCGCTGCCGCGACGCGCGGTATGAGAAATTAATCCGGGTGGGCGTAGTCCCTCGGATACGGCCCCCTAGCGCGGCACGGCGCGGGGCGCTGGCGGGGCGCACGACCGCGGCGTGGCGCGGCGTGGCGCGACGCGGTGAGGCGTCGTGGTTTGATCGCGCACCTTAGAAGGCCACCCTCCCCGGCCGAGACCAACCAGGCCCGACTTGCTCCATAACACTGTTGCAGCAAGGGAACGAGAAAGAAAACGAAAGAATAATGGCGCCGTGAGTCGCCACGCCGCGTTCACGACGTAAGTCACGCCCGTGGTCACGCCTGCTCTCGAAAATCGGGCTCGATATCGCCCCCTCCCCCTCCGTGGCTACGCCCCTGGACAGTGGCGGTGACTGCTAGTCTGGTGATCGTCGCTCGGACCCGCTTGTTGCCCTCGAGCCGCGGGTGCCTGGATGATTGCGAGCCGCTAGTTGAGCGCGACCATTTTTCTGATGCGGCGCGTTTTATCCTTGTGTATCAAGAAAAAATCCCCACCCCAAAAAAAAAAAAAAACAGTGAAAATTGGAAGAACTGTACAAAAATCAAGCAGAAATCAGAAAAGAAATGTCACAAACAAATCAGAAAAAAAGTCACCCCCCAAAAAAATCAGGGTAAAAAATAAAGAAAAATGTTAAAATTTTAATCGTGTTGCATTTGCATGGTACACTTGCATTATGGGTGAGGGAGCCTGGCTTGCATATCCTCTAGCCAGACTCCGGAGAGGCCCCTGGCCCCGGGCCCCGGGCCCCGGGGTAGAGGCAGAGGGGCGCCGACGACGCCGCCGTTCCGTGTCGTTAGGTAGCCGCTCTGTCGCAGTCTGGGGAGTCTTCTCCGGCTCCTCCGGCTCCTCCGGCTCCTCCGGCTCCTCCGGCTCCTCCGGCTCCTCCGGCTCCTCCGGCTCCTCCGGCTCCTCCGGCTCCTCCGGCTCCTCCGGCTCCTCCGGCTCCTCCGGCTCCTCCGGCTCCTCCGGCTCCTCCGGCTCCTCCGGCTCCTCCGGCTCCTCCGGCCTGCTGCCTGCTGCCTCTCCTCCGTGCGTGGGGTGACCGGGCCGGGCCGGGCCTCTGCCGGGGCCTCTAGCAGCTAGCAGCGGCGCGGCAGCCGAGGCGAGGCGCGGCGCGGTGTGTCAACACGAGTCTGGCGTCTGGCTCTGCGTGGGTGCTGGTGGTGCTGGCGGGGCGCGGTGGAGTGGGATAGGTAGAGGTGGGCCCCGCCCGGCCCCGCCCCGTGCGACGGCGACGAAAGACCTTCAGCGACACGGTGTGGTGCGCGGGCATGGGGGCGACAGTGTGTGTGTGTGTGTGTGTGTGTGTGTGTGTGCGTGTGTGTTTCTAACCGGAGCCAGTGTTGCCAGACGCATCGTCGAAAGAAAGGAAATTTGTGTTGAAATTCGTCATGAGTCCCTGGAATATCCACGGAGCCGGTTAGATCTTCCTGTAGACCTCCCGGGTTCGGGTCGCGGGCGGCGCGGCGCTGCTATGCCAGAAGGACCCGCGCCGTTTTCCTGCCCGAGAACTCTTCTCTCTTCTTTCGGCGCCGCGGCGCCGGCGCGTTTCACTCTGAGATTGATACTCTCGCTGATGGATGAATCGGACCGAAATATTCCCCCCCGTGCGCCAGGTGGCGGGCGACGCGCGCTGTCAGCAGGGCATTGCCCTTGCTACGGCTGGGGACATATTTCGGCCGCCCATTTGAGCCCCCTTCCCCCCCCCCTCCCCCCTCCCCTCGCCCTCCCCTCCCCTATCCTGTCCCCTACCTCACAGCTATCACGCCGGCCGGCACCCTTTCAGAGGCTGGCCCCCGCAGACGTAGCACTACAGGTGAGGGAGGGAGCGGACGGGGGAGGGGGGGGGTGATAAGGCATGGGGGCCCACAGGCCGACAGGTAGCCGCCCCAAAACGCCGACTCCCATAACGGGACCAGCAGTGCCGCGCCCCCATGCGGCCCCTGGAAGGGTTCCCTCAATAGAGTCCTTGCCCGCCCCGCCCTGTAGTTTCGGTCGGGTATGAAAATAATAGCAATCAGGTGGGGACGGAGGCAGAGTCAGTATTAGAGCAGAGCCGTCC
Source organism: Odontothrips loti (assembly GCA_038380765.1). Classification (NCBI taxonomy): domain Eukaryota; kingdom Metazoa; phylum Arthropoda; class Insecta; order Thysanoptera; family Thripidae; genus Odontothrips; species Odontothrips loti. The sequence goes on from CM076252.1 coordinate 14,257,971, forward strand.
TATCCTCCGCACGGGACTCCCTGGGACTGGGGGGCCGCCGAGTGCCGGTCTCCGCTGGCCTTCACTTGTCCAGGTGTGCAGTCGGAGGTCACCTGGGAGAGGGGGAGAGGGGGGGGGGCAATATACAGCCCGAGTGCTGCTCGTAAACCGCCTTACTGCGATGTTCTGCTCGCTCACCTCCTTTTTCATTTTTATCGACAAACACACTTTCGGTTTTATTTTCGTTGCTCATTTTGGCCCCGACATATAGGCCTCTAGACGCTTTGCAGACCAGCCAAAAGTGAAGGAGTCGGCAAAGAAATAATAGTAATGTGAGGTTGCATTTCCGAACGAGACTCGCGAGAACGGACGCAGAAGAGCAAAGTAGAATACTTCGCAGAGCGGAAACGGGCTGTATGAGAAATCGCGCGGCAGAGTAGCTCGCACGCCGCGGGTCAGCCACACAAAGTCGGAAGGTTAGCTCTCGCTGCTGATGTGTTACGACCATTTCATGGGGTCAAAACGCGTGTGACCCTACCAGGGGATCGTGACACATGAGCAGCGCGATCTGAGCTTCCAAATTTGGGAGGCGGCTCGTTGGCTATCGCCCGCGGCGGGGACATTTCTTGCCGTGCGATTTCTCATACTACCTGTGTCCGCTCTGGAAGTGTTCTTGTTCTCCTACACTTCCGCTCTCGAGCCTCGTTGGAAATGCCTATTCTCCCGACTCGCCTACCGTCGGTGCGCCGTGCGCAACACGACGGCCGTACTTTCTCCGGCCGGTTCGAACCGCTTACAGCTATTGCTCTATCGGACGGCGTTGTGTTATAAACGACCCAGGCCCCGAATAAATCCGTCGCGATGCGTCCATAGCCAGTGCCGCGGCCTCGCTTTGTGCTCCGCGGCCAGACGGCCGATGTTACCGTTCTCGAATAATCCATAAAACCCGCTCGCATCTTTGCTATCGTAAACGCGCGGCGCCCGTGTTAAAAACGTCTACTCCTCAAACTCAGATGAACTGGTACAAAGTATTTCCTGGGGCCTGGGGCTCTCCTCCCTAGAATCAGTACGGAGGAAAAAGATTAGTGGGTCGCAACTAATTTTTAAGTTGATTTTCAGACAAGCAGTAAATTTTTGTTCGGAGAACTAAAATTTTGTTGCGGGGAACTAAATGTTATTTGCACCAACGTTAGTTGCTGTGACAAACGGGTTCGTTGTAGGCACTAAACACATTTTTTTTTTCTCTGCTTTTTGCCCCTTTAGCGAACCTCTGCGTTGGAGCAACGTTGCCTTGGGTTCAACTAAAACTTAGTTCCCCCGTCAAAATTTTAGTTCTCCGAACAAAAACCCACTCCTTGGCTGAAAATCAACTGAAAAATTAGTTGCGACAACTAATCTTTTTTTTTTTTTTTCGTGAGCTTGGCAACGCGGGGTTTCCAAAACGTTGCCACGTGACCTTTGTGAAATGAGATGGCACCCGGTCCCAGGGGTCCCGGCGGTGTAGTTTCGGATGAGGTCGCGTGAGGGTCTGCTAACGGGATGAAGGGCACCAGCAGGGCACCAGCAGGGCACCAGCAGGGCACCGGCACAAGCTCGATAGCCCACGACAACACATAACGCCAATCACGGCTGTGTCGATCCGAGGCGAGCGTGCTGCTGCTGCTGCTGCTGCTGGTGCTGTGGCTGGTGGTAGTGGTGTTGCTGCTGCTGCTGCCGCCGTGAGGTAGTGCGCCGCGCCTGCGCAGTGCGCGCCTCTGTGGGCGATAAGAACAAGGGCACTCCTCACGCCGCCGCCGCCGCCGCCGCCGCCGCCGCCGATGTCCTCACACACCGGAGCGGAGCGCGGTGGACATGCATCTCCTCCGGGCATCAAGATGAGATGCATTATGATGTGACGCGCTCGGCCCCCGCGGCCAGGCGGCCAGCTCCGGCAGTGTACGGTGATCCGAACCCCAGGATAAGGAGCGCCCGGAATGCACCGGGGTATTTTCGACACAGTAAGCCGCCGCGCGCAGCGGCAGGGAGGACTGTCCAGTCATAAATCGGGATCACAACTGACTAAACAAGCCTCTTCCATATCCTCTCCCTCCCACGCTTCCGGAATAAAATAATGAAGGAGTACCGAGGGGTGCATCACATGGTAAAGTCACTGTACACCCAACGGAAAAGTATCATGAGCAGTCACTTCCAGTCCCTTCCCAATCATTCCAATCACCAGACACCAAAATGATACCGAAAAAAGAATCAGCGAGGAAAAGAAGGCTGATGGCATGTTTGACCGCTGTTGACAAAACCTATGTCGTCCCGGCTTCCGCCAGGACCCCTGCCTTCAACTTCGGTGATCTTACGGGAACCGGTGCTTTACGGCTGCTAGTTGGCCCCGGGACACAGCACTAGAACCCGCTACCCGGCTTGCGCCGGACGGATCTCCCGGCAACCCCTAGCCCGCGCCAATGCGCGAGGCCCCCTCCGCTAACCACGGCCTCCGGGACTCCATCATACTGTAGTGCCCTTCAACCGCAGTCTGGTTTGGCCCCACTCATCGTGGGAGTCCGCCCCTGCGAAGATTTGGAGGACATAGGTTCCCTTCGTACACGGCCGAAGCCGCTGTACTCTACTCGCTACGTACCGAGTAGCGGCATGTCCGCACCTGCCAGATTCAGAGAGAGGAAAACAGAAGCTTCGAACCCTAGAAGCTCTGCACATCCCCCGAGTCTCCCCCTGGATTTCTCCAGAGGCACAGAACGCCCCCCGGGCGGGACCCTCGAATCTAGGGAATTGAACCCTAGACCCTCGGGACCGGGGGTTTGTGCCGGCGGCGCCTTAGCCCGCACGGTCGCTTGGACAGCCATACCGACGCCGCGTTCGGAAGTATTCTCTAGCCACTGTCCTCTGAGCTGTGTCACAAGAAAAAGTTGAGCGACCGGCAAGATTTGAACCCCGGACCTGCCGATCGCCGGCCGGTCCGCCTACCCATCCGGCTACCGAGCCACGGTGTTGTTTGCTGCGCTCCCGGCAATGCAGCTCCACAGAGTAGAGCTGAACATCGAGAAAAAAATTTGGAGGCGGAGGCAAGAGTTGATCCCGGGACACCGACCGTTTGAAAACAGCGCCTCAACCGGTACGGCTAACGTGCCACGATACCAATCGCCCGGAGCTTCCTATACTGCAGCATCTGTCCTCAAAGCAGAAACATAAAGAGAAGCTCGCTTTCCAGTCTCTTTCAGGAATTCCGTCCACTCTCTCTCCAGTCACATTTAGTCATATGGTATTTCAGTCACTGTACAAATTTTCAGGACTAGTGTACCCCTCGAGGAGCACTCCGGAGAAGCCCGAAACGGATGTAAGAAGTTGTAACGAAGAAGAAGAGGAACTCTGGAGAAAGTATGAGAAATCGAGTACCTTTTGTCGAAAAGCGACTGATATTTCTCATACCTCGCTCGCGTTTCTTATTCATCGTGACACGACTTGGCACTTCCGTTTTGGGCTTCTCCGCAGTACTCTATTATTGAGCCCGCATGTGCCATGCCGCCGGCGACGTTCATTCGGGGGCTGCGAGGAGCGGGGCTGCTTATGAGAGATTAACAGTGCCGCTTACTGGTGCAGGCAGGTAAGTGAGCGAGTTTCCGGCGAGAACGAGCGGCTTACGGCCAGCGGGAGTCACCGCCACCGCGGCGGGAGAGCAGACGACGCAGGAAGAGAACAGAACAGGGGTGTAAAGCACCTGCTCGGTGTGAAAGCTCGAAAGCGCACCGCGCACCGCTGCAGCTTGCTGCTTAATAAGCGGCCGGGACTATTACCCGTGCTGTAATTACGGCCGCCGTAAAACGAGACTGACCGAAAAGGGAGGGCAGCCCAAGTCCGCGCCGCGCGTACCAGCGGGAAGCATAAGTGAAGCTGCAATCCGAAAATTCAGATTTTTTTTTCCACTAAAAGAAAATTGTTTTCAGTGGTAAATTGAATTGTTTGGTGCACCTCACGGGATTCGCGTGAGGTTTGCGGTCGGGGAGGCCAGTCGAGCCGAGCCGAGTCGCGGGCAGCCAGAGCCGGCCGGGGAGCCCACTTACCTCCCGAATGCAACACTCACTCCCTCCCCGTATCGCCGGCGCGTGCTGGCGGCCGCGATTAGCAAGTCATGAATGAAGGGGCCGGGCAAAAAGACGAGGAAGTGCGGCTAGGCGGTACGGCAGTACTGTACGAGGCATGACGGGCTGGCCGGGGCCGGCCGGGGACCACCGGGGACCACCGGGGACCGGAGAGCAAAAATGTTGTCGTTTTTATCTCCGGTTTAGGTTCGGGCCGCTGTTGTTGTCGTGGCTGCAGCCTGCCAGAGCTGCCACAGGGCTGCCACAGGCCTGCCACAGGGCTGACACAGGGCTGCCACAGGGCTGCCACAGGGCTGCCACAGGGCTGCCACAGGGCTGCCACAGGGCTGCCACAGGGCTGCCACAGGCCTGCCACAGGCCTGCCACAGAGGGCTGCCACAGACCTGCCACAGGGCTGCCACAGGGCTGCCACAGGGCTGCCACAGGGCTGCCACAGGGCTGCCACAGGTCTGCCACAGGGCTGCCACAGGGCTGCCACAGGGCTGCCACAGGGCTGCCACAGGGCTGCCACAGGGCTGCCACAGGGCTGCCACAGGGCTGCCTCGTCGCACACGCTGTGGACTTAGTTGCGGTGGCTGCAGCAGCACCGTGACAGCCTGATACCGCGGGCTCGGCCGGCGCGGCCTCTGTCGGGGGCCTCCGGGCTGCCATAAACCACTGGCCGTTAGGTATGTGGCGTCGGCGCGCGGCGACGCCGTGCTCGTCCACGCCCTGACACCTGACCCCCGTCAGTCAAGGCGTGACACCGCGGCAGGGCACTCGTCCGAGCGGGGCGGACTCAGAGCCGACTGTGTCCGCCCGACGGCATCCTGGCTGGACCCGGATCCCCCACAGCACCGCCGGACCCCCGCGGACTCGTCGAAGCCGGCGCGCTGTCGTGGCCCCCCCCTAATGGGGCCGGAGCGGCGGGGCAAGCACCCAGTGCGACAGAGTGTCGCCGGGACCCGGAAAACAGCTTGGGGCCCATTTAGCCCCCCCGGGGGACCTGGGGGCCCGTTAGCGCAGCCTCCCGCACCCGAGCGGAACGGCGGCCCCTCCACCGCCCCCACCAGCCCCCCGCCGGCGCGTCGCGCCTCGTCGTCTGAGCGACCACGGCGGCGCCTCATTTCCCCGGGCGAATTAATCTATTTCCATGGCCTCCGATTCACTGCGCACAGCGCGCACCGCACGTGTGGGCGGCTGCAGGCGGAGCACAGCGGGGCAGCGGGGCGGTCATACCGAGCGGTGGGAGAGAGATCGACGGGGCAGCGGGGCGGTCATACCGAGCGGTGGGAGAGAGATCGACGGGGCCTCAGCGAAAGCGAACACCGCCGCGGCGACAAGCAGCTGCAGCCACGGCGGCCACGGCGGGGAGTCATCCTGGCAAATACGCCTTGTGCGCCTTGTACGCCTTGTGGGCGAGGAGGAAGGGAAAGCCGAGCCGACAACTAGCAGCGCCAGCAGCGCCAGCAGCGCCCAGCGGCACGCGCAAAATAAGTGGCGCACGTTCTCTCTCTCTGTCTCTCTCCCGCAACGACTCCCGCGACGAGGACGCGACGCCGCGGGGAGAAAATCTGCAGAGGGAATCATCGCGGTGGTGCTGAGGCTGAGGTGTGCCCTGCCGGCCCTGCCCCCTGCCCCCTGCCCCCTGCCCCCTGCCCCCTGCCCCCCGCCCCCCTGCCCCCCGCTGCGGGGGCCGGAGGTGCCGGAGGAGCCTGCTGGCGGCCTGCTGTCCTGCCGTGTGCCGTGTCCGTCCCACCGCCTTGTCGAAGATGGCATCGGCGACAGCTTTGACGCGGGCAGCGGCGTCAGCAGCCGCGACGGCGATGACCGGCAAGAAACTGGCGGGCGGCGGCGCGGCGCGGCGGCCTGGCGGCTGGCGGCGGCCATGCCGGTGGACTGTCGCCTGGTCTGTCGCCCAGCAGCACTCGCGCTGCCGCCGCCCGCGAACCCTGGGATAGGCAGACCCGCAACACACCGACACCCTTCCCGTCCGCCCACACCGGCCGTTAGGATTTCCTGCTCATTGTGACGCGTGATACCGGCGTAATGCCGTGTAATGCCCGTAATAGTCTTCTGCACTTACTGAAATCTAGGGTGAATACCCCGCGCCCCCTCGGGCGTCGTGTGGTCCACGCTGGCATTGCGAAAAGGGGTCGGCGGCGGCCGTCCGGGAGACACAGTTCCCTGGGGCCGTGCCGTGCCGTGCCGTGCCGTGCGCCGTGCCGTGCCACCCCTGCACCCGCTGGGACCTCTTCTACATAAGGACAGTCGTCGGGCCATACGGAGCCGGCCGGTCGCCGCCAAGGCCTCGGGCTCAGCCGCTCAGCCCCTTCTCGGCGGTGTCACTCACGGAGAGAAAAAAGATTGCCGGTTGCAACAAATTTTTTTTTTGTGATCCCCAGATAAGCAGTAAAATTTGGTTCTGAGAACCAATTTCGTTCCCCCAACGAAATTTCAATTCTCTGGTTAACCAAAGTTACTGTTTGTCTATGGAAACCAACTTAAACTGCTAATCTTTGTTTTCTCCTTGTGGCTGCTGTGCGGGCGCTCCTCCGGGTGCTGGGTCCTCGTATCGGTGCTGGGTGGGCGTGCCGTAGGCGTGCCTTAGGCGTGCCGCCGACGGCGAGGTGCTGCTGCAGCGCAGTGCGGCGCTGCGGGTGGGGCGTGCGGCCCCAGCACCGGCACAGGCGGCGGCGGCAGCGGCGGCAGCGGCGGCCGCGGCGGCAGCGGCGGCAGCGGCGGCAGCGGCGGCGGCAGCCTGTGCTGTGCTGTCTACTTAGCCCGGCCCGGCTCGCTCCTGCTTAGCATAAAATGCGTTTGCGCTGTGGTTCCCTTCGGCCCGGCGCGCTGCGCGGTGAGGCGCTGGGCGCTTGCTGCTAGCGCCATCCTCTGTGCTTCCTCTCCCCAGCGGCCCTCGATGGTCCGCGCGGCCAGCGGTGGCTAGGGCTGCGCGATTGTTAAAATAAATCGCAGTCGGTCAGTGACCGCAATAATCGAAAGCGCATTCGATTCAATTGCCGGTTAATCGATAATCAAAAATCACCCCGATTAATCGAACCAGGTCGATTTATCGCTACAGTGATAACTTTCAAAAGAAGTAATTTTAATGTAAGAGGAATTTTGTTTTTGCGTTGTTTTGTCCGTCTAAGTTAAAATTAGTATATAGGTCACAATTAGGGAGAGAGGAAAATGTTCGAGGGGCGCACTAGTCCTGAAAATTTGTACAGAGACTGAACTGACTAAATGTGGCTGGAAAGAGAGTAGACGGAATTCCTGAAAGAGACTAGAAAGCGAGGTTCTCTTCATGTTTCTGCTTTGAGGACAGATGCTACAGTATAGGAAGCTCCGGGCGATTGGTATCGTGGCACGTTAGCCGTACCGGTTGAGGCGCTGTTTTCAAACGGTCGGTGTCCCGGGATCAACTCTTGCCTCCGCCTCCAAAATTTTTTCTCGATGTTCAGCTCTACTCTGTGGAGCTACATTGCCGGGAGCGCAGCCGACAACACCGTGGCTCGGTAGCCGCATGGGTTCGGGGGCTGGCTGGGAACCGACAGGTCGGTGGTTCAAATCTTGCCGGTCGCTCAACTTTTTCTTGTGACGCAGCTTCGAGGACAGTGGCTAAAGTATACTTCCGAACGTGGCGTCGGTATGGCTGTCCAAGCGACCGTGCGGGCTAAGGCGCCGCCGGCACAAACCCCCGGTCCCGAGGGTCTAGGGTTCAATTCCCTAGATTCGAGGGTCCCGCCCGGGGGGGCGTTCTGTGCCTCTGGAGAAATCCAGGGGGGAGACTCGGGGGATGTACAGAGCTTCTAGGGTTCGAAGCTTCTGTTTTCCTCTCTCTGAATCTGGCAGGTGCGGACATGCCGCTACTCGGTACGTAGCGAGTAGAGTACAGCGGCTTCGGCCGTGTACGAAGGGAACCTATGTCCTCCAAATCTTCGCAGGGGCGGACTCCCACGATGAGTGGGGCCAAACCAGACTGCGGTTGAAGGGCACTACAGTATGATGGAGTCCCGGAGGCCGTGGTTAGCGGAGGGGGCCTCGCGCATAGGCGCGGGCTAGGGGTTGCCGGGAGATCCGTCCGGCGCAAGCCGGGTAGCGGGTTCTAGTGCTGTGTCCCGGGGCCAACTAGCAGCCGTAAAGCACCGGTTCCCGTAAGATCACCGAAGTTGAAGGCAGGGGTCCTGGCGGAAGCCGGGACGACATAGGTTTTGTCAACAGCGGTCAAACATGCCATCAGCCTTCTTTTCCTCGCTGATTTTTTTTTCGGTATCATTTTGGTGTCTGGTTATTGGAATGATTGGGAAGGGACTGAAGTGACTGCACATGACACTATTCCGTTGGGTGTACAGTGACTTTACCATGTGATGCACCCCTCGAAAATGTTCAACGGGTTCAAACCTTGGACGTGCTCGTTAATGGATCAGTATAAATATCTGAATTTCATTATCGATTACCACAATCGAAATCGACTGTATGAAATCCATCGCCGACTACTAGAATAATCGGTTTGGACTTTCGACCAATCGATACTCTTACAGCCCTAGGCGCGGCGGGCCCTCTAGTACGTCTTCTCGGAGCTGAGGGCACCTGCCCGGCCCGCCGAGCCCGGATCATTATGGACGGCGGGGGTATATAATTGCATGGAGGTGTCGTCGGCGGCCGGGGCTGAATGGACCGCAAATAAGACGGGACGGGGTGTGGGACGGCGTTTTTCTTTTGCAAACAATGCGGGACGCGCGGGCCGGTGGCGGCCGGTGGCAATAGCGCTGGCCGTGGGCTGGACGTAGGGTCTGGGCTGCCGTTGGCTGCCGTCTGGAACCAGCCCTACGGTACTATACGAGCGAGGGGGCTGCGGAGAGATGCCCGGGAAAACGCGGTGTCGAGTGAGACGCGAGTAAAAAACGGGGTAGATTGCAAAAGTGCACAGGGGAACGGGGGGGGGGGGGATGATTGTCCACGCGGCGAGAGCGAAGCAGCGGGACGCGGGCAGCAAATTATTGGTTTCATTTGTCGGCGATGCGACAACGGAGCGCGTGGACGGCGGCGGCGGCGGCAGCGGCGGCAGCGGCGGCAGCGTGACGCTGCAGCGCAGGTACAGGTGCGGGGCGCCTCCGCTGAGCTGCAGCGGTAGCCCCAGCGGCAGCAGCAGCCTCGCCGCTGCGGCATGCGATATCGGCCGCGTCACACGGAGCAAGAGCGTCGTCCAGTTTACTCTCTTCTCTGCGCCCCTGAAAAAAGTCCGGGCGTGTGACGGCGACGTCAAGCGTGCGCATCTCTCTCTCTCTCTCTCTCTCTCTCTCTCTCTCTCTCTCTCTCTCTCTCTCTCTCTCTCTCTCTCTCTCTCTCTCTCTCTCTCTCTCTCTCTCTCTCTCTCTCTCTCTCTCTCCTCCATACGTTTACATTTTTTCCACCCGCCACCGCGTTGCGCCGCGCGTCTACGTGTGAAATAATTGGTTATTAGTGGTGCGGCGTGCAAGTAATAAAAGCACAGCTAAAAGTGTGTGTGTGTGTGGGGAGGGGGTCGCTGCTAGGCGGCGATTTATCCATCCGTGCGACACTCTGACTTTTTCATCAAGTGGTGGAGCAGTGCACAGAAGATGGAGATGAGAGAGAGAGAGAGAGAGAGAGAGAGAGAGAGAGAGAGAGAGAGAGAGAGAGAGAGAGAGAGAGAGAGAGAGAGAGAGAGAGAGAGAGAGAGAGAGAGAGAGAGAGAGAGAGAAAGAGAGAGAAAGAGAGAGAGAGAGAGAGAGAGAGAGAGAGAGAGAGAGAGAGAGAGAGAGAGAGAGAGAAAGAGAAGGGGGGGAGGGGGTTCACATTGGCCAGCCCAGGGGATTGACTGTGACGAATGCGTCTGCGCGTATCCGTCTCTTATTGGGACCCGACATGGAGACGAGAACGAGAGATCGATCCGCGATCGAAAGGGAAACGATGAGGAATGTCCCCCCTCCCGCTCCGCAGCGTGACTGTGTTTCTTTTCTATCGTCGCCGCCGGCCACCATTTCGCCATACCTCATTCCACGCCGTACGTGGTGCTGCCTGCGGCCGCCATCGATCGGGGACAGCGCAGCGCAGAGCAGCGCAGAGCCCCCGCTGATTGCATTCATCGTCATCGTCATCATCGTCGTCATCGTCTGTGATCGAATCCATCGGCGGTGTCCCTATGGGCATGCTGCAAAAAAAAAATCACTTTAACCCTATAGCAACCTAACTTTTTTATCTTAACCTTAGCAACCTAACCTAACCTAACGCTTGTAAAAAAAAGTCAGTCAAAGTGACTGACTTAAAAATGCAAAAAAAATAATATATATATTCACCAGTGATGCGTTGGCCGAGAAGTATGTTGCTTCGCGCACATCGTGCATTGTCTTATCCTTCATCCGGACCAATAGTGCATGAGTGTAAGGAGCTCATCACTTTAAAAAATAAAAATCAAAACTTTTCATCATTTGAATTCACCCGGACAGTTGCGGACATTTCGTGAACCCCCCCTTCCCCTGTAAGTGTCCACGTGCAGTGGCGCCAAGAAGATCTGAAGACGGTGATGCAAGCAGTCGTACCTCCCTCCCTTTTTAACCTCGAACCTCCCTTTTTTTCACCACCCCCCCCCCCCCCAATCCCGTTTTTTTTTTGCGAAGCAAACAAAAATATTTTTCCCACACAACACCTGATTGAAAGAGGAAAATGCATGAAATTATATCGGTTGTGCGTGATTTGCGCGAACATGTAGTATCGTGTACTGTTTCATGGAAACTGCGATGTTCAGTGAATCAGTGACAAATAAAAACGCGTTGAAAAAGTGAGAATTAAGGTATGTTTTATCTTCAACGTGTGTTTATTTATTCACGCACTTTGTATGTTTATTTTCCACTTGGCATATATCACAGTAAACTAATAATCAATTTTATAAAATAAAACAAAATAAACAACGTATTTGGATTTCAGACTTTCAGGCAGGACTCGATTCACTTCAAAAAATTTAAATCGAGAGCAAAAATACCTGGCTGGCGCACGGCGCTCATCGAGTTTGCGGTGCGGTCGGCCTCTTGCCCGAGCAATCGGTAGCTAACCTGAGCGCATTCGCGAACGTGAACGTGATGTAGTACTACAGTACTTTGCCCTTAGAATTCACCTCCCTACCCTACCCTTACAACCACACCGCCCCTCCCCCTACCACGATTCCAATTCAGATGTCTCCCTTCCAATTCCTCCTTACCTTCTTTCCGTCTCCCCTTTTTCGCTTTCTTTCTTCTCTCCCTCCCCTCCCTTTTCCTTCCTCCCCACAAACTTCCTCCTACCTAATCTATCTAATCTACCCACCCCTACCATTTCTGAATTTGTTGCCTTTCTTTCCCTTTCCTTCTCTCTCTTTCCTCCCCCTTCTTTTCTTTCTTTTCTTTCCCTTCTTTCCTTTTCCCCTCTCCTCCCTCCCTTTCGCCCTCTTACCTCCCTCCCTTTTTTGCTAGACGGTGATGCACGTGCATCACCGTCGATCCCTTCTTGGCGCCACTGTCCACGTGTTATCTGAACAGCCCCAAAGAACGAGCCTGTCCTAGAACGGTGAAGCGTTCTCCATGCCCGTCTTGTTTAAATGAGTTGTGTTGAATCCGGCGCCTGTTGCTCTTCCGGAAACGCGGTCCCGGTGCCGCCGAGTGGCCCATAAGAGGGTTCGTCGGGGGCCCCACGGCCAAAGTGTGTAGTACTGCGTAGTGCGGGGCGGGGCGGGACGGGGCGGGGCGGGGCGGGCTTCCTGTAACCTCCAGGGAATCCACGCCGCGCTCTCCGGCCTGCGATCTCCATCCGGCGGCTCCGGTGCCCAGCCGTATTCCGGTGCCTCCGGTGCCTCCGGTGCCTCCGGTGCCTCCGGGCCGGCGGCGGTATACCAGACCGTTAGTTCTTGCCGCAAAACAGGCGGGGCGATAGCGATAATTAATTGATTAGGGGAGATGTTGTATTGCCGCGGCCGGTGAGTACGGCGCCGGCCGCCAGCACCCCGGCCGACCGTCGTTGGCTCTTGGAAAGAAATGTGTTCGCAGAGCTGGAGGCGGCGGCGGCGGCGGCGGCGGCAGCGGCAGCGGCGGCAGGGTGCGAACGACCGGCGCTCGGCTCGGACCTCGTTTCTTCTCACTTAATTTTTCGGTCTCGGTTCTCGAGTACCTTATCGCACCGAGGGGGCCCCGTCGTCGTGGTACCCCGTGGTTGTGCATGCTTGACAGGGTACCGGAAGTGACGCGCTCACTATTACACCCACACCCACACCCACACACGCACCTACACACACACACACCACACACACCCACACACACACACACACCTACACACACACACACACACACACACAGCTCGAGGTCGGCAGCCGTGCCTGACGTTTTCATTAAAGATGTCTCCTCACGCCAGCAGCGCCATGGCTGCGCTGTGCTGGCTGCGGCTAGCTGCACTCTGCGCGCCCCACCGCGCCCCGGCAACACTCTTCTTGTGATTTTGAGATGAAAAATGAAAACTGTGTCGAAAATCGAAGATTCTCCGCTGTCTCAACGTTTGATGGCTTCCGAAAAGCTGTATTTTTCCGATTTTTGAGACGATTTTTCTAGTGAGAGCTTGAAATACGAGCCTCGAAAAAGAAGCGCTGTCCGTCGTTTGTCCAACGTTTGCTTTGTCCTTGTCTCCGTTCGTGGGCTGCTGTCTCATCGCACTCCAGCCCAGCCCCGGGACCCGGTCCTTCCTCCGGGTCCTCGGTGTGGCCAACACTCGGACAAGCGCATCGCTCTCATGTTCCTGGCAGGGCAGGCGCACGTCCGAAAATGTCATTTTCCGCCTGTCGTTCGGGTCCCGCGAGGCACTCGCTCACGTCGGGCGGGGAGGCGGGGAGGCGGGACAGGAGGCGCGGACAGGAGACACACGCACCGGGGCCCCGGTGCGCATGCGCGCTGCCTCCGCCATTTATCCCGGCGTGTGCCTCCGCACGGCTGCATCGCCTGCATCGCCTGCATCGCCCATCCCTGTCCGAGACGCATTAGTTTGTCGCGCCGAGGCAGCCGAGGCCGGGCGCTGGGCCGGGAGACGTGACTCGGGACACTTTGTCCTCCTGGTCCGGGACGCCGGAGCGCCTGACAGCACCGTACCCGGCCGGCAGCCGTGCCCGGCCATGCCACAGCGCGTGCGTCTTGCCGTGTGCGCGGTCGTCACCATACCGCCGTCGCATGGCGCCCGCTTGTAGCCACGCGCACTCCCATACCTATGCAGGCGGAGCGGGGCGAGGGGGCTGCGCCGCGGTTTTGCCTGCCGACCCGCGCCTCGCCTTGCAAGAGCCTCTACGCAGCAGATGGCGCTGGGCGCGGCCCGTGCGGGGGCGACTCCCCCGACAGCTGGCGCTGCTGCTCTGCAGCTGGGAGTAGGGACGGGCGGGGCGTGGCGGGGCGGGGAGGCCGAGGCTGCGGTTTCGTCACCGGCGCTGGCCGAATGGTCAGCGGTTGTGCAAGCTCTCGGAGCAGAGCGCCCCCACCACCTCCAACAAGTGCCCTGCTTTGTGGAGCACAGCGGCCTGGCCCGCAGCAGCCTGGCGGCCACCACCACCACGGTCCGGGCGCCGCTCCCCTGCCGGTGCCCGGTGCCCGGTGCCCGGTGCCCCGTGCCGTGTCTGTGTCGCGCGTCGCCAGGTCGTCAGGCTAGCCGCACACGCACAGGGTCAGTGACCAGGCTCCCTGGGCTCCGCTGGGCTCCCTGGGCTCCGCTGGGCTCCGCTGGGCTCCGCAGCGCATCGCCGGCCGCCGCTCGAGTGGCGGATTCGGATCGGCTGTTTGACGCACAACAAGAACAAGTCGAGCGCCTCTCGCGGCGCCGCCCGGAGTCGCCGGACTGGAAGCGACCGGGTCCGGCAGGAGGACAGGACAGGAGTCCGCGGGCATCGGCTGTTTGATGCGTCCGCCCCAGCGCCCCCGCCACTCCGAGGCAAGAGCTCCGGGAAACAGACTCCGGGTTCCAGGCTCATGGCTCCGGCATCCGGGATCCGGGCTACAGGCTCATGGCTCCGGGCTCCAGAACTCCCTCCGAGAGTGTATTCGAACGGAAGAGTCGGAGCCCCTGGTGGGTAGGCAGCCCCGGCGGACACCCGTGCTCTACGGGACGGCCTACCCCGACCACTGCAGGCGCTCCGTGCGTGTCGATGTGCTCTGTAGGAGGGCGCCATGTCGGTGTTACGTGGTTCATGCACGTCCGCAGCCTAGCAACAAGCAGCAGTAAAGGTCCTGCTCCCTTAGGACACTCAGGACCCTCAGGACCCTCAGGACCCTCAGGACCCTCAGGACCCATAGGACCCTCAGGACCTTCAGGTCCGCACCTTGTCGCACCTCTTGCCGCGCCGACCTACATTATAGATGGGGACTCTGCGATAAAATGTTATTTACCTAAAAGAACGGAGATAGGAATCGGAACCGTGCTCTGCTGCTCGCCGTTGCTTCTGCTGCTGCTACTCTCTCTCTCTCTCTCTCTCTCTCTCTCTCTCTCTCTCTCTCTCTCTCTCTCTCTCTCTCTCTCTCTCTCTCTCTCTCTCTCTCTCTCTCTCTCTTTCTCTCTCTCTTTCTCTCTCTCTTTCTCTCTTCTGCAATCGCTTCTTTGCCGAGGTCGCTCCGGATGTGGGGATAAAAAAAGGAAGAGAGAAAGAGGCGCTGAGTTTGGGCTGTCCGTCCATGCCGGATTTTTCATCAAGATACAATCGCAGTCGCGGATTTTTAAGTGTTTCGTGTTATAATGTGCTTTATGGTGGCCGCTGCCGCTTCTACCTCCCCCCCCCCTTCTCTCTCTCTCTCCTTCCACACCATCCTAAATTATCCAGACCTAGCAGCCGAGTGGGAATCTCTTTGCAGTCGGCGCGCGTTTTCGCTGCCTGCGTCTCTCTCTCTCTCTCTCTCCCTCTCTCTTTCTATCCCTGGTCGCGAAAAGAATTTCCCCATGCCGCTTGCGTGTGGACGTGCGTAAGTCACCGGGGGCCTGGAGCCAGGACGCGAGGAATCTCTACTCGGCGGCTCGGCCACGTCGTCTGGCTTGTTATGCGTGGGCGCGTAGGCCGTGGCGCGGCGTGGCGGCGTGCGCGCGGCGCGTGTCCGTCGTGGTGGCTGCCCGCCTGCACACGCAGCCGAGTGCACCGCCGGCCCCCGGCCCCCGCCGGCCTGGCCCCCGGCCGGGATGAAGCTCCCCCCGAATGGGAAGGAACACACCGCGCCGCCCAAGTGGGTCGAATTTACGTCATGGCCAAGGTGAACCAGGCCACCGTCATGATGGGGGGCATCCCCGTCGTGCTGCTGGCAATCGGAGCGCGCCGGGCAGTGGGCACGTCAGGCACGTCGGGCACGTCGGGCACGTCCCGGTGCGCGGGGCAGCGGCAGCGTCCGGCCGGGTGGACCTCCGACGGGGGCCGACGGGGTCCTTCCCTCGGGGGCGGGGGCCGTGACGGCGGCGCCATCACGACGCGCACGCCGCTGCCGACCGTCGTGGCCTTCTTGTTATATTTTCCCCGGAACGGCGGCGACAAAGTGTTTACGACCCTCGATGCCTCCCCTCCTTTTCCCTCCCTCCCCTCCTGAGAGTCAGGAGCAGGGCGTACACAGTGCGGCCTCGGAGAGCGACTGCTGGAGGCCCCGTTCGTCACCACCGCGGCGATGCAGTGGTCCCCGGCCGGCGTGAGTGAGCAGGAGGTTGAGGTTGAGGTTGAGGTTGGCCCACGTTGAGGTTGGCGCCGGCTGTTCTGCTCACCGCGCCGTACAGTTGGCGGCTCTGACTGCATCGCATGCAGCCTTTCGCTTGGGATATATGCCATTTTCGCGTGTTCCGTCGGGCCCCGTGTAGAGGGCGCGCGAATATACCGTTGTAGTGTGGGATTATCAGCTCCTCACTCGCTCACACACACACACACACATACACACACACAGCGGAGCCCAGCAGCATTCGAGTGTGGTATACGCAGTGAAGAAAGGGCCTTCGTGGAGGAGGGGGAAAGGGGGAGGGGGGGGGGATCCTTTGCAACTGAGGTGAAAAAGGATTGCAGGCGAGGGCGGTGGTGGCGGAAGCTTGCGCCCGGCGCTGCCGCCACCGCTGCTGCCGCTGCTACCGCTGCTGCCACCGCCGCCGCTGCCTCCAAATTATACCGCCGTACGGTGCTGGTCCGGTGCGGGCGCGGTGCTGCTGGCCGGAGGCAGCCGGAGGAGCACGGGATAGCCGTGGGTGCAATAAAGGCCGTGGCCAATGCCTTTGCACGTCCAGCAGCTGCACAGCGTAGGCCTGATTTCGCGGAGGTTTTTTGGCCGGCACAGGCTGTGAGTGGGTGAGGTAAAGAGGTAAAGGGCCGGCAGCAGCCGTGGTCGTGCGAATAACGCCGGCCCAGGCTGTGAGTGGGTGAGGTAAAGGGGTAAAGGGCCGACAGCAGCCGTAGTCGTGCGAATAACGCTCCGGCCGGCGCGCTCAGCTGAGCACCAACAGCTGTGGATAATGTGCCTGATTGGAGCCGTGGCCGACACGAACTTGCGCCGCGGCCGCGCTGGGCGCTGGGGCTGGTCTGGCCGGCGCTGCCACTCTTGTCGGGTGCTTGCCTTGCAAATCGTATATATAAAATGACATCACTCGCTGCTATGCACCCATCCGCGGCAATTTTTTTTTTTTAATTTTTCCCATTTCCGCTATGGTACTTGTTGGTGGTTACCTCACTAATGTTTTTACCTCTTTCCACGCGCACCTAGACCACGTCATGCATGACAACAAGGGCACGCACACGCACGAGTCTGTTCCAAATCGATTCCCGTCCCGCGCTCCCTGGCGCATGAACGATTGCATTTATTAACATTGCAATGCCAGGCAGCCGCGTGTTCATTACCGCCACGCTCAGCCCTTGTCTCGGCCGTGTTCTTGTCTTTAATGGCCTCTGACGTTCTGCGTAGCCGCGGCCTGCAATTTTTCAACTATTTTGTCCGACCGCCGGTTTTACTGCTACTTCTATGCTGCCGCCACCGATTCATAGTTCCGTGTTCCAAATTTTGTCGCGTCGGAGAGAAACGGACGTGCGCGGCTAACGGTTGCGGTGCGCCGCTGAAGAAGAAAAAGTATAAAAAAACAACAAACAAAAGCGAGAAAGACAACCGTGTGTCCGCCATTAATACCCTCTTCATTTCAAGGCGGACGCGGCGGTGTTGACACCGATGTGAAAGTCTCCCATGCAGGCGGCCAACATGCGCACTGTATCAGGCGGTGGTCATCTCGCAGTGGTGCCAACCCAACAAACACGAGGCGACGCTGTCGGCCAGGCCAGGCTGTTTAACTAGTGCACTGCGGCGAGGCGCCGACCTGCTGCAAGTGCGCCGACGTTCTCACACCGGCACCGGGCCGGGCCACGCCGTCACCGTCCTCGACTCCGGACAGACAAACATCTCGACAGCACCCACAACCACACCACATCGTTTTGACCCCGACCCCCGCCCCCTCCTCCCCGTCCTCTCTGTCTTCCTCGCTATCCCGCGCTGTAGTGTGCAGTAGTATTCCCTCTCCCTAATGACGGACCTTTCCAACAGTGATTACAGAGTGGCCATTACTTTTACGCGGTTCTAATGGCTGAACATCGCATTGCTGCTGCCCTCCGGCCCCCGGCCGCTCTAGGCTAGACGATACTAGACTCTCTTCGGCCCTGGATACGCAACAGCGCGTCACACGCGGGGCTGAAATGGCACCGCCAGTTATTATTAAAACCGCTTGAAGAAAACTCGGCGGCAAGCAAACTTTCGTCCGTGCGATACATCCTTACAAAAAATTATTCTTAAATCAAGTATAATGATTATGGACATTTTCGTGGACGAAATCGCTTGAATCCAGCTGACGCATTTAACGCAGTTTATCTGTATTTGACACGATTCTTGATTCAAGATTTCGTCCACAAGAATGTCGATTATGCTTGATTCAGGTTAAAAAAAAAATGAGAGTGTAGAAAGAAACAAAAGCCGATTTCTGAATTTCTTTTCAATCAAAATGAATAGCGTACTTTTTTTTGTGGAATCCGTTGGCTTTCCGCCGCCGCCTCTTTGCTACAGCACCACGTACGTCGGCGTGCGTGCGTGGGAGGTCGGCGGGCAGACAGGTGGCCGGCCGCGGTACGACGCGCTGCACTCGCCGGTCTGTCAACGTGCACATCGTCTTCGCGGACGGCAGAGCTACGCGTTGAATTCATAAACCCATCGCGCCGCTGGCAGCCGCTGGTGCGCGCCCGCCGCACGGGGCAACGCCCGGAAACGACCCCCCGAAGACCTTCCGAGGACTTTAAGACCCGGTGCAGCGTCCGCACCTCGACTGTGTGCACAGTGGGGAGGAAAAAAAAAAGGAAGATTTGTTGTCGCAATTAATTTGTCCCGTTGATTTCGCGACACGATCGACAGATTTTTGTTTCGAGAACCAAAACTTTGCTAGGTCAGGGAAATTAAGATTTTTGCGCGATGGTTGGATCAAGATAAGCAAACATTAGTTTATTGCGGGAGCAAACAAATTTTTTGCTGCCCTAAAGAATGTTGGTTCTCTCAATTACATTTTTATGTATTTCCCGAAAAAACTAGTTGCGGCAACTAATAATTTACTTATTTTTGCGTGAACTGCTCGCAGGCCGTAAGAGAAAGGGTCGTTACCGCAGCGCTGCCAGTGGCGCCGTATAACAGGGTCACCCTGCGAGACACCTGAATGCCCCGCGCATGCGCCGTGCCGCGCCGTGCGGTGCGCAGGGCGGGCCGCAGTAATGCATATGCGGTGCACGCTTTGTTACGCAAACCCAGCCGCAGTGGCCCCCTCCCCCCTTTCCGCGCAAACCCTGGTCCGTAATGAGCCACTGCCCGTTTTTACTCGTCCTTTGCTTCCTCTACTACGACTATAACGTAGAAGCAAAAAAAGAACGAGTATTGCGTGCGCCCTGTCAGTTAAGACCCCGATTCATATCGAAAACTGCGTAACGGAGGGATTCTGTTTTGGGGGCGTTTTGGTTGGGCGTTGATCTAGTTTCAAAAATGATATTAGATTTCTGAAAAACAAAAAACAAAAACAAATCGTATTTAGAGACCGCAGATCGGTGGAAGTTTGTCTTGGGACCAGCCGTCGCCCGCAGTCAACAATCAGTTTTCGCGTACTCTGCAGCGCTCGGAGTAATAGATCAGTGGCTGTCCAGTTAAGACGTGAGAAAAACACAAAATTAAAAAAAAAAATCACAAATACTGAATGTGCATAAATTGTTCGTATATATGAGGACCAAAAACATTAAATTATGAAAACCTCGAAAAAACTTATTTTCCATCAAAACTCAAAGAACGAGTCTGTCCTAGGACGCTAAAGCGTTCTCCATGCCTGTCTTGTTATATTTCTCTCTCCTTTTCTCCGCACCTCCCCGCAGCAAGATCGAGGTGGTGTTGGTGGTGGTGGGAGCAGGATGACGATGAGCGGGTCTAGTTTTGTGCTGGTCCGGGTGCGCACGACAGAGCTGCAACATGGCGTTAAGAGGCCGTAAAGACGGGTGGGCTGGGTGGTCCCGGGCGGTGGCGGCACCGCCGGGTGTGACGCACGCAGAAAAATGATTAGTTGTCACAACGAATTAGTTCGTAGATTTTGTCGCAAGCACTATATTTAGTTGTGAGAACTAAGATTTCGTTGGGACAACTAAAAGTCGGTTGCATCAGCAAAAAGTTAAAAAAAAAATACTTTTCGCTGACGCCACTGACTTTTTGCTGACGCAACAGACTTTTAGTTGTCCCAACGAAATCTTAGTTCTCACAACTAAATATGGTGCTTGCGTCAAAATCTACGAACTAATTCGTTGTGACAACTAATCATTTTTCTGCGTGCGCGGCTCCCATCTCGGGAGAGCCTTATGAGCACTTGAAACACCCGACCAAGTTGTGGCAACTTAACTAGACTTCGTACAGGTCCTAGTTATGATGGTAGGAGCCACCTCAAAAAATCAGGTCGAGTTGTCACAACTTTATCCCTGTCGTTCACGTTTTAGCGCGAATTAACCGTCGGGAGACCGTCTGCCTGCGTACGTGCAGGGGCGGGAAGAGAGGGAGATAGACAGAGAGACAGAGACAGAGAGAGACAGAGAGACAGAGACAGAGAGAGAGAGAGAGAGAGAGAGAGAGAGAGAGAGAGAGAGAGAGAGAGAGAGAGAGAGAGAGAGAGGGGGGGGGTTAACTGCCGCGCGTACTACGAATGGCGAGCCGAGACAATGGCAAGGTCGGAGGCGTTCCTGCATCGCGCATGCGGGAGGTCTTCTGGCAGCACCCCCCCCCCCCCCCCCCCATTCCAATTCAAACACAGCGGACCGCGCGGTGGTGGTAGGCAAAAAAAAAAATATTTAAAAAAATCCATCCGCATCCCCGCATTGATAGAGATCTGATAATGTCAGCCTAGCAAGTCGCGATGGTCCTCTCGCGCGCCTTTTCGCTGCACAAACAAAAACTCAATAACCGTTCTTCGCGAAAGGCCAAGGCCATTCACTAGGAGAGGCTGCAGCGCATTTCTTTTTCCCCCCTCCGTTGGCGCCGGGACAGAGCTATCGACTTGCTAGATAGCGGGAGCTGGATGGACTTCCTGCCATCTGATGACGGGTTCGGCGGCCCGTGACCTCATCCTCACGCGTACTCGCCTCATCTCTGCTCCGACGGAGTGCGGGAGGCGGGAGGGAGCTGGTGAGCGCCCGGCAGGTAGGCAGCCCCGGCAGGCACCCGCGCTCGACGGGACGGCCTACCTCTCCAGGCGCTCCGCAGTGTCACACATGCGCTGGGCAGCAGCCGCTCTTCTCACGCGCTCCCTTCTGCTCGGCACCGCCTTCACTACTACTTGTGGGCGCGTTGTTCATGGAGTCACCTAGCACTCCGTATGTGTGTGTGTGTGTGTGTGTGTGTGTGCACGCTCGCGCAAACGGCGTGTTAATGCGGCGCTCGGCCCGTTAAATTCCGCGTGTCCCGCCGCGTCGCGGTGAGTATGTCGTGCGCACACCGGGGCCTCCGGAGCCGGGCAGAGAACCGGGCAGCGGCGATCGCCACCGGAAGCGATGATCAATGGCCGAGATTAGAGCGGCGCGACACCCCAGCAGCGGGGCGGTAGCGGCGGTATAGCGGCGGTAGCGGGCCACAACGGAGCGCGGGAAGTTCGAAAGGCCACACGGCATTCTGCATTCTGCAGCGCACCATACCGCCTGCTGTGCGCACCGCCGCACTGCGGACCGGGGCTGGCTGGGACTTTAACGCACGGACACGCCGCCGCGTCTAGAGAGGGTCTTCAGCAAATAATTAGTGTACGGAGGTGCTTCTACGTGTCAAGGGGGAATGCCCGCAAGCAATACGGCCTTCCGAACTCCTGAGGCGTCAGGCGGTGATGGTGGTAGCAGAATCGAATGACGGCCTACACATGAAACTAGTCTTTGCTCAATAGCGGAATCGTGTGCAAATCGTGTGTATTTGCTCAGAACTCAACGCATAGCACTTTACAGGACAGTCATATTCCCTAGGCCTCCAATGGGAATTACATTGGCTGATAGTCTCTCTCTCTCTTCCTCGCCACGCCCCCTGCCAGCGAGATCCCCGCGCTGGGGTGCCGCGGCAAAGAATTAACCATATCCGCGCTGTTTATTTCCAGAACGGTTAGGTGCACCGCGGGGCGTTATAGGCAGGTAATGAGTCGACCCCGGCCGATGCCTGGCCGATGCCGTGGCGATGCCTTGACCCCGGCCGAGATGCCGGCGCCCAGACCGGACCGGGGCGGGCCGGGACGGGACGGGGCGGCCTAATCTGATGCCGTAAGGCTGCAATTTGTCACAGGGCCGTGAGGCCAGCCAGCCGTACTGCTCACTGCTAATAAGGGATATAGCACTTCACTCCATTCCAGTTTACGCGTCCCCCAGGCTGCAGGAGGAAGGGGGAGGAAGGGGTGGGGGTACCGAGTACCGGGTACCGGGTCAGACCCGCCCCGACCGGGAGGCCAGCGCTAACGTGGTGCCCGCGGTCATCTGTTTTCCCACGCAGATGCGCCCCTCTCCTTGTCTCTCTCTTTCTGTCTCTCTCTTTATTTGTCTGTCTGCCTGTCTGTCTGTCTGTCTGTCTGTCTGTCTGTCTGTCTGTCTGTCTCTCTCTCTCTCTCTCTCTCTCTCTCTCTCTCTCTCTCTCTCTCTCTCTCTCTATCTATCTATCTATCTAATTTTCTCTATCCATCTACACCTCCCTCTGTCTCCGTCTTGTCTTGTTTGCATAAGCAGAAGCGCGGCGTCAGTCTCCCAAAATAGCAGCAGAGCAGAGTGCAGCATTTTGCGGCCTTCGTGGCCTTGAGGCGGCCCGGGCGGACCTGGTCGCGGTCTGTGCCGCCGTGTCACAGAACAGAGGCGGGGCGGGGCCCAGACGGAGAGTGAAGCGCTGGAGATGACGGCCGCCGCCGAGGACTGTAGGCCCCCGCCGGAGCACACCACACCCTCCTCACCTCACCACGCTGCAGCGCGGACTGGCCAGGGGCTGCTGTGCTCTGCTGTCCGTGTCCGGCTATCGCCCGGCTTTATCAGCGCGCCGCTGTCAAAGCCCAGGCTGCCCGCGGCTGATGCTGGCTGCTTTGTGCTCGAGGGTCTCCAGCGGCCGACGGCGACCTTGAGCGGCACCTGGGAGACAAGCGGAGCGGACAGCCCCGGGGGGCCTCGGTGTCCGTGCCCGTGCCTTTGTTGTCCAGAAGCCCGCCTCGCCCGCCGCAGCCGTCGGACCCTACGCTGCAAACGTCTCGTGAAGCAGACGAAAAACACTCGGCTCGCACCGCGTGCCCCTTTATTTTTCATGTTTCTCTTTTCTCTCCGCGCCGGTGTCCTTCAAGGCCCTCCTCCTGCTGCTCTCCGAGAGAGGGTCTCCCACTCCCTCCCCGCGGGGGTCCCGGGGTCCCGGAGGGCCCCGTTACTCGCCGTGGCGCTGCGCTTGTTTTTATCTCGCATTGGCTGATTGCGGCTCGTCTTTTGCAAATGATATAAATGACCAGTTGCTGTGGGAAATACACACGCCGCGCTCTGCCAGGGGGCTGCGCGGCTGCGATCCGTGCTGCTGCTGTTGTTGTTGTAGGGCTCGGTCTCTCTCTCTCTCTCTCTCTCTCTCTCTCTCTCTCTCCTCTCTCTCTCTCTCTCTCTCTCTCTCTCTCTCTCTCTCTCTCTCTCACCTCGGCTCTCTTCCTCCGGGCCTTTATCCGCTTCCGCCCCGCCCGGAAGTCCGTCGGCTCCCGACTCGGCCAGAAGGAGAGGGGAGAGGGGAGGAGAGAGAAAGAGTGGAGAGGAGGGGAGGAGAGAGGAAGAGGGGAGAGTCCGGGCGGAGACGTGGGCCGTGCTGACGAGCGGCCACGGGGCGGGCGGGCGGAGCGGACGAAAGACAAGAGAAGAACAATTAACGTTCCGGGCACGAGCCCTGCGCCCCGTGCGGCCCTGTGGGACCCCCGGCGGGGCCTCGGGACCCTCGGGACTGGTTAGCAGGACCGGCTCTGCTCTGTGCCCCGAGGCCCAAACCGAGAGACCTCATCCAAAAAAAAGAAAAATTAGCGATCGCGGGGGTTGGCCTCTGGGATGGGAGGACCGCCTGCAGGGTAGGCAGCCCCGCCGAGCACGCCCGCCGAGGGGTGCATCACATGGTAAAGTCACTGTACACCCAACGGAATAGTGTCATGTGCAGTCACTTCCAGTCCCCTCCCAATCATTCCAATCACCAGACACCGAAATGATTCCGAAAAAAAAATCTGCGAGGAAAAGAAAGCTGATGGCATGTTTGACCGCTGTTGACAAAACCTATGTCGTCCCGGCTTCCGCCAGGACCCCTGCCTTCAACTTCGGTGATCTTACGGGAACCGGTGCTTTACGGCTGCTAGTTGGCCCCGGGACACAGCACTAGAACCCGCTACCCGGCTTGCGCCGGACGGATCTCCCGGCAACCCCTAGCCCGCGCCAATGCGCGAGGCCCCCTCCGCTAACCACGGCCTCCGGGACTCCATCATACTGTAGTGCCCTTCAACCGCAGTCTGGTTTGGCCCCACTCATCGTGGGAGTCCGCCCCTGCGAAGATTTGGAGGACATAGGTTCCCTTCGTACACGACCGAAGCCGCTGTACTACTACTCGCTACGTACCGAGTAGCGGCATGTCCGCACCTGCCAGATTCAGAGAGAGGAAAACAGAAGCTTCGAACCCTAGAAGCTCTGTACATCCCCCGAGTCTCCCCCCGAGATTGCTCCCGAGGCACAGAACGCCCCCCCGGGCGGGACCCTCGAATCTAGGGAATTGAACCCTAGACCCTCGGGACCGGGGGTTTGTGCCGGCGGCGCCTTAGCCCGCACGGTCGCTTGGACAGCCATACCGACGCCACGTTCGGAAGTATACTTTAGCCACTGTCCTCGAAGCTGCGTCACAAGAAAAAGATGAGCGACCGGCAAGATTTGAACCACCGACCTGTCGGTTTCCGGCCAGTCCCCCAACCCATGCGGCTACCGAGCCACGGTGTTGTCTGCTGCGCTCCCGGCAATGTAGCTCCACAGAGTAGAGCTGAACATCGAGAAAAAAATTTGGAGGCGGAGGCAAGAGTTGATCCCGGGACACCGTCCGTTTGAAAACAGCGCCTCAACCGGTACGGCTAACGTGCCACGATACCAATAGCCCGGAGCTTATTCCTATACTGTAGCATCTGTCCTCAAAGCAGAAACATGAAGAGAACCTCGCTTTTCAGTCTCTTTCAGGAATTCCGTCCTCTCTCTCTCCAGTCACATCCAGTCATTTGGTATTTCAGTCACTGTACAAATTTTCAGGACTAGTGTACCCCTCGACGCCCGCCCACCGGTACTGCCTACCCGCCACACAGGGCGTTTACCTTTTCCTCTCCTGACGACTGCGTCGCGGAGTCTGGCCGCCGCGCGTTACGTGGTTTGCGGACGTGATCCTGTGCGTTGTGATTTATATGTGGCCGCGGCCGTGTGCAGGCGGCGGCCGCAGCAGCCTCATACCCCTCCTCGGGCACCGAAACGCCCTTTTGACATTTCAGCAAGAGACATATCGCGGCGCGGCGACCGGCAAACCAGGAATTCTCCAGCACTGCGCGCGGGGGTCATGTATATATGACACTTTCAGAAGAAAAAAAAAACACGATGAAATCGAACCGGGGTATGTGACTTTAATTTTTGCTTATATTGATTTTTTTTTCCCCCCCCCCCCCCCCCCCCCCCCAAAAATAAATAAATAAAAAAAAGAGCATTGGATTGTGTAGAAGAAAGTAGTCAATGATGTGCGAAAAACGTGTTTCTGAGTGCGTAGGACTGAAGAGGAGAACGCTCACAACGCACCACATCATGAGACTCGGAATTGGGAGGGCTCGAAGGTGCGTTCACCTCACCTTACCACACACACACACACACACACACACACACACACACACACACACACACACCTACACTCCACTGTATGAATGTCTCTCCCCGACTGGCCGCGCGCGTGTAGCACCAGCACCAGCACGCTCTAGCACTACGAGGTGGCGGTAATGTATTCACGAAATGAATCACCCTGGGCCGGGAGCCCTGCGGTGCCCTATCCTCGGAGAGCAGGCCTCGTTGCGGAGGACCGCCAGTGGCGTAGGCACGTACGGAGGCGACCACGCGGGGGCGCATTCCGACACTGCAATTTTTAAAGGAAAATATCCTGTAGATTCTTTTGAATTTTTCTTTAAAAAAAAAAAAGTGAGTGCACTGCCGCGACGGAGACTGCACTAGGCGACGCGCGGCCGACTGCTCAGCAGACCGACGAAATGAGTTATGGGGTTGTGTTGTTTTATTCCCTGCAGAGCACACACACACACACACACACACGCGCGCGCGCTGCACTGCAGTATAAGGAAGAAGGCCTGGTTCTGTTGTATGCAAAACGTGGGCTGGAATTCCCTTGACCATTTTCGTTTTTTAAATAATGTATGGTAGAAGGTCGTGGGGCACGTGCGTATGCAGGCCAGGCCATGCCATGCCAGGCCAGCCGGGCGGTATGACAGGCAGCGGGATTGGCTCGACTTTCACTGTCGGTGTTCCACAGTTCCACACCGCCTAGGCGGGGCCGCGGTGTGCACGACACGACGCGGCGCACAGCAGCAGCAGCAGCAGCAGCAGCAGCAGCAGCAGCAGCAGCAGCAGCAGCAGCAGCAGCAGCAGCAGCAGCAGCAGCAGCAGCAGCAGCAGCAGCAGCAGCAGCAGCAGCAGCAGCAGCAGCAGCAGCAGCAGCAGCAGCAGCAGCAGCAGCAGCAGCAGCAGCAGCAGCAGCAGCAGCAGCAGCAGCAGCAGCAGCAGCAGCAGCAGCAGCAGCAGCAGCAGCAGCAGCAGCAGCAGCAGCAGCAGCAGCAGCAGCAGCAGCAGCAGCAGCAGCAGCAGCAGCAGCAGCAGCAGCAGCAGCAGCAGCAGCAGCAGCAGCAGCAGCAGCAGCAGCAGCGCGGTGCTCTGGAAACCCTCTGCGGAGCTCAGACGAGCTCAGCCCACTCTGGGCCGCAGCGCGTAGCGTTCCCTCTCTCCGCGGGTTCGAATACTGGTGCGTGTCATTTTGTTTTTCTGGTCGCGCCTGCTCTGCGGTTCCCGCCCGGTCCGCGAAGCGTATAGACTGACTCGAATCGGTATTGAGAAAAGAGGAGGAAAAGAAACAGAGCTTCTCGGGTCCCCAGGGGCCCAGGGGGGTCCTCGGGTCCTTGTACTCCGAAAGCGACTCCCCCGGAGCGGTCTGTCACGCCAAGCCGCGACGTCACCTTGACGCGGCCCCACGCCAGCCCGGGCCAGACTCCTTTCGCCGGTCCCATTGCTTCTTGTTCAGAAACACTTTCTCTCACGACGTACACTCCTCGTCGCCCCCCGCACTTCAGCCCCCCCCCCCCGCTCCCGCCACCTACCTTACCCTGCCTTACCCGGGTGCAAAATGAACCTTTCGAAAAGTCCTAAAAAAATTATACAAACATGACACTTATGAGTAGCCCATCGAATGTTCACGCCGTTCCCAGGACTAATTTGGAGGGGCAAAATAGGTTTATTTAGTATTGTTTGCATTTTTGATTTTCAGATGTTCATCTATCATCTGAAAAACTGTAACGTGTTTAGCATTGACAATTTGCACACCAAAATCGGGAGTGAGGGAGTACTCGTGTGTCGCCCGCGCTGCCGCGTTGTCTTCGCTGCTGGCCACAAGGTTAATTCGGAGATTTGCGTGAGGAGATTTGTATCTTTAATTTCCGCGCGCGCGGCCGGCGGCCCGTCGGCGGCAATGAAGGTCGCGGACTCCGAGCAGAAGTAAGTCGGCGGCAGCGAGAGCCGTTTTCACGGTCTGCATTCATTATTTGCCGGCGCCCGGGCTCGAACCGGTGACCTCACGCACAGGAAGGACAGGCGGATAAACTTTGTCAGTGACGTTGGTGCCTCGCTATGCTCCCATGCGGAAGCCAGGGCAAAACGTGGGAAGCGAACAAAACATACCGCTGAGGTGGCGGTGTGGTGGCTGAGCTTCATTTGATCGATCCCTCGATACGATTCACTGCCGAGTGCCGCCGCGCCGCCATCATGTCGCATTGCGGTAATTCTAGTACATTCCCTGTCGTGACGACGTTTTTACATGCGGACAACATGTTTGTCCCAGTGCTGTGTACCACTACGTGTGCGCTCTGACGGAATCGTATCCAAGAATACAGAATTATACATCTGTGCTATCTGGTGAGGGGGCATCCGTGAAGTGCAAACGTCGACGGGGCGACCCTTAATTTGGCCGGTTTGGGTAGAGAGGGCGCCTGTTGGGTAGGCAAACCACGACTTGTGCACGCACGCGTGTCGTGCGGGCTGGCCTACCCTAGCTCTCGCAGGCGCTGCGGGTGTCACCATTTTTTTTTTAATTTTTTTTTTGTCAATGGAACTCGGGGGTGTTTGAACGTCGGATCTCCCTCTCCAAAAGCCACCCCGCTGCCCTCTCTACCATGCGGGACCTAACCTTATAGCCTCCGGCGGTCGGTCGCGATACCGAGGCCGACAGTGCACATGCAGGCAGCGGCATACGGGCTCCAGAGCGGCCGTGCGGCGGCCATGCGGCAGCCAGCGGGACTCTATATAGCGCCATCGATTAGGGCGATTAGTCTCGTCGCACACCTCGGCACACCTGAGCCGGAGCCGATGGGTGTGCGTGTGCGTGTGCGTGCGCGTGTGCGTGCGCGTGTTGTGTGCGCCGCGTTTGAAGGGTTCTATCGATTGCAATCGGTACAGCGACGCACGACGAGGGCTGGTCTGCTCTGCTTGGCGTCTGCTCAGTTCTGTCCGTAAGTGAGTGTGTGAGTATGTGTGTGTGTGTGTGTGTGTGTGTGTCCCCGCCGTGTGGCCGTGGGGTATTCTCTCTCCCTCTCTCCCCCCGCACTGGCTCTTGTGTTGTGTGTGTTGGATGTTGTCGTCCTGTTTGCACGTGGGACGTGAGCATTTCGACAACGCGCACACACATGCACACACGAATGTACCAACGCGCGCACACACACACACACACACACACACACGTGAAAACACATTCAGACACGCCCCTCTCCGGTAAAAAAAAATACACAAGGGTATTTGCGAGTCGATGAGAACACCTCCCAGTGTTATCAGAGTTGTGCTCAATAATAAGAGCAAAAAGAAAAATATGAATCTGCTAGACGAATTGCCAATTTTTTTGTATCGAAAATGAAAAGCAGTTGCATTGGAGACCTCATGCGCGCCGCGTTCATTCCAACCGCGGTTATTAATTCCCCGGCCGCGCCGCACTGCTCCATTTAGTGCCGCACTTGTCTGCATGCGCTGTGACTTGTACCCGGCTGAGCTCCGGAGAGTCTGCAGATCGTCCTCGATACCAGCGATACGGGAAATATATGCACTGTAAAACGAGACGGGCCTCAAGGCATGGCGGTGAGTGGGCAGCGTTCGGTTCGGAGAGCTGCTTGGAG
The DNA here is from genome assembly GCA_038380765.1 of Odontothrips loti. Classification (NCBI taxonomy): domain Eukaryota; kingdom Metazoa; phylum Arthropoda; class Insecta; order Thysanoptera; family Thripidae; genus Odontothrips; species Odontothrips loti. The sequence continues at coordinate 14,287,013 of CM076252.1, forward strand.
AGGTGGTGTCATGAGTCCCGCCAGGCTTCGATGCGTTCCGCCTCCTCTAATCCGCCCCCCAGCGCCGCCCCCGGCCGCCCCCGGCTGCCCCCCAGCCGCCCCCGGCCGCCCCGCCAATTACAATTATTGTTCCGTCACGCCGCGTGACACGATGGTAATCGTCCGCTCCGCCGAAAAGCCGGCGCGTAATAACAATTTGCGAATGAGGGCGTGATGGCGATGCCGCGCCGACTTCTTTTCGACTCGCAGGAGGGGGCCGTTACCCCGCCTTACCCGGCTTACCCCCACCCGCCTTACCCCTCGCCTTACCCACACCAACCTCACCCCTCGCCTTACCTGGCGCCTCACCCCACCGATGCAGCCCAAAACACCTCTGATGTGCAAACAATGCCTCATTGTGGCCTCATTTGCCCGTAACTCGAGGAGGGCGAGTGCGGAACCACATACCATTACTTCCCGTAATTAGAGCGGGCAGAGGCCCGGCGGCGGCTCCCGGCAGCGGCTCCCGGCAGCGACGGCGGCTCCCTTTCTCATATTCCAATTTCTCATACTTTGGTTTCTCTCTCGTTTCAGTTCAGCACAAAGTCAAGTGCATGGAGGACGCCATGTTCGTCGAGATCGTCAAGCAGCCCGACATGCTGGACATCTACCTGGAGGGCCTGCGCTCCTTCCCCGGTGAGTCCTCATCTCTGCACCCTGTTTTGATTATTTTGCCGCATTGTGACCCACTCCCCGCCCTGAGGGAGGTGTCCCCGGGTTATCGCGGTGGCGGTGGTGGCGGTGGTGGCGGTGGCGGTGGCGGTGGCGGCGGCGGCGGGGACCGCAGCAGCACCGGAGGCCGGCCCGGAGGGAGGCGTGAGTGAATGTAGTAACGTCCACCCCGCGCCGCGCCGAGCCGAGCTTCGCCAGTTGATAAATTTTAGTGCCGCGACTCGCCATCCTGCCGTGTGTGCGACAGAGAGGAAAGGAGAGGGAGAAGAGTGTCGCGCGAGGAAAGCTGCTTCGGCGCTCTTTCGCGCGCTCTCGCGGTCGCCAACACTGTTTGTGGGTGCGTGTGCGTGTGTGTGTGTGTGTGTGTGTGTGTGTGTGTGTGAGAGAGAGAGAGAGAGAGAGAGAGAGAGAGTGTGTGTGTGTGTGTGAGTGTGTGTGTGTGTGTTCGTGAGGGTGCGCGCGCAGTAAGGCTTAGCGGGCGAAGTCGTCGTCGGTCCGCCGATGGCGTCGCTCGGCGTCCGTCTTGCGCGGCACCCGCCGAGGCGGTCCCCATAAGTATCCCGTTGGGGCGGGGCGGGGCGGGGCGGGGCGGGGGGGGGCGGGGCCAGTGTGATTCCTATCCCGGACCATCCCTCTGCGAGCCTCTCTGCGGCGAGCCAAACTGCAGTAAAACCCCGGCAATCAATCAGGGGAGAGGCGGCCCGCGAGCCCCACAACGTAGCACAGCTCACAGAACAGCAACGGGGTCAGCGACACGTTCGCGCGGCCAGATAGACCTAGACCTAGGACATCAGGAGCCGGGCCGCAGCCGGGCCGGAGCCGGGCGGACCATATCCAACAGCCTAGCGCTCATCCATCGCCCTGCGTCTGGGCTGTGTGTGTGTGTGTGTGTGTGTGTGTGTGTGCGCGCGTGCGCTGACACCAGCTGTGTGTGTGGCTGTGTGCGTGTGTGTACAGACGACGTCCGTACGTCCCCCTCGGCCATGCCCTAGCCTTTACCTTTCCTTCCCACTCTTTGGCTCATTATTCTACGTGTCTTCGTCTGCCTCTCTCTCTCTCTCTCTCTTGCTCTTTCGCTCTCTCTTCTCTCTCTTTCTCTCTCTGCCTTCATGCCCGCACGGTCCTTCACGGAATTTTTCTTTTTCAAATCGCTGCTCTATCTCTGTCTGCCTTCCTGTCTGTCTCTCTCTGTCTCTGTCTGTCTGTCTGTCTGTCTGTCCGTCTGTCTGTCTGTCTGTCTGTCTGTCTGTCTCTCTCTCTCTCTCTCTCTCTCTCTCTCTCTCTCTCTCTCTCTCTCTCTCTCTCTCTCTCTCTCTCTCTCTCTCTCTGTCGCATAGATGCGTCTCTCCCCCCTCCCCCATGTGAATGTGGACAAGTAGTCATTTCTCACCTTCCTTCGAGCGTCCGTGGTGTGTGCGTGTCCCTCTCCCCCCTCTCTCTCAAGAACAGTGCGCCCATTGGGGCTTCGTGTCCGTACTGTTTGCCTAACGGCCCGGGACGGGACGAACTGAGAGGTTTGGAGAGGAAGCAAAAGGGAGGAGTTGTCACAGTCTGGCGCCTCAACCCCCCCCCCCCCCTCTCCTCTTCCTTCACCTTCCAGCGCTGCTGCGTCTCCGCGCCGCATTCGTTCTGCTGTCACCTCACAGGACGTTAGTACTCTGCTGGTATGGTAGTTCACGAGCTGTGCCTGCCTACGCGGGTTCAAATCCCCGCAAAGGCGTGCCGGGATGCTTTTTTTTTTTGTTTTTGTTACCGGTCGCGTGTGCGCTGTTACGGCGTCACACCCGGCCCGGCCACCACCACTGGCCCCACTGGGCCCCACTGCCCGCCGGTCCCGTTGCAGTCGCCGTGTCCCTGCCGTACAATTAGCAGACAGGAATCCCACCTAGGATCACCTCTGCTCTGCGGGGCCGGCGCTGTCGTGTCGTCTCCGAAGACGCGCGAAAGGGGTGCGAACGGTTGCGACTCCATCCCCGGCCCGGTCCGTTTCGCAGAAGCCGCAGGGAGGCCGCGAGGGGCCCGCGGCTCTGGTTCGCGTCCCGTTCGGTGCGCGACCATTATCCGTGTGGCCGTTTTCTTCCATTAAGTACAGTCCGGAGGGCGCCGTGCTGGGTAGGCAGCCGCCGGCCTCTGCATGCACGCGTGTCGTGCGGGCTGGCCTACCCTGACACAAGCAGGCGCTCGGCCTCAGAGACTGACTAAGAGTCCTCGAGGTAGGGCGTTTTACTTGATGGACGACATCTTGGGCCCGAATTCTATCTTCACAGATAAGTAAGACTGCCCTTTAAACTGTAAAACTAAAGTCTATTTCTTCACGAAAAAATGGGAGGAAAATGTCGAAGGGACTTGAACGCAGGACCATACGAGAGTGCGATCTCTCCCAACGGAACCGAATCGACAACTTGCGGTCGCGCGCGGGCGTGCGTGTGTGTGTGTGTGTGTGTGTGTGTGTGTGTGTGTGTGTGTGCGTGTGCGTGTGCGTGTGCGTGTATCCGTGGGCCTCCGCTATCGGTGGGCGTGTCGGCGGGGGTCAGGAGGTCAGCGAGGTCAGAGGCAGCTGCACGGCGGGGCTCAACAGTCTGGCCTGGCCTCCCGGTCGGCCCGCCCGCCCGGCGCGGCAAATCTCGAGGCAATTATACATCGAGAGTCTCTGCTGTGTGTCCTTGTCCCGCCCATGAGGCATGTCGGGTATTTCAGAGAGAGAGAGAGAGAGAGAGAGAGAGAGAGAGAGAGAGAGAGAGAGAGAGAGAGAGAGAGAGAGAGAGAGAGAGAGAGAGAGAGAGAGAGGGGGGGGCGGAGTCCAAGTCGTACGGAGAGGGTATGCCCCTCGGGAGTATGTACAGCCGATACAGCGACCCTCGAACAGAGGCACGCAGACAATTATTTTCCCCTTCTCAATCTATTTTATTTCTGTTGGCGACATTTTTGTTTTCTTTTTTGTCGACCTGGTTAGCGCCGTGCTGCTGCGCAGTATGCTGGGGGCTGTGGTCTGCGAGCCGACAAGGTCCCCCCGCGTCGCTTCTCGTAGTGCCTGCCGAGTGCGTCCGTGCCGCGGAGGGAAAAACGACACAAAACCGGCCCTTATTGGTTCGGCGAAATAGTGAGAGTAGTTTGATGAGTAGTGATAGTAGTTGAGTCGCGGATTTGCCAGGTCGTGGGTGATGGTTTTTGGGTGATGGCCCTGATCGGCCGAGCGCTATAGACCAACGACACCGGCTCATTCGGACGCACTCTGGAGGAGGGCGTTGCCGGCAGTAGCCTCTGGTCTGGAGGTGGTCCTCGAACGGGACACCGAAATCGTTCTACTGCGGCGCGAGGCGAAGCGGTCGCTCGCTCGCACTTACGGGCTAACACCACACACGCACACAGGCAGGCACGCGGCACGCGGCACGCAGGCAGGCAGCAGTGGCGGGGCGGTGGTGGGTCACCATGTACGGTCCGTGTCGGCGAGTAAATTACGGGCACACTCCCGACCCGCCCATACACCTTTAAAAACTCAAATCGAATCCTTCGTAAAAAAAAAAAAATTAAATTTAAAGGTTGATCGGATTTTGATGATCAACATTTCGGTCGAATTCATTTATTTTCATTTTTTTTCGACTTTTTTTAAAGTTTCCTGAGCGCAGTACGCCGCCACGCCGCTGGCCGGCCGGATGCCGACTGATCGATTCTGCCGGCGTCGGTCGGCGTCGCGTGCACTGCTGCGGGAGCAGCCGGAGAGGCAGCGGCGGCAGCGGCGGCAGCGGCGGCAGCGGCGGCAGCGGCCGGAGGTAACGGCGCGGCGCCGAGTAACTGGCTGCAGGCAGACTGCGCTGCGGGAGGAGAGCCGCTCCCGGAGGAAAAATCAACGAGTCTCGTGGAGAGTGGAAACAGCAGCGAGCACACAGCTCTGGGGTGGCCGTCATCCCGGTCCCGGCCGCCGTAAAAGACAGGTAGTGCGTGGACCGGGCGCGGCGGGCGGAGAAGAGAAGGCCGGTGACCGCGCGGCCGGCGGCACTATCTTCGGCCCTTGCGGATTTTAGATCGTTAAAAGGCGATCACAACGTTGCAGAAAACGGGTCCGGCGACCGCGGCGGAGTCCGGCGACACGCGGACTGGTGTTGGCTGACGGGGGAGGGAGGGAGAGAGGGAGGGAGGGAGGGAGGGACTGAGAGAGGAAGAGGGGGAAATGGCCAACGAAAAGCGTCCTCCGCCGAGGAAACATCGCGGGCTTTACAGGCTAAGTACACACACGGGAAAAATAACGTGTCGCGTGGCCGGACAAAGGAAGTGTGTCACGGTGTCGCGTGTGAGTGTGAGGCATGGCCAGTGGAGGGCGAGGTGTGGTGTCCTCGGCAGCGCGGCAGTAAACGGCGGACCCACCGCGACCCGGCATCATACCCGCCCGGCCATAGTCATATTTTTCGTCAGTAAAAGGACTGTTACTCGTCTCCTCTCTCTCTCTCTCTCTCTCTCTCTCTCTCTCTCTCTCTCTCTCTCTCTCTCTCTCTCTCTCTCTCTCTCTCTCTCTCTCTCTCTCTCTCTCTCTCTCTCTCTCTCTCTCTCTCGCGTGTGCGGGGGAGCCCTGCAGCAGCAGCAGCGGGAGAGAGAAGGGGGCCACGAGAAGAAAGAAGATCGTCTGTTGTTGTGGCATGAAGGGAGACACAAAGAGAGAGAGAGAGAGAGAGAGAGAGAGAGAGAGAGAGAGAGAGAGAGAGAGAGAGAGAGAGAGAGAGAGAGAGAGAGAGAGAGAGAGAGAGAGAGAGAGGCTGGCTCTGCTAACAACTGACAGCGACAAGGCGCTTCTTAATAATGATGGTGATGTCCACCAAAGTGCGGGAGAAGGCAAACGCACGCCACCTAGGGGAGTATCAGACAGAGAAAGGGAGAGACTGAGATAGAGAGAGAGCTATGAGATGGCGTTGGGGAAAATTAGTTATTCGATATTTAAACGTTTAAAAAATGTTTTTTGCTGATTAATATACAGAGGGTGTTGACTTAGTGCTGTGTTTTCGAACGGCAAGAGAAGGTCGGGTTGCCTAATTTCAGGGGCGCCCCCCGAGAGCAGACAGGCAATTTTTGTCGGAAAAGTAAAATGAAACGAGCGGGTATCGAACCCGTGCCGCCCGACCCATCCGGGAGCCGAGTGGCGACGCCGCAGCCGCCTCCGCTACGGCGGATGTTCTCTTCATGTTCTGCTTTGAGGACAGATGCTACAGTATAGGAAGCTTCGGGCGATTGGCATCGTGGCACGTTAGCCGTACCGGTTGAGGCGCTGTTTTCAAACGGACGGTGTCCCGGGATCAACTCTTGCCTCCGCCTCCAAATTTTTTTCTCGATGTTCAGCTCTACTCTGTGGAGCTGTATTACCGGGAGCGCAGCAGACAACACCGTGGCTCGGTAGCCGCATGGGTTGGGGGACTGGCCGGGAACCGACAGGTCGGTGGTTCAAATCTTGCCGGTCGCTCAACTTTTTCTTGTGACGCAGCTTCGAGGACAGTGGCTAAAGTATACTTCCAAACGTGGCGTCGGTATGGCTGTCCAAGCGACCGTGCGGGCTAAGGCGCCGCCGGCACAAACCCCCGGTCCCGAGGGTCTAGGGTTCAATTCCCTAGATTCGAGGGTCCCGCCCGGGGGGCGTTCTGTGCCTCTGGAGAAATCCGGGGGAGACTCGGGGGATGTGCAGAGCTTCTAGGGTTCGAAGCTTCTGTTTTCCTCTCTCTGAATCTGGCAGGTGCGGACAGCCGCTACTCGGTACGTAGCGAGTAGAGTACAGCGGCTTCGGCCGTGTACGAAGGGAACCTATGTCCTCCAAATCTTCGCAGGGGCGGACTCCCACGATGAGTGGGGCCAAACCAGACTACGGTTGAAGGGCACTACAGTATGATGGAGTCCCGGAGGCCGTGGTTAGCGGAGGGGGCCTCGCGCATTGGCGCGGGCTAGGGGTTGCCGGGAGATCCGTCCGGCGCAAGCCGGGTAGCGGGTTCTAGTGCTGTGTCCCGGGGCCAACTAGCAGCCGTAAAGCACCGGTTCCCGTAAGATCACCGAAGTTGAAGGCAGGGGTCCTGGCGGAAGCCGGGACGACATAGGTTTTGTCAACAGCGGTCAAACATGCCATCAGCTTTTTTTTTTTTTTTGGAATCGGTGTCTGGTGATTGGAATGTTTGGGAAGGGACTGGAAGTGACTGCACATGACACTATTCCGTTGGGTGTACAGTGACTTTACCATGTGATGCACCCCTCGTGCGGAGTGCTGGCGGCCCGGTGACCCGGCCCCGCCGGTGAGAAGAATAAAAATCAAAACGGTGTGGGAATGTCAGCGCGTTAGCCAACGCCAACACGAGCATGAGGTAGCATGTTGCTCGGCTGGCTGCTGCCGCTGCCGCTGCCGCCGCTGCTGCCGCCGCCGCTGCCGCCTGAGGCGCGTGCCTTGTATTCTCTGCTTCCCTTCCGCGGCCCATTTCACAGAGCAGCAGCGGCAGCGGCAGCAGGTGTGGGCCGTGGGACAGCTTCTCAGGAGCGGGCTGTGCAGCTCTGGAAGAGCACACGCACTGCGGCGTGTTATGTGTGTCATGTCGTGTGTCACGGGCTCGCACGGAGAAAAACGATTAGTGGTCGCAACTGACTTTTAAGTTGATTTTCAGACAAGCAGAATTTTTTTTTCGTACAACTAAAATTTGGTTTGGGGAACGTTCGTTGCTCCAACAAAGAGGTTCGCTGAAGGAGCAAAAAGTTGAAAAGAATTTGCAACGAACCTCTTTGTTGAAGCAGCTAACGTACTAACGTTTCTCTGGCGTTGGTGCAACTACAATTTAGTTCCCCCAACAAAATGTTAGTTCTCCGAACAAAAAATTACTTTTTGTCTGAAAATCAACTTAAAAATTAGTTGCGACGACTAACCTTCTTTCTTCGTGCGCAGTCAGTAGAGGCTGGGGTAGGCCGCCCTGCGGCGCACGGCCGCCTGGCGGGCTGGCCTACCCTCCGGGCGGCCCCCAGGAAGGCCCGTGTCCTTGCCGACGGCGGCAGCAGCCAAGGCAGCAGCATCACCGGGATGACTTCATCCGGCCCGTCACACATGAGGCTCACGCCTGGGCCCCTTGGGAGCCCCCACCCCGGCCCCGCTAAGGCTCCGCCTGGAGAGTACGGCACGACGGGAGTTCCTCCTATTTAATTCCGATCAGGGGCCGTGTTGGGCGCCGCGGCTCTGTGCGCGCCCCTGCCCTGCCCCGGGCCCGGGCTGCTACTCCCACCGCTGCCGATACTCGCCTGCTGCTCTGTGCGCGCCCTGCCCTGCCCCGGGGTGCTACTCCCACCGCTGCCGCTACTCGCCTGCCGCCCGGCCGCTTCCTCATCGGTAATGAATAGACTGGCGCCCGCGGCGTGCAGCTGGGCATGGCGGGGTTCAAGGCCGACTGGCCGGCGGTGACGTCACGGTGATGTCACCGCCGGCAGCCAATAGCATCGTCGCGCCGCCGCCGCCGTCATGCCCGTTCTTGCCTCACGTCTCCCCGCGCGCGGAACCACCAATTTTTCATACCGTCAGGGCCGGGAGACTGCGCTGCGTCCGATCTGGCTGCGAGCGCTGCTTAGGGGCCGTACCCAGATTACGTGACCGATTTTGGGCCGCTTTTTGACCCCCCCCCTCCTCCTCGTGACGCGGATAACCTAACCTTTCCATCTTTTTAAGATAAGGCGTAGTATTTGGCTCCCCCCCCCCAAAAAAAAAAAAAATTAGGTCACGTGGGTAAGACCCCTTAGCTTCACTCTCAGGAAAATGAAATCAAAATGGAGTAAAAAATCGAGAAGACTAAAATTCTTAGGTCGCTTCGACCAGTTCTTCGTCTTCTTGATTTTCTCACTCGATATCTGACTGTCTTTCAAACACCTCAGGTGCCCCTGCTGCTGCCCGCCCTCAGGACTTCGTGCAGGAGAACAGCGTGACCCGGGCGCGGTGTACCGCAATATGACACCCGGTGATCACGACATAACCATAGCGAACGTGCCTCAGCCCGGCGCCTCGCCTCGACACTGTGTGACCGAGTGCAGCCGCTGCTGTGGCTGTGGCCCTGCCGCTGTGACTCCATCTCTGCCCCCGACTTCACGGAGCGCGTCGCACAGTTCTTTTAATTTTGTAGGATTATTATAATTTTAATTTTTTGGCAGGAGGCACGACCCCCGGGTCGCGGCACGTACAGTTAGCGACGCGCGTAACCGATGCTCCGACGAGAGTCTAAGTCTCCCCTGTGCCTGTGTGCTTGCAGACCCCAACTGCCACCCCCTGGTCGCGGACGGGCTGGCCGTGCTGCGACTCGATCTCTCGGAGAAGTTCGAGTGCGGCATCACCAAGGTCACCAACCAGATCACGGTGAGTCGATAGTCGGGTCTTATCTCCCAGTTCTGCCTTCTGCTCGGCTCGGCGCTCCCTTTGCCGCGAGCGGCGTTTGTTTTTGTTCCAGAAGTGCAGCAGGGAGGGACCAGCGGCGGCGGCTGCCGGGATGGAGGGGAGGCCATTGTTTTCTTTCCGCGCCATGATAATTGAACGGATATGCCGCGGCCATAGTCTCATTTCCAGGACTATCGTCGCCCTTTTGTTGCCGCGAGTCCTTTTAGGAGACGCTTTAGCGCCATTTATTCAGCGTGCAGGATCGGCTGCCGGGATCAGAGGGGGTGAGGAGGGGGGGGGGGACATTTTCAGCACTGGCCAGGCTTTGCGGGGTGGTGGAGGTCGGAGGTGCTTTCGCGCGTTCAATGCTCTCCTCGCGGGTCTGCGTGGGTCGTGGACCGTGGTCCCCCCGGCGGGGCGGCACCTGGGCCCCACCCCACCCGCCAAGCGATTGCTCTTTCTCATTTCTCTACCCCCCCCCCTCCCCCCCCCCCTCTCTCTCTCTCTCTCTCTCTCTCTCTCTCTCTCGCTCGGTCGAGAGATATGAATCATCATATGGGCTGCCCCGGCCCTCCTGTCTGTCTGGACGAGTGTCAGTCAGTCAGCCCCCCCGGAATGCCGGTGGCGTAGGAGGTGGAATTTTTCTCGATTCCTGCCTCCCCTCCCTCCGCCCGGGTCACGGTGTACTCAGGCCAGACCTGCCCCTGCGCCCGCAGGCCCGTGAGCACCGAGCAGGACAAGAAACATGAGAAGAAATTGGGGCCCGAAAAACAAGCAGTATTAGCATTTCTATTTCCTGGAGAAAATGAGGAAGGACTGCGTTACGAAAAAAATTAAAAGTGTAGTCTCCAGAAGGTATGTGTGGGGTCGTGCGGGTGAGATCCTTACGGAAAGTACTCATCCACGTTGGAGCACACTTTTTCTCTTTTTTTTTCGCATAAGTGAAACCGTGTGTGTCCGTAGCCTTGTGTGGCCGCGGGGCCGGGCTGGGCGAGCCGGCGGCCGGCGGACAGCACGCGGCGGCTGGGGTTTGTCCGTCCGGTCCGCAGGACTGTCGCGGAGGTGAAGTCAGGGGGGCGTCCACGAATCATGCCGTTGAGCCTGAGAGTCCGTCCGGGTCTAGTCTCGGCCTACGCGTCCCGCGACACCGCGCCTCGGCCTCTCGGGGGGCGTTAGAGTTCCGGGACGGCACGTCCGCGTCGGACGCTGACGGGGTGGTGCACTAGCCGCACCGGTCCCGGCCCGGCGAGTCCTCGTCGCACACGGGCGGCCCCTCAGGTGGGACTCTCCGCGGCCCACGCGCCGCGCCCGCTGAAGCAGCCACGCCGTTCGTGGGCACACCGAATACAGAGAGAGAGAGAGAGAGAGAGAGAGAGAGAGAGAGAGAGAGAGAGAGAGAGAGAGAGAGGAGAAGAGACACATCCTCCTCCGCCGCGCAGGCCGCCGCCCGGGCCTGGCCCGACCGCCCGGCCGCCTCGGACAGGATGACGAACAGCTTGGAGGTGTCGGTGGTGGGCGACGGCACCGACGGGCCGGGACGGGGGGCTAGTAACGGGTTCACAGGGCGCGGGGTGTGGTGGGCTCCAGGTGTGGCCACAAGTGTGGCCACAGGTGTGGCCACAGAAGTGGCCACAACTTGGTCGGGTGTTTCAAGTACTTACAAGGTACTCCAGATGGGTACTACGGCGGTACGATGTAAACGACGAGGATAAAGTTGTGGCGTTGCTACTGAGCAACTGAGGCTGCTCCACGACTTCTTTAGATCTCCCTTATTGGTCCATAGCAATTTAAACAAAATTTGAAACATAAAATATTTTCGGACAAAAAATAGGTGAGGCTATCTAGAGCCTTACCAATTTTGTCAAATTTGACAAAAAATTAAAATCGAGTATTTTCGGTAGCAGTATGTCTGGACCAGCCCCTGAATGCCGTCTTGTCATGAAAAATGTGTATCATGATGCTATGACATCAGAAAACAAAACGCCGAGCAGGTATGCACCCCAAGGTGATTTCCCATCGCGGATGTCCCGGCGCGGGTTCAACTCCCGGCGAAGCCGCGACGCCAAAGTAAGGGAGGGTGTCATACTGGGTGTCAAACTTGGTGTCAAACTGGGTGTCAAACTAGGTGTCAAACTGGGTGTCAAACTGGGTGTCACGTGGTGAGTCACATGTAGAGAGACTCTGAGTCTCTCTAGTCACGTGTTGTCACGTCGAGGGCAAACAGCGAATCCTTTCTTCACACACAATACAAGCGGTATTGCTTCTCACCTATTTATTTATTTTTCCTTGGTTCAAGGACATGGGGAATGTGAGTTTTTTTTTTTTTTCCAGATCCAATCTGCCGCCACCCAGGGGCCTGTTGTGCGCACTACTTATAGGTCCGGTCCGGTCCCTTCTTTTCAAGCGCCGCTTGCTGGGCGCTGCCCGGTGCGCTGCTAAAAGGCTCCGACTCCGACAGGGTGGGGGTCCTGGGCTCCTGTGGGCTCCTGTGGGCTCCTGTGGGCTCCTGTGGGCTCCTGTGGGCTCCTGTGGGCAGGCCGTCGACGGCGAACGGAACGCCTTTATGCCTCAGAGAGAGGCCAACGCGCTTTTTGCAACACGTCCCCTCGAGTGGAGTGAAGGCGACCGCCGTCGTGGTGTGAGCACCGGGGGGCGGCCGGGGGCGGCCGGGGGCGGCAGAGCAGAGAGAGAGAGCCATCAGCGACGCGACGCGCCCACACATTACGTCGCGACTTTAAGGTGTGCGCCGTACACACACACACACACACACACACACACACACACGGCGAGCAGCCATCAGCAGCACAAACGACTCGAGCGAATAGAGCACGGAAGGATCAGAGCAGCAGACTGGAGGGGAGGCGGAGGAGGGGTAAGGGAAGGGGTGGGGGGGGGGGTATGAAAAATCGCGCCCACGACGCACTGCGCCCGGGAGACGACAGCGATTTCAGCGTCATTGTCGGCGGTATCGACGACGAGGAGGCCGTGGTGGTCCACGGGCCCCACCTCCACCTCCACCCCTGCCTCCTCCATCTCCACCACCTCCTCCGCTGCCACCCCGGGCGGCCTCATCAGGCACCCATTAGACACGGGCGACGTGCCCACAGCGCACAGGCGCCCACGGCTGCACCGCAGCCCACGGCCGTGTACGAGGAGAGCCTCGTCCTGTCCCGTCCGATCGAGTCATCTCCTCTGAGCGCTCGGCCCGGCCAGCGTCACCCGCCCACTCCGCTCACCGCTCACCGCGCCAAGGGTCGAGAATCGGCGTCTTTTACGAGGAAGCTCCGATTGGCTCGCGAGAATGCGCGACCATCGTGGCCGTGCCGTGGCCGTGCCGTGGCCGTGCCGTGGCCGTGCCGTGGCCGTGCCGTGGCCGTGCCGTGGCCGTGCCGTGGCCGTGCCGTGGCCGTGCCGTGGCCGTGCCGTGGCAATGCAAAGTTAGCGCCCCTGCATGACACCTCCACAAGGAAATAAAGCTAATCCATTCCTCTCATGCGATAATGATGATTTTTCTTGACAGGGTCGTTCGTCGTACTCGCACCGCATCGTCATCGAGACGTCCGACCCGGAGCGGCCCAAGGAGATCCTGACCGTCAAGTGTGTCCGCGGACAGACCCCCGCCGCAGCCGCCGCGGCCAACCGCACGGACCACGCCGTCTTCAAGCGCAACGTGGTGCCGCTGCCTGCAGGCTTCCAGGAGCCAGAGTAAGTAGTGTCCAGGGTTCAAAACCTCTGCGAGGTTTTTCCTTCGTTTTTTTTTTCCCTTCTTTTTTTCGGCAAGTTGGGTAACTGTGGCACAGCAGCCCTGCGGCTGCAGCACCGATACAGTTCCAGCCAGACCTAGAAATCCAACCGCGCCGCTGCCGCTGCCGCTGCTATTCGCCCTTTCGGAAAGGTCATGGCTGTGATCGGTAAAGCAGGACAACTGGAGCATTCGCCGCGCTCATGGCAAATAAAAGATGTACTCTGTGCTCGGTCTGGTCTCGCTGTGCTCGCTCCGCTCCGTTCCGTTACCGCACCGCCAGCACCTCCCCTATCCCAGGCATGTCACGGTGTTCCCGTCCCGTTCCGCTGCTCCATATAATTACAATAACGATCACAATCAAATCCGATGGTATTTGCAATTCGGAAAACACGAGCTGGCCGATGAGATACTACGCATCCGTATCGTTGTCGCCCGGCAGCGCACGCATTCAAACAGGGTGCCGCCTTCGCGCCGACACCGCGGAGTGCGGCCGCTGCCCGAGAGATGGCGCCACCCGTCCGTCGGCGCTCGCTTTGCCCGCGGACGATGTGTCACGCTCCCGCAATAGGTCCCGGGACGGACCTCCTCTACCGTTGATCTTTCTGGTTCAACGGGGGTGTGATGAGTGGTTTATCGAACGAATTGTTCGACGCCTGAAGCCTAACCTTGTTACGTATTATCAGGTCAAACCCATCTGATCCCCACCAGAAAGGTCCAAATCCACAAATTAATGAACAGTCGGCCAGTCACTTCTGCAGGTACACTAACCGACAGTGGCTAGGCTCTTATCCATGCGTCGACGTTTGCTCACAAAGTGGTGGGATATCGCGGGATATCGGTTGGAGTGCTCTTCGGCCCTCAGTGCGTTGCCGTCGTAGTGCTGCGTCCTGGGTACGAACGTTGTCAGGCAGTCCGTCCCGTCCCGCCCCATCATATTCTACTCTGACTTTTCAAATTTTGCCGCATCCGGCGGGCGCAGCGTCGTCGTGGCCAAGTGCGTCGCACCGCGTAAGATGGCGCCAGATGGCGCCAGCCGTCTGTCGGCGCTCGCTTTGCGCGCGGACGATGTGTCACGCTCCCGTGATGGGGTGCCGGGACGGACCGCCCTTCGTGGATCTTTTAGGTTCAATGGGGGTGTGATGAGTGGTTTATCGAACGAATTGTTCGACGCCTGAAGCCTAACCTTGTTACGTATTCTCAGGTTAAACCCATCTGATCCCCACCAGAAAGGTCCACAAATAAAATGTCTTGAATTGGCGGGGCGGCCAGTCATATCGTCACAGCTCGTATGGGCGGTTGAGTGGCGATCCACGTGGGACATTTGCCCACCAAGTCTTGGAATGTCGGCTGGAGCTCTCTTCGGCCCTGAGTGCGTTGCCGCCGTGGGCCTGCGTCTGCAGCCCGTCCCGTCACATTCAACTCTGACTTTTCGAGTTTTGCCGCATCCGGCACGGCGTCGCCGTCGCCAAGTGCGTCGCCCAGCACCGCGCCGAGCCCGAGTCCGCGACTACGGTGTCGTCCGTCCGGTCTATCACGCGCATGCGCGCCATTTGTTTGCAAAGTGTCGTCGGCGGCGGGGCAGGAGGCAGGGCGGCGGCGGGGGCCAACAGCCTGTGGAGAGCCAGGCCCGGCCCGCGAGCCGAGACGTGAGGGGAGACCCAAGGACCCAGACACAGACCCGCCCAACCAGAAATACGCGGCGTTTACATCGCCGCGCCCTGGCATTCCGCGGAGCTTTCGAAAAACCCGCGGTGTCTTGAAAATCGTTGGCTGCACTTCGAGTAAAGAGGCATCATAAGTAGGCAAGGAGTCGCTCGCTCGTCATGCAAGCGTAGTTCCATAATTTAAAATCGTTTTTTTTTCTCTGTTTTTTTTTCTAAATTTTTTTCTTATTCATTTTCTTTTTATAGTTTAATAAATTTTTCTGACTTTTATTTGGCGTTGTCAAACTGATTTTTTTTTTTTTTTTTTTTTGAGTGAGTGAGTGACCCCTCGGTCATGGGTCTCTGGCCTGTGGCCTCGGTGGCAGAGCGGAGTGCCGGGCAGTTAGTTGCCCTGCGCTGGGCACCACTGGGCGCTGGGCGCTGGGCACTGGGCGCTGGGCGCTGAGGCCTCGCGGACAGGAGAAAGCCCCTCAGCCTCTTTATCGGCCCCGGCTGCCGGCTGCGGCTGTGCCGGGCTGTGCCGGGCTGTGCCGGGCTGTGCCGGGCTGTGCCGGGCGGCATCCGCTACCGTCTCATTGACCCACTGCACTCGCGTCGCGTCGCGTCGAAGATGATGAATCAAGACCTTGGGCTCGGCTCGGCTCGGCTCGGCACCTAGGGACGCAGACACAGCGCGCCGCCCAGCCCGCAGAGGCCGCGAGCCCAGCCCAGCCCCCCAGGGCGGCGAAAGCGTGAGAGAGCTTATAGCCGGCTAGGAGGCCCTCGGGGGCCCTCGGGCTCGGTGCCGCGGTGCCAGTGCGCCCCCCGACATTTACGATAACTTTGCGCACGCCGCGGAATATTATCACCATTATTATTATTATTGGAAAGTGCTTATTGTGCCCCACTCTCACGACTCTGCGGGCCGCGGGCCGCCCCGTGCGCATAACGCAATTACTATCCGGACAAGACTCGATGCGAGAGGAGCTCGCGAGGGAGGGACGGAGTCCTCTTTGACCCGCATGGTGAGTGGCGGGCGCGGGTTCAACTCCCCCCCCCGCCCAATTTATTTCCCGTAGTTTTTCTAACGCACTGACTGTCGTGAGGACTCGGGAGCCCTAGGCCCCGCAGACCTGGGCGAGGGGTGGTGTTCGGACAGCTCCGGACGGTGGGACTGGACTAGCCCGGGGCAGATTGATTAGAGTGAGCCACGCCCCCCGACCGCCATCTCACTATCTCACTCTGGCTCACAGTTGTCCCCATTATCTCGCTCTCTGTCCCTCCCTCTGGCCCTGCGCGCTCAGCTGTGTGGCCAGCTAAACTGACTGGCGGCGAACTGCAGAGTGCCAGGATGGCGGAGAGCGGCTGCCGCGGCTGCATACAGAGCGGAACGTTTTATGGCGTTTGCCTAGGCGCTGTATGGCGGCGGGCAGCCGGGGGCAGCCGGGGGCAGCCGGGGGCAGCCGGGGGCAGCCGGGGGCAGCCGGGGGCAGCCGGGGGCAGCCGGGGGCAGCCGGGGGCAGCCGGGGGCAGCCGGGGGCAGCCGGGGGCAGCCGGGGGCAGCGCCTTGGGGCTGTGCTGGCGGTGGCGCCCGGTTCGTACTGAGCGCCATGCGTTGCTGCGGTCCGTGTGGTGGCCATGCGGTGGCGTACCTCGGCGTACACCGCTGCGTACCGCTGTGGTGGTGGTACCGCTTAACCCACCTCGCCAACGCCGAGTCAAGTCGGGTCGGATCACTCGGTCAAACTCCCGGCGCGCTGCGAGACGGAACGAAGCGCAGGGCGTGTTGTTAGGGCAGTGCACGCTGCACTTGAGGGCAGGGTACAGCAGGGCAGTCCACAACGAGAGCGAGTACGTGAGCAACAAGTTGTCACTATGTCCGTGCTATGTGGTCTGGCAGTGGCTGGCAGCAGCAGCAGCAGCAGCAGCAGCAGCAGCAGCAGCAGCAGCGCGCACACACGGCCACGACCCACATCGGAGCCGGCCGGAGCCACTCGTAGTGTGAGCGTGTGAGAAGCTTCGATAATTGGGCCGGGAAATATAAAAGGCAGCACGAGACCGCAACGGAACTGTACCAGTAGTGCGGCGGCGGCGGTGGCGGTGTGGAAGCTGCCGCGGCTGCAGCTGTCGCCACCGACGCCGTTACTGATGTGTCAACAGGGGTCCTGTGTCCGTTTAGGGGGAGTTCTGTCCAACACGTAGAAGAGTGGTGTCAAAAACTATTTCTAACAAATCATAAATAAACCGAATTTTCTGTTCTCCTTTTTGCGTTATCGTCTGCACCCTCATCTCATCTTTCTCTTCTCGTTCGCAGGGACCTGGAGATCACGACGGAGCTGACGGGGAGCGCCCCGGAGCCGGTGCTGAGCGTGGGCGTGCGCCAGGGCGGCCAGCCCGTCACCGGCGAGCTCAACGTCAACCCGGGCACCGCCCTGCAGATGGACGTGTACCTGGACAAGGCGTCGGCGCCCATCTACGGCCTGCTCGTCTCCTACATGCAGGTCACCGACACCAAGAGCCAGGAGGAGACCATCATCTTCAACGGGTACGTCACAGGGGCTCCAGCGTGGGGGTCCGACAGACGCCTGCGAGGCGGCAGGGTAGGCCAGCCCGCCGGACATCTGTGTGCAGCGGGCTGGCCTACCAAGCCCGGCGTTCTCCGCCGTCCCGTCCGTGTCCCCGTGAGTGTTGAGTGTTGCCATCGCCATCCTAGCGGCGCTCCTGTCCCAACTCCCGCCCTCCGTCCCTCCAGTTCCGTTCCGCGTCCATAGCGGAAGGCCTAAGGGAGCTCTTGTCGGCGTCGGCAGCCAATGTGCAGCGCGGGTTCGGCTGTGAAAAACGATTCTGTGCGCGAAAAAGGAGAGGAACAAGGAGGGAGCTGGTACCCAAACAGCCCGCCTTTAGAGAAGGAGAGAGATAGAAGGCCTCGCAGGCGAGGCGTGAACCAGAAGTGGGTCATCTCTGTTAGCTGTCTGAGTGCAGTTTGCTTTTCTCTTCATTCCCCCGCTCTCCTTTTTTTTTCATCTTCTTTCCGTACTTCGCGTTTCTTCTCCTTCCGTGCCGTTCCGTGCACTTCTCCGCGCTGCAGCTGGAAAATAGAGGCGTCCTCAAGGAGGATGGCAATTTGTCGGCAGCTCGGGGCGGGCGGCGGGTGGGCGGTGTTCTGTGCTCCCGCCCCCCCCCCCCTCCTCCCCTCTCCCCTCTCCCCCTTCCCCTACCGCCGGGGACGTGCTGAAATGTTTCTAACAACGAAGTGGTGCTTCTTCCACAGCTGCTCGTTCGACCCCCACCTCTTTGAAAACTTCAACACGGTTGACGGGGACTTCCTGACGGCCAAGTTCCGGGCCTTCAAGTTCCCGGACTCGACGTACGTCCAGTTCAAAGGCACCGTCAACGTGTGTTTGGACAAGTGCGCCGGGGTGAGTGGGGCGAGACGACGCTACGCAATGCCTTCTCAAAATTCGCCCAAGACTCGTTCGGGAGGTTGTCATTCTTCTTTCGCCGTTTGCTCCCCTTCCAGGTGCAGTGCAGCAACGGCCAGGTGGGCTACGGGCGGCGGCGGCGGCGACGCGCCGTCTCCGACGTGTTGGCGGACCCCAACGCCATCTACAAGGTGACCATGGTCACGTTCATCAAGGTGGACTACTCAGACGACGAGCTGCTCCGCAAAGGTCAGTGCCGCCAAACCGCCGTGCCGCCCACGCCGTACCGGGAGGCAGACGGCAGACGTCGGCCAGCCCACGCTCGCGGCGGGGCAGTACGCCGTGAGCCGACCGAGTAGGCAACCCAATCGGCACGACCGGGTCTGAGCGAGCGAGCGTGCGTGTGAGCAAGAGACGGCGCGATAGGAAACTCCTTAAAATATCGCTCCAGCAGCACTGAAATGGTTCAACCCATACGGTTTTGGATAGGGCAAAATGCAAGGATTACGGCGATGTAAATAATTTGGTAATCGATGCAGTTTGTGCTGCCGATCGGAAAAAAATAAATCCAGTATATTTTTTCGTGTAATTTAGAAAATGACAAGAGGGTTGACATGAGGCTGACATCTCATCTTCTGCCTGCAGGCCCCGGTAACATCATCCGTGCCGAGTCGGAGGTGCCCCCGCGGCGCCGCAACGCGACCCCCGTCCTGGCCTCCAACGGCCTGGTGGACACGGCGGACGCGGCGGATTCGACTGACAACGGGGGGCAGCAGCGCCTGCAGCTGGCCGACGAGCACGTCCGGGAAGACCTCGCCTATACCCTCGTCCAGCGCGTCGACCGGATGGAGTCGTCGGCGTCCTCGGCCACCGTCAGCGCCGTCCTCGCCCTGCTGCTCGCGGCCCTAGTCGCCGCCGGGCACATGCACTGAGGGACCTCTGTCACGGTGGTGCGCGGACGAATGGGGATGCAACGCCATTCTTAGACATTTGAAAACAAAGTGTCGGTACGAGTTTTGAAATCTAAATGATATTCTGAAAGGTTAAAGAATACGTCCCTCTCTGCTCAGTCAGACTAGCATGCCAATTTTGTAGTAATTGAGATTGAAATTTGATTCTTTCTCAGCTTACGTTTTTAGTTTGATAAAATATCTTTTCAACTGTTGTGCTGTCAGCGTCAGCTATTAGCGGCTCCAAATTACTCTATTCTGACCATTGCTTCAAAATTAGTTTTTGTCCTCCACACATGGTAGGTAAACTGATGTTTTTGGCTCCTGAGTATTGTGACGTTAGCCTCCTTGTGGAGGGCATGAAAGTGCCAGTCCACTCGGCACAGATTTTAAAATCCAAGCTTGATGTGTGATAAAAGTAGGTTAGTCTTTCCTAATTAATAGTAAGAAATTTTGAAGATATTAATATGTAGTGTTGCTAATATTATAAATCCTGTCTTTTCTTTCATATACCAACTTTTTTATCCGCCTTACTGTAGAACTTTATTTAAGATAGATAGGTTCTTCTTCGTTACAACTTCACTACAAGCTATCTTCTTCACTTTTTTTCCCCCCATTAGAACTTTAACAAAGCCATTAACTGTTGCATAGTATATATTAAAACAGAATGTAAAATTTGGAGAAATACTATGAAAATTTTTCCACATTTCTATTCAGTGCTCCAAGTTTGATTGTTTTGATGAAAAGGGAAAGCTCAATGTGCCTGTAAGGAAAACCTGTAACCCTTTCTGATTTTGTCTTCCATTTCATATTTTCCTGTTGCCTATTGTACTTTGTGTAAGTTGTGGGTAAAGCTTTGAGTTTGAGCTAAATCATAAATGTTTATGTAGGCAACCTTTTCCAGAGCGCATCATGGCTTATTTTTCTTTGCTTCAGTAAGCTAAAGTATTGATTTTGTTTTCCTGATGCGAATTTTCAATGGTGTAGATATTGTGTGATATTAGTGTTGACTGGACCTGGGTGGATATTTTCACCATTTGTTGTCTCTCCCATGCAACCTCTAATTTCTGTTTAAAATTTGTGACACTAGTAAGTAGTTTTTTTTAAGACTGACAATTGTAATGGAAATAAAAATTTGGAAATTGGACTTTGCATAGAGAGAAAGTTAGCATATGTTACAAGTTATGTGGCCATGAATTGTAACAAATGTGTGCATTATCACAATGTGAATGCAGTCAAGGGTATTGTAACATTTTTCACTTCTCACTTTTTAAGCTGGGAAGTGCAAACAGCCTTGTAACCAGTGCCTTGAAACGGTCAAGGTACCACTGTACCATCAACAGAAATCAGCACATTTTTAAGGTGTGTTACTAACTAGTCGATAACATCTAAAGAAAGCTAATTGTTAAGAGGTTCGAGTTTAACCAATAACTCAATTGTATTTTGATACTAAATAAGAAATAAAATATGTGACCTCATAAATTTTGAGAGTAGCCTTTTTCAAAAACCAAATTTCCCTTCACATCCTCTCAGTGCAGGGAATCTCCGGGACACAAAGAACAAAGGCTGGTTCATTTGAAGTACATTTATTAAGTAAACACACAACAATCTGAGAGTGGTTTACAACTGTGACAATTTCTTCTGTGTTCACACTGACAACCCTAATTATATATCACGAATATTTCAAAACACAGATGAATGTATTGCATTCCATGCCATCTGACACAGAACTTAACATTCCACTTCCATCATGATCGTTTTATAAATATGGTATGGCACTTGGTTAAATGTGGTAATAATACCAGAATTAAGAATGGTTAACAATATTAAAAGCATTCAAGGAATGTCCCAGGAAAAAAAGACTGGTTATTTTCAATTTCATAATGGAATGAAAAATTTGACTTGGCATCGAGTACAAATCCAGCCACAAATTCATTGCCAGCAAAATGCCAACTATTGTTTAATATGCAAGTGGTTTGCTCACAACAACACAATCACATACTACATAGGTTAAGGCATTATACTAAAAATTTACGCTGATTTGCACTGAAATCCATAATTTCATATTTAACTGGTATTTACCTTAATTCAAATAGTACTCAAAACGGTAAGTACCAAAACTTACGTATAAAGTAGAAAGCCGTTGAAGAGAACATTGTTCAATGAACATAGGTCGATGATGCGGTAATGTGAATTGTTGAGGATACATTTGTAAAAAAATACTTTGTGCATGATTTTATCCTTGTGCCTCCACATGGACGGATAATTTATAATGAGGTCATAGGGAAGTCCCTCCCTATTTGACTTAAAATTATAAACCGAATTGTTAGAAATCATAACAAGCATTCAATTTCAATTCAAAGCCATCAAGTACCGGCAGGCTTCTTTGATATAGTTGACTTCTATCTTCTTAAGTCTAAAGTCTAAATCTACTCTCCTCTCTTAAATGCCACAAATCTGTACACTTCCTTAAAATGATTGACAAATACCACGTTTATACACATACCTATTCATTAAGTGATATGAACTGTTTCAACAAATTTCATAACAAGTAAATTGATTGATATGCTGGGTTCAAAGATTAAGGTCAGATATGAAACTTTTAACAGAGCTAATGTCGCCCATACATAACAGATGTGCTATGTTCAAAACTGGGTAAAACTCTGTCTCAAGCGTCATCAGTGAACTTGGCTTCAGAAGGCATATGGAATTCTTTCATATGCAGTACAAAACACTACAATCAGTTTTTACTTCTTGGTCATTAACAATTTTCTACTTCCTGCAACAACACATCTTACATTAAAAAATCTTCACACCTGTGATAACCACAGGTTATTTCACTTTACTATCACATAAGAAAGAAGAAAAAAGCAATTGTCACAAGTAAAATGGAGAAAAGCAAAAGCTAATTTTTCATAAATGACACTGTTTAATTGGAGATTACCAAAACAAATTTTATCAGTGATGTCACTGAGAAAATGATGTCTCAGCTATATCACAGGAAAGACAGATATGGTAGCTTCCAAACTGACATTGTTTTCAATAGTGTTACAAATTATTGAAGCTGGCGCTGATCACTTCTCTTTTTGCTGATTAACAGATCCGTTCGCGAGGAATAGAAACAAGGATGAACCCATCTGTAAGCTTAAATACACATGCCTGGAAAAATCCTACACCTCAAGAAGGGTGGAGGGTAAAAGACCACAGCAATTGAAGTTGCTGTAACCAACAAGAACATGAGGACAGAAATCTGTAAGTTCCTGAGGTTCAGACTTGCTGTCAAAGTGTAGCCTTCAACAACTCGTGACTCACTCTACGGCCACAAATATTTTTTTTTTTAAATTGGGAAAAAAAAGAAAAAAAAAAACACACACACCCCCCCGCAAAAAATTCCTTAACAGTCAGCATAAAGGACACATCCTCTCATACACACGCACACGCACATAAAAAAGTAACATTCACACCACGCTTGCAGAACATACGCTGGCTTGGACGACTGAATTAATACTGGAGCTAAAGCACCCATTTTGCAAATCATTTCTTTCGCTTGCCGCTCGCCGCCTACACCCGCTGGGGGTCGTTGGGTCCCTGCAGGTCGCTGGGGTCGAGAGGGAAGCGGAAGGTGTTCCCCGCGGGGTGGATCTGGGGCTGCGGGACGAACACCGGGGTGGTGGTGTCCTCGTACAGCTTCTTGTAGACGAATCCACCGTCCTTCTTGGTCTTAATGAAGGAGCCGGGGATGCCGCCGAAGGTCTTGTGCTGGCCGGGCGCGGAGAGGCCGCCCAGCTGGCGGTACATGGGTGATAGGAAGCGGGCGTGGCGGCGAGCACGGCGGCGGCGCACCATGCAGACGACCACGTTGGACACGACCAGCACTGTGGTGGCGAGGAGAGCGCCGATGGTGAGCACGGGCCACAGGTAGGGGTTCCCGCGGTGTGTGAAGGCCAGGTAGTCGGTGCCGTTGCTGTTCGAGTCCGCGATCAAGTTCGAGTCGTCGTACTCGTCCTCATCGCTGTTGTCGTCGTCGTCCTCGTCGTCATCCTCGTCTGAGGCCTCGTCCACATTGGCGTCGGCAGGGTCGGCTTCCTCCGATTCCGAGTACGAGTCTTCGTCCGTGTCGTCGTCCTCATCCTCGTCAGTGTCAACCGCAGGCGCCGTCATCTTCTTCTCGCCCAGCACCATCTTGATGTCGTCCAGCTCCTCCTGCGTAACTCCCTTCTTGGCAGACGCAGGCACGGGGGCCGCTGTGGCCGGGGACGAAGCCAGGATGGCGTCGAGCACCTTCGCGCGCTCGCGGACAAAGGCCTGGGCGCCGCAGAACTGGTCGTATACGGTGGCCCAGCGCACGCGGAGGCTGCTGTCCTCCATCATCTCCTCGGCCACGCCGTGCATCAGGTCGTCGTACGGCGCGGCGGTGTCGTGCAGCCCGGCGGAGGCGGTGGGGGCTGCCAGCTGGCCGCGGTCCGAGCGCGGCGTCACGGATCGCTTGATGAGCCACTCCATCAGGTAGTGCAGCTCCTTGGTGCACTTGAGGGGGTTGTTGGCGATGTCCAGAACCGCCTGCAACAAGGAAACGGTCAGCGGCTCGCCACTTCCGGCAACTGAAAATACAAACAGGCGAGGGTGACTGATGGCTTACCAGTCCGGAGGCGGGGGCGAGGTCGCTGACGCGGAGGGTGGAGATCTGGTTGCCGGACAGGTTGAGGTGCGCCACCTTCCGGAGGGTGCCGGGCGCGGACGGGGCCTGGCTGTCCCACAGCGACGTCAGGGCGTTCTGGCTCAGGTCCAGCCAGCGCAGGTACGTGGGGCCGGCGAACACGCGAGGAGACACGGTGGTCAGCTGGTTGCCGGACAGGTCCAGGTGGCGGAGGAAGCCGCTCGTGTCGAACATCTTGGCGTCCAGGGTGGCGATGTGGTTGTCGGACAGGTCCAGTGTGATCAGCTGCGGCAGGCGCTGCAGCACGCCGGCGCCCACCTCCGTCAGCTGGTTGCCGTGGAGGTTGAGGATGCTCAGGTGGTCCATGCCCACGAAGCTGTCGTCGGCGAGGGAGCGCAGCGAGGTGTACGACAGGTCGAGCTGGTACAGGGCGGTGAACTGGCCCAGGAAGCCGCCTTCGGGCAGGGCGGTCATGGAGGGGTTGTCGGACAAGTTGAGGGTCTCCAGGACCTCGCAGGTCGCGAACAGCTCGCGGGGCAGCGGGCCGGTGATGGTGTTGCCGGACAGGTCCAGGTCCTGAGGGGCACAAGGGGACAGGGTGCGGTTAGAACAGATGTTCAGTACACTCAGCTCCGCCGCTCCGCTCAGCACTCAATCTCACAACTCACCTGCAGGTGGCGCATGGGCTCGAAGGCGAGGCGGTCGATGCGCAAGATGGCGTTGTTGCTCAGGTTGAGGCGGGTCAGGGCGGGGAAGCCGAGGAACGTGTCCTTGTCGATGGCCTCGAACAGGTTGTCCGACACGTCCAGCTCGTCCAGGCCGAGGATCTCGACGCCGGTGAGCGCGCGCAGGTCGTTCCCGCGCAGCCGCAGCTCCGTCAGCTCCGTGCTGTTGAGGAACATGTCCGTGGTGAGGGTGCTGAGCAGGTTGTCGGACAGGTCCAGCTCCTCCAGCTCCGTCAGCCAGGACAGCGTGTCGCGGTGCAGCGTGCGCAGCTTGTTGCCGGCCAGCAGCAGCCGCTCCAGGTGCTTCATGCGGGAGAACACGTGCGGGGACAGGTCGGCCAGCTCGCACTCGGACAGGTCCAGCTCGTTCAGCGACGCCGAGTTGAGGAGGTAGCTGCGGCACACGAAGTAGAACCCTCAGGTCAACACCAGTCCGGGAGCACCGCTCCGAGCGCCTGCGGGAGCCGGGGTAGGCCAGCCCGCACGACGCGCGTGCGTGCACAAGTCTAGATTTGCCTACCCAGCCGGCGCCCGGCCACCCTTCCCCTTCCTTACCTCTTCTCGAGGTCCTTCTCCACCATCTGGGCCACGCCGACGGGGTTACCGCGCAGCGACAGCTTCCGCAGCAGCGAGTTGTTGAGGAACACGTCCTGCGAGGGGATCATGATGCGGTTGTTGGACAGGTCCACGTCGTACAGGTCCGTCAGGCCCTCGAACGTCGACAGGCTCAGGCCCTTGAGGGACGAGTTGGCGATCTTGACCGTGGTCAGGAACTGCAGGCCGAGCGAGGCCAGCGAGTTGTGGAGGAGGAACAGGCCGTCGGCGAACTCGGGGGCGTCCTTCACTTCAAAGTGGCTCACCACTCCCTGGAAGCGCTGGCCCTGCGGCGACACGAATGGCAACGTTAGGTCAGGCGAGGGCGGTCACCGGGTCACCCGGGGAATAGAATCCGACCACCGCGACGCTTACCTTGAAGTCCAGCGACGAGCACTTGGCGGCGATGCCGCCCGAGCCCACGTGCCGGCATTCGCACATGGGCCGCGGACACACGACCGAGTGGTGGTCTAGCAGGTCCTCATACATGAAGTCCTTGTCGTCGGCCAGCTCCAAGGAGTCCCCGGTAGTCTGCAGCGCAGGGTCAGCGAGGGCGGGGAGGGCGAGGCACGCCAGACACAGCAGCGCGGCGCACACCAGTCCGGCGCTCGGCCCGGGGAACCCGGGGGCGGCCGCCATGACGTCGAAGGGGAGAGGAAGGGGGTGGGGGCGTCGAACCTGCGGCAGGGGGGGGGGGGGGCTTCCGTCAGACCGAGGCCGGCGACGGTCAGCGCGGCGCCTGCCAAGGCGCGGGTAGGCAGCCCAACCGACGCCGGCGTCCCGCAGCTCCCGCAGCTCCTGCAGCCACACGGCCGCCGCCGGCAGGAACAGACCACATGAACGGCTTCTACTCACTACTGTACGTGTGCGCGCCCCCGGAGGCTACCAGAGGCACAGGAGAACCGAGCCGAGCGGCAGCGCATTCTCAGCAATTAGCAAATAAGACTGCACCACACACACACACACACACACATGCAAACGAGTGCGGTGGCGTGGCGGCAACGGCCCGGTAAACTGACATCACGATTGACCAATAGAACTGCACACACACACACACACATGCAAACGAGTGCGGTGGCGTGGCGGCAACGGCCCGGTAAACTGACATCACGATTGACCAATAGAAGCTGGGCGTCTGGAGCTGCAGCAGCAGCAGTAGGTGCCGTAGCTGTGCCTGAGCTGAACAGGCGTGCTCATGGCGGCAGAGGCAGCGGAGCCATAGAATGGATAGACGTAAATTTTCCGAAAAATATTAAATTCGGCTGAAACTTTTAGTGAAATTTTTCGTTTCTTTTTCGTGAAATCATTCCCGTACCGTCAGTTGAAACGGACAATGCCTGGGAAATTTCTCAATAAATAATTTCCTCATTTGCATCTCGAGTAGCACAGCTCCCCATGGCATGTCAGCCCGAGTGCTATAAGCTAACCCGGCCAGTGATCGGCGCCACGGGACGTCAGCAGGCGTCGGCTCGGCTCGGCTCGGGTCGGCAGTGCAGCGCCGTCGGAGTGCTGCTGTCGCTATCGCTATCGTCTGTTATCAGCCCTCCGCACCGCGCAGCGCCCGTGATAAGGGGCCTCTGGCTGCCTCGGGTCTGGTATACGGCGCTGCGGAGCGACCCACCCACCCACCGCACCACACCCACATGCCGGGGCCGTCCAAAGGGGTGCTCGCTGCTCCCCCCCCCCTCCCCTTTCCCCTCCGGCCGAACCCTTCACACCTCACCAATATTAATTTTCGCCCATTCATTCAATCGCCCATTCATTCATTGATGTGTTGACAACGGCGACGGATGCTGATCTCTCTCTCTCTCTCTCTCTCTCTCTCTCTCTCTCTCTCTCTCTCTCTCTCTCTCTCTCTCTCTCTCTCTCTCTCTCTCTCTCTCTCTCTCTCTCTCTCTCTCTCTCTCTCTCTCTCTCTCTCTCTCTCTCTCTCTCCTTTCTTCATCCTCGCTTACGAATCACCACAACAGCTTCCGAACCGAAAAGGAGTCCT